>OZ025277.1:2015539-2430916 GCA_964019165.1 Mastigias papua
AAAATACCAAGGCTATAGCCTTACTTTTTGGCCAAAATTGGCTCATTCATCACTTTTCAATCTCCAATCAAAATCAATCATAGTCAATTTGGGTCATTTGACCGAGTATAAAATACCAAGGCTATAGCCTTACTTTTTGGCCAAAATTGGCTCATTTCATCACTTTTCAATCTCCAATCAAAATCAATCATAGTCAATTGGGTCATTTTTGGCCAAAATACCAAGGCTATAGCCTTACTTTTTGGCCAAAATTGGCTCATTTTCATCACTTTTCAATCTCCAATCAAAATCAATCATAGTCAATTTGGGTCAATTTTGGCCAAACTACCAAGGCTATAGCCTTACTTTTTGGCCAAAATTGGCTCAGTTTCATCACTTTTCAATCTCCAATCAAAATCAATCATAGTCAATTTGGGTCATTTTTGGCAAAATACCATGGCTATAGCCTTACTTTTTGGCCAAAATTGGCTCATTTTCATCACTTTTCAATCTCCAATCAAAATCAATCATAGTCAATTTGGGTCAATTTTGGGCAAAATACCAAGGCTATAGCCTTACTTTTTGGCCAAAATTGGCTCATTTTCATCACTTTTCAATCTCCAATCAAAACTCAATCATAGTCAATTTGGGTCATTTTCGGCCAAACTACCAAGGCTATAGCCTTACTTTTTGGCCAAAATTGGCTCATTTTCATCACTTTTCAATCTCCAATCAAAATCAATCATAGTCAATGTGGGTCAATTTTGGGCAAAATACCAAGGCTATAGCCTTACTTTTTGGCCAAAATTGGCTCATTTTCATCACTTTTCAATCTCCAATCAAACTCAATCATAGTCAATTTGGGTCATTTTCGGCCAAACTACCAAGGCTATAGCCTTACTTTTTGGCCAAAATTGGCTCATTTTCATCACTTTTCAATCTCCAATCAAAATCAATCATAGTCAATTTGGGTCATTTTTGGCCAAAATACCAAGGCTATAGCCTTACTTTTTGGCCAAAATTGGCTCATTTTCATCACTTTTCAATCTCCAATCAAAATCAATCATAGTCAATTTGGGTCAATTTTGGCCAAAATACCAAGGCTATAGCCTTACTTTTTGGCCAAAATTGGCTCATTTTCATCACTTTTCAATCTCCAATCAAAATCAATCATAGTCAATTTGGGTCAATTTTGGGCAAAATACCAAGGCTATAGCCTTACTTTTTGGCCAAACTTGGCTCATTTTCATCACTTTTCAATCTCCAATCAAACTCAATCATAGTCAATTTGGGTCAATTTTGGCCAAACTACCAAGGCTATAGCCTTACTTTTTGGCCAAAATTGGCTCATTTTCATCACTTTTCAATCTCCAATCAAAATCAATCATAGTCAATGTGGGTCAATTTTGGGCAAAATACCAAGGCTATAGCCTTACTTTTTGGCCAAAATTGGCTCATTTTCATCACTTTTCAATCTCCAATCAAACTCAATCATAGTCAATTTGGTCATTTTCGGCCAAACTACCAAGGCTATAGCCTTACTTTTTGGCCAAAATTGGCTCATTTTCATCACTTTTCAATCTCCAATCAAAATCAATCATAGTCAATTTGGGTCATTTTTGGCCAAAATACCAAGGCTATAGCCTTACTTTTTGGCCAAAATTGGCTCATTTTCATCACTTTTCAATCTCCAATCAAAATCAATCATAGTCAATTTGGGTCATTTTTGGCCAAAATACCAAGGCTATAGGCTTACTTTTTGGCCAAAATTGGCTCATTTTCATCACTTTTCAATCTCCAATCAAAATCAATCATAGTCAATGTGGGTCAATTTTGGGCCAAAATACCAAGGCTATAGCCTTACTTTTTGGCCAAAATTGGCTCATTTTCATCACTTTTCAATCTCCAATCAAAATCAATCATAGTCAATTTGGGTCATTTTCGGCCAAACTACCAAGGCTATAGCCTTACTTTTTGGCCAAAATTGGCTCAGTTTCATCACTTTTCAATCTCCAATCAAAATCAATCATAGTCAATTTGGGTCATTTTTGGCCAAAATACCAAGGCTATAGCCTTACTTTTTGGCCAAAATTGGCTCATTTTCATCACTTTTCAATCTCCAATCAAAATCAATCATAGTCAATGTGGGTCAATTTTGGGCAAAATACCAAGGCTATAGCCTTACTTTTTGGCCAAAATTGGCTCATTTTCATCACTTTTCAATCTCCAATCAAACTCAATCATAGTCAATTTGGGTCATTTTCGGCCAAACTACCAAGGCTATAGCCTTACTTTTTGGCCAAAATTGGCTCATTTTCATCACTTTTCAATCTCCAATCAAAATCAATCATAGTCAATGTGGGTCAATTTTGGGCAAAATACCAAGGCTATAGCCTTACTTTTTGGCCAAAATTGGCTCATTTTCATCACTTTTCAATCTCCAATCAAACTCAATCATAGTCAATTTGGGTCATTTTCGGCCAAACTACCAAGGCTATAGCCTTACTTTTTGGCCAAAATTGGCTCATTTTCATCACTTTTCAATCTCCAATCAAAATCAATCATAGTCAATTTGGGTCATTTTTGGCCAAAATACCAAGGCTATAGCCTTACTTTTTGGCCAAAATTGGCTCATTTTCATCACTTTTCAATCTCCAATCAAAATCAATCATAGTCAATTTGGGTCATTTTTGGCCAAAATACCAAGGCTATAGCCTTACTTTTTGGCCAAAATTGGCTCATTTTCATCACTTTTCAATCTCCAATCAAAATCAATCATAGTCAATTTGGGTCAATTTTGGCCAAAATACCAAGGCTATAGCCTTACTTTTTGGCCAAAATTGGCTCATTTTCATCACTTTTCAATCTCCAATCAAAATCAATCATAGTCAATTTGGGTCAATTTTGGGCAAAATACCAAGGCTATAGCCTTACTTTTTGGCCAAACTTGGCTCATTTTCATCACTTTTCAATCTCCAATCAAACTCAATCATAGTCAATTTGGGTCAATTTTGGCCAAACTACCAAGGCTATAGCCTTACTTTTTGGCCAAAATTGGCTCATTTTCATCACTTTTCAATCTCCAATCAAAATCAATCATAGTCAATGTGGGTCAATTTTGGGCAAAATACCAAGGCTATAGCCTTACTTTTTGGCCAAAATTGGCTCATTTTCATCACTTTTCAATCTCCAATCAAACTCAATCATAGTCAATTTGGGTCATTTTCGGCCAAACTACCAAGGCTATAGCCTTACTTTTTGGCCAAAATTGGCTCATTTTCATCACTTTTCAATCTCCAATCAAAATCAATCATAGTCAATTTGGGTCATTTTTGGCCAAAATACCAAGGCTATAGCCTTACTTTTTGGCCAAAATTGGCTCATTTTCATCACTTTTCAATCTCCAATCAAAATCAATCATAGTCAATTTGGGTCATTTTTGGCCAAAATACCAAGGCTATAGGCTTACTTTTTGGCCAAAATTGGCTCATTTTCATCACTTTTCAATCTCCAATCAAAATCAATCATAGTCAATGTGGGTCAATTTTGGGCAAAATACCAAGGCTATAGCCTTACTTTTTGGCCAAAATTGGCTCATTTTCATCACTTTTCAATCTCCAATCAAAATCAATCATAGTCAATTTGGGTCATTTTCGGCCAAACTACCAAGGCTATAGCCTTACTTTTTGGCCAAAATTGGCTCAGTTTCATCACTTTTCAATCTCCAATCAAAATCAATCATAGTCAATTTGGGTCATTTTTGGCCAAAATACCAAGGCTATAGCCTTACTTTTTGGCCAAAATTGGCTCATTTTCATCACTTTTCAATCTCCAATCAAAATCAATCATAGTCAATGTGGGTCAATTTTGGGCAAAATACCAAGGCTATAGCCTTACTTTTTGGCCAAAATTGGCTCATTTTCATCACTTTTCAATCTCCAATCAAACTCAATCATAGTCAATTTGGGTCATTTTCGGCCAAACTACCAAGGCTATAGCCTTACTTTTTGGCCAAAATTGGCTCATTTTCATCACTTTTCAATCTCCAATCAAAATCAATCATAGTCAATGTGGGTCAATTTTGGGCAAAATACCAAGGCTATAGCCTTACTTTTTGGCCAAAATTGGCTCATTTTCATCACTTTTCAATCTCCAATCAAACTCAATCATAGTCAATTTGGGTCAATTTTGGGCAAAATACCAAGGCTATAGCCTTACTTTTTGGCCAAAATTGGCTCATTTTCATCACTTTTCAATCTCCAATCAAAATCAATCATAGTCAATTTGGGTCATTTTCGGCCAAACTACCAAGGCTATAGCCTTACTTTTTGGCCAAAATTGGCTCAGTTTCATCACTTTTCAATCTCCAATCAAAATCAATCATAGTCAATTTGGGTCATTTTTGGCCAAAATACCAAGGCTATAGCCTTACTTTTTGGCCAAAATTGGCTCATTTTCATCACTTTTCAATCTCCAATCAAAATCAATCATAGTCAATGTGGGTCAATTTTGGGCAAAATACCAAGGCTATAGCCTTACTTTTTGGCCAAAATTGGCTCATTTTCATCACTTTTCAATCTCCAATCAAACTCAATCATAGTCAATTTGGGTCATTTTCGGCCAAACTACCAAGGCTATAGCCTTACTTTTTGGCCAAAATTGGCTCATTTTCATCACTTTTCAATCTCCAATCAAAATCAATCATAGTCAATGTGGGTCAATTTTGGCCAAAATACCAAGGCTATAGCCTTACTTTTTGGCCAAAATTGGCTCATTTTCATCACTTTTCAATCTCCAATCAAACTCAATCATAGTCAATTTGGGTCAATTTTGGCCAAACTACCAAGGCTATAGCCTTACTTTTTGGCCAAAATTGGCTCATTTTCATCACTTTTCAATCTCCAATCAAAATCAATCATAGTCAATGTGGGTCAATTTTGGGCAAAATACCAAGGCTATAGCCTTACTTTTTGGCCAAAATTGGCTCATTTTCATCACTTTTCAATCTCCAATCAAAATCAATCATAGTCAATGTGGGTCAATTTTGGGCAAAATACCAAGGCTATAGCCTTACTTTTTGGCCAAAATTGGCTCATTTTCATCACTTTTCAATCTCCAATCAAACTCAATCATAGTCAATTTGGGTCAATTTTGGCCAAACTACCAAGGCTATAGCCTTACTTTTTGGCCAAAATTGGCTCATTTTCATCACTTTTCAATCTCCAATCAAAATCAATCATAGTCAATTTGGGTCATTTTTGGCCAAAATACCAAGGCTATAGCCTTACTTTTTGGCCAAAATTGGCTCATTTTCATCACTTTTCAATCTCCAATCAAAATCAATCATAGTCAATTTGGGTCAATTTTGGCCAAAATACCAAGGCTATAGCCTTACTTTTTGGCCAAAATTGGCTCATTTTCATCACTTTTCAATCTCCAATCAAAATCAATCATAGTCAATTTGGGTCAATTTTGGGCAAAATACCAAGGCTATAGCCTTACTTTTTGGCCAAAATTGGCTCATTTTCATCACTTTTCAATCTCCAATCAAACTCAATCATAGTCAATTTGGGTCAATTTTGGCCAACATACCAAGGCTATAGCCTTACTTTTTGGCCAAAATTGGCTCATTTTCATCACTTTTCAATCTCCAATCAAAATCAATCATAGTCAATTTGGGTCATTTTTGGCCAAAATACCAAGGCTATAGCCTTACTTTTTGGCCAAAATTGGCTCATTTTCATCACTTTTCAATCTCCAATCAAAATCAATCATAGTCAATTTGGGTCAATTTTGGCCAAAATACCAAGGCTATAGCCTTACTTTTTGGCCAAAATTGGCTCATTTTCATCACTTTTCAATCTCCAATCAAACTCAATCATAGTCAATTTGGGTCATTTTTGGCCAAAATACCAAGGCTATAGCCTTACTTTTTGGCCAAAATTGGCTCATTTTCATCACTTTTCAATCTCCAATCAAAATCAATCATAGTCAATTTGGGTCATTTTTGGCCAAAATACCAAGGCTATAGCCTTACTTTTTGTCCAAAATTGGCTCATTTTCATCACTTTTCAATCTCCAATCAAACTCAATCATAGTCAATTTGGGTCATTTTCTGCCAAAATACCAAGGCTATAGCCTTACTTTTTGGCCAAAATTGGCTCATTTTCATCACTTTTCAATCTCCAATCAAAATCAATCATAGTCAATTTGGGTCATTTTTGGCCAAAATACCAAGGCTATAGCCTTACTTTGTGGCCAAAATTGGCTCATTTTCATCACTTTTCAATCTCCAATCAAAATCAATCATAGTCAATTTGGGACATTTTTGGCCAGAATACCAAGGTTATAGCCTTACTTTTTGGCCAAATTTGGCTCACTTTCATCACTTTTCAATCTCCAATCAAAATCAATCATAGTCAATTTGGGTCATTTTCTGCCAAAATACCAAGGCTATAGCCTTACTTTTTGGCCAAAATTGGCTCATTTTCATCACTTTTCAATCTCCAATCAAAATCAATCATAGTCAATTTGGGTCATTTTTGGCCAAAATACCAAGGTTATAGCCTTATTTTTTGGCCAAAATTGGCTCATTTTCATCACTTTTCAATCTCCAATCAAAATCAATCATAGTCAATTTGGGTCAATTTTGGCCAAAATACCAAGGCTATAGCCTTACTTTTTGGCCAAAATTGGCTCATTTTCATCACTTTTCAATCTCCAATCAAACTCAATCATAGTCAATTTGGGTCATTTTTGGCCAAAATACCAAGGCTATAGCCTTACTTTTTGGCCAAAATTGGCTCATTTTCATCACTTTTCAATCTCCAATCAAAATCAATCATAGTCAATTTGGGTCATTTTTGGCCAAAATACCAAGGCTATAGCCTTACTTTTTGGCCAAAATTGGCTCATTTTCATCACTTTTCAATCTCCAATCAAACTCAATCATAGTCAATTTGGGTCATTTTCTGCCAAAATACCAAGGCTATAGCCTTACTTTTTGGCCAAAATTGGCTCATTTTCATCACTTTTCAATCTCCAATCAAAATCAATCATAATCAATTTGGGTCATTTTTGGCCAAAATACCAAGGCTATAGCCTTACTTTGTGGCCAAAATTGGCTCATTTTCATCACTTTTCAATCTCCAATCAAAATCAATCATAGTCAATTTGGGTCATTTTTGGCCAAAATACCAAGGCTATAGCCTTACTTTTTGGCCAAAATTGGCTCATTTTCATCACTTTTCAATCTCCAATCAAAATCAATCATAGTCAATTTGGGTCATTTTTGGCCAAAATACCAAGGCTATAGCCTTACTTTTTGGCCAAAATTGGCTCATTTTCATCACTTTTCAATCTCCAATCAAAATCAGTCATAGTCAATTTGGGTCAATTTTGGCCAAAATACCAAGGCTATAGCCTTACTTTTTGGCCAAAATTGGCTCATTTTCATCACTTTTCAATCTCCAATCAAACTCAATCATAGTCAATTTGGGTCATTTTCGGCCAAAATACCAAGGCTATAGCCTTACTTTTTGGCCAAAATTGGCTCATTTTCATCACTTTTCAATCTCCAATCAAACTCAATCATAGTCAATTTGGGTCAATTTTGGCCAAACTACCAAGGCTATAGCCTTACTTTTTGGCCAAAATTGGCTCATTTTCATCACTTTTCAATCTCCAATCAAAATCAATCATAGTCAATGTGGGTCAATTTTGGGCAAAATACCAAGGCTATAGCCTTACTTTTTGGCCAAAATTGGCTCATTTTCATCACTTTTCAATCTCCAATCAAAATCAATCATAGTCAATGTGGGTCAATTTTGGGCAAAATACCAAGGCTATAGCCTTACTTTTTGGCCAAAATTGGCTCATTTTCATCACTTTTCAATCTCCAATCAAACTCAATCATAGTCAATTTGGGTCAATTTTGGCCAAACTACCAAGGCTATAGCCTTACTTTTTGGCCAAAATTGGCTCATTTTCATCACTTTTCAATCTCCAATCAAAATCAATCATAGTCAATTTGGGTCATTTTTGGCCAAAATACCAAGGCTATAGCCTTACTTTTTGGCCAAAATTGGCTCATTTTCATCACTTTTCAATCTCCAATCAAAATCAATCATAGTCAATTTGGGTCAATTTTGGCCAAAATACCAAGGCTATAGCCTTACTTTTTGGCCAAAATTGGCTCATTTTCATCACTTTTCAATCTCCAATCAAAATCAATCATAGTCAATTTGGGTCAATTTTGGGCAAAATACCAAGGCTATAGCCTTACTTTTTGGCCAAAATTGGCTCATTTTCATCACTTTTCAATCTCCAATCAAACTCAATCATAGTCAATTTGGGTCAATTTTGGCCAACATACCAAGGCTATAGCCTTACTTTTTGGCCAAAATTGGCTCATTTTCATCACTTTTCAATCTCCAATCAAAATCAATCATAGTCAATTTGGGTCATTTTTGGCCAAAATACCAAGGCTATAGCCTTACTTTTTGGCCAAAATTGGCTCATTTTCATCACTTTTCAATCTCCAATCAAAATCAATCATAGTCAATTTGGGTCAATTTTGGCCAAAATACCAAGGCTATAGCCTTACTTTTTGGCCAAAATTGGCTCATTTTCATCACTTTTCAATCTCCAATCAAACTCAATCATAGTCAATTTGGGTCATTTTTGGCCAAAATACCAAGGCTATAGCCTTACTTTTTGGCCAAAATTGGCTCATTTTCATCACTTTTCAATCTCCAATCAAAATCAATCATAGTCAATTTGGGTCATTTTTGGCCAAAATACCAAGGCTATAGCCTTACTTTTTGGCCAAAATTGGCTCATTTTCATCACTTTTCAATCTCCAATCAAACTCAATCATAGTCAATTTGGGTCATTTTCTGCCAAAATACCAAGGCTATAGCCTTACTTTTTGGCCAAAATTGGCTCATTTTCATCACTTTTCAATCTCCAATCAAAATCAATCATAGTCAATTTGGGTCATTTTTGGCCAAAATACCAAGGCTATAGCCTTACTTTGTGGCCAAAATTGGCTCATTTTCATCACTTTTCAATCTCCAATCAAAATCAATCATAGTCAATTTGGGACATTTTTGGCCAGAATACCAAGGTTATAGCCTTACTTTTTGGCCAAATTTGGCTCACTTTCATCACTTTTCAATCTCCAATCAAAATCAATCATAGTCAATTTGGGTCATTTTCTGCCAAAATACCAAGGCTATAGCCTTACTTTTTGGCCAAAATTGGCTCATTTTCATCACTTTTCAATCTCCAATCAAAATCAATCATAGTCAATTTGGGTCATTTTTGGCCAAAATACCAAGGTTATAGCCTTATTTTTTGGCCAAAATTGGCTCATTTTCATCACTTTTCAATCTCCAATCAAAATCAATCATAGTCAATTTGGGTCAATTTTGGCCAAAATACCAAGGCTATAGCCTTACTTTTTGGCCAAAATTGGCTCATTTTCATCACTTTTCAATCTCCAATCAAACTCAATCATAGTCAATTTGGGTCATTTTTGGCCAAAATACCAAGGCTATAGCCTTACTTTTTGGCCAAAATTGGCTCATTTTCATCACTTTTCAATCTCCAATCAAAATCAATCATAGTCAATTTGGGTCATTTTTGGCCAAAATACCAAGGCTATAGCCTTACTTTTTGGCCAAAATTGGCTCATTTTCATCACTTTTCAATCTCCAATCAAACTCAATCATAGTCAATTTGGGTCATTTTCTGCCAAAATACCAAGGCTATAGCCTTACTTTTTGGCCAAAATTGGCTCATTTTCATCACTTTTCAATCTCCAATCAAAATCAATCATAATCAATTTGGGTCATTTTTGGCCAAAATACCAAGGCTATAGCCTTACTTTGTGGCCAAAATTGGCTCATTTTCATCACTTTTCAATCTCCAATCAAAATCAATCATAGTCAATTTGGGTCATTTTTGGCCAAAATACCAAGGCTATAGCCTTACTTTTTGGCCAAAATTGGCTCATTTTCATCACTTTTCAATCTCCAATCAAAATCAATCATAGTCAATTTGGGTCATTTTTGGCCAAAATACCAAGGCTATAGCCTTACTTTTTGGCCAAAATTGGCTCATTTTCATCACTTTTCAATCTCCAATCAAAATCAGTCATAGTCAATTTGGGTCAATTTTGGCCAAAATACCAAGGCTATAGCCTTACTTTTTGGCCAAAATTGGCTCATTTTCATCACTTTTCAATCTCCAATCAAACTCAATCATAGTCAATTTGGGTCATTTTCGGCCAAAATACCAAGGCTATAGCCTTACTTTTTGGCCAAAATTGGCTCATTTTCATCACTTTTCAATCTCCAATCAAAATCAATCATAGTCAATTTGGGTCATTTTTGGCCAAAATACCAAGGTTATAGCCTTATTTTTTGGCCAAATTTGGCTCACTTTCATCACTTTTCAATCTCCAATCAAAATCAATCATAGTCAATGTGGGTCATTTTTGGCCAGAATACCAAGGTTATAGCCTTACTTTTTGGCCAAATTTGGCTCACTTTCATCACTTTTCAATCTCCAATCAAAATCAATCATAGTCAATTTGGGTCATTTCTGGCCAAAATACCAAGGCTATAGCCATACTTTTTGGCCAAAATTGGCTCATTTTCATCACTTTTCAATCTCCAATCAAAATCAATCATAGTCAATTTGGGTCATTTTTGGCCAAAATACCAAGGCTATAGCCTTACTTTTTGGCCAAAATTGGCTCATTTTCATCACTTTTCAATCTCCAATCAAATTCAATCATAGTCAATTTGGGTCATTTGTGGCCAAAATACCAAGGCTATAGCCTTACTTTTTGGCCAAAATTGGCTCATTTTCATCACTTTTCAATCTCCAATCAAACTCAATCATAGTCAATTTGGGTCAATTTTGGCCAAAATACCAAGGCTATAGCCTTACTTTTTGGCCAAAATTGGCTCATTTTCATCACTTTTCAATCTCCAATCAAAATCAATCATAGTCAATTTGGGTCATGTTTGGCCAAAATACCAAGGCTATAGCCTTACTTTTTGGCCAAAATTGGCTCATTTTCATCACTTTTCAATCTCCAATCAAAATCAATCATAGTCAATTTGGGTCATTTTTGGCCAGAATACCAAGGTTATAGCCTTATTTTTTGGCCACATTTGGCTCACTTTCATCACTTTTCAATCTCCAATCAAAATCAATCATAGTCAATTTGGGTCATTTTTGGCCAGAATACCAAGGTTATAGCCTTACTTTTTGGCCAAATTTGGCTCACTTTCATCACTTTTCAATCTCCAATCAAAATCAATCATAGTCAATTTGGGTCATTTCTGGCCAAAATACCAAGGCTATAGCCTTACTTTTTGGCCAAAATTGGCTCATTTTCATCACTTTTCAATCTCCAATCACAATCAATCATAGTCAATTTGGGTCATTTTTGGCCAGAATACCAAGGTTATAGCCTTATTTTTTGGCCAAATTTGGCTCACTTTCATCACTTTTCAATCTCCAATCAAAATCAATCATAGTCAATTTGGGTCATTTTTGGCCAGAATACCAAGGCTATAGCCTTACTTTTTGGCCAAATTTGGCTCACTTTCA
This sequence comes from Mastigias papua, assembly GCA_964019165.1. Lineage (NCBI taxonomy): Eukaryota > Metazoa > Cnidaria > Scyphozoa > Rhizostomeae > Mastigiidae > Mastigias > Mastigias papua. Next base: position 2,027,147 of record OZ025277.1, read on the forward strand.
TCACTTTTCAATCTCCAATCAAAATCAATCATAGTCAATTTGGGTCATTTCTGGCCAAAATACCAAGGCTATAGCCTTACTTTTTGGCCAAAATTGGCTCATTTTCATCACTTTTCAATCTCCAATCAAAATCAATCATAGTCAATTTGGGTCATTTTTGGCCAAAATACCAAGGCTATAGCCTTACTTTTTGGCCAAAATTGGCTCATTTTCATCACTTTTCAATCTCCAATCAAAATCAATCATAGTCAATTTGGGTCATTTTTGGCCAAAATACCAAGGCTATAGCCTTACTTTTTGGCCAAAATTGGCTCATTTTCATCACTTTTCAATCTCCAATCAAAATCAATCATAGTCAATTTGGGTCATTTTTGGCCAAAATACCAAGGCTATAGCCTTACTTTTTGGCCAAAATTGGCTCATTTTCATCACTTTTCAATCTCCAATCAAAATCAATCATAGTCAATTTGGGTCAATTTTGGCCAAAATACCAAGGCTATAGCCTTACTTTTTGGCCAAAATTGGCTCATTTTCATCACTTTTCAATCTCCAATCAAAATCAATCATAGTCAATTTGGGTCATTTTTGGCCAAAATACCAAGGCTATAGCCTTACTTTTTGGCCAAAATTGGCTCATTTTCATCACTTTTGAATCTCCAATCAAAATCAATCATAGTCAATTTGGGTCAATTTTGGCCAAAATACCAAGGCTATAGCCTTACTTTTTGGCCAAAATTGGCTCATTTTCATCACTTTTCAATCTCCAATCAAAATCAATCATAGTCAATTTGGGTCAATTTTGGCCAAAATACCAAGGCTATAGCCTTACTTTTTGGCCAAAATTGGCTCATTGTCATCACGTAGAAAACCACGGTCAGAATAGTAGATGATTGTCTCTAGAAGATGTCATCCAAGGGATGATTAATATATCAAGGTAGTTATAACCAAATAGATGCGAGATCATGATTTAAAGAAGTGCTTGTTTATTTTTTATCTTTAACATTAATGTATCCTTGTATCACAAAACCACCTGGCGCAGTGGATATTTTAAGGAAAACTTTAATACTACACTATTCTGAGATCAGCCCCAACCACACCTTGTACGAACTGTTTGGTGGCCACGCTCAGGGACTTTCTAAAACTGCAGGTATTCTTTTCTATTGGTTGACATTACAGTAAATGGTATTGAACATAATATCCATCATGCAATGAAGCGCTACAAAAGGTTATCGAAATCAAGGATGGTCAAATATTATAAAGAACCTTCTGAGAAATTTCCAGGATCACACGTCCACTTACAAAGACTACGAAGTGTGGCTAAAATGAAACAAGAGAACTAAAATAAGCACCGACCTGGTGAGTTATCCAATGAAGGTGCGTGGCTATATGCCAATAAGATTCTTCTATGCCGTAATTGTTATGCTCAAATTGACAATTTTAGGTTTACACAGCCCACTGACGGTGTTTAGCTTCGCAGTATCATGACTTGGTAGAAACATGACGTAAGTCATATATCCTTTGAAATAATTATATTTAACAATGCAAAAATATATTGATATGTACATTTTGTCTCAATAACAGGATTACATTTAAAGGTTTAGATTTGATATATTTTAAATAGATATTGTCTGAGCTATATAGTAATCTAGTAATCATTCAGCATAATCTGGTACAGATATCGTCATCAACTATTGTGCAAATTTTGAGTATGATTTGTCCCGGTGTAAAAGTATCCTAGAATGAAAATAATCAGACATTAACCGTCTTTTGTTAGAAATACTGAAAAGTTACCATTTGAGTACTTTACAAGTCTTTTGTTTATTGCTCGAGTAGCTAATACGTTTCACTTTATTCAATGCTTTAATGAAGCCACTTCTCTGACAAATATATCATTGCAGTAGATCTTCGAATTGGCCCCCCTCGGAAAAGACTCCCTTCAAATGAACTCTATCACAGATGATGAAGACCCTGCCACAGACTGATGCTTATTGCACATAGACCCTTCTTTTTGTAATATGGAAAAATGGGGTTTTGAATATGATCTTATTTGTGTCGGAGTAAGGGAAATTTCTAAGCCCTCTTCGAATAAGCCTCCATCCAGAAATATTGAAAATGAATAAGCCTTCAGGAGGCTAATTCGAGGATTTACGGTATGATAGATAAACTCATTATAAAGGAGAAACATGTGTTTAAAGAGAACAATTTAAAGGACATAAAATAAAGAGGAATAAAAGATCTTATTTGTAATAGGTAGCCTTGAAATGAGGCAGCCTTGGAATGAGTAGAGACGTGAAAGGCTTGTGGAGGGGGGTGTATAAATTACAGATTATGGATACCAGTGAGAGGTAGGCATTTGAATTTAAAATATAGTCAATTTAATGTCTGCATAGCTTTCCTTCATTCTCGCCTTAGTAGAGAGCTGCATGGAGATTCCTTGTAACCTCCAATTATATTCTTTAAGAAATTTAATTGTCAAACACCGTAAATTTGACTTGATTTAAAGATTATCAGAAGTATGATTCCTAAGAAACTTAGCTGGAATTTGAATCTTATTCCCAACGGGCCATTTGTATCCTTGTGATCTTAACAGAAATAAATATTGTAGATTGAAAGGAAAGATTCATTAAAAAAAACTCTAACCTGTCATTGACTTTTCGTTCTGACGTATACAGTGGTAATACATCCTTTGACTTCTTTGAAGGAGGTCTTTCATCTAGAGGAATTTAAGGACAAAATAAGGATGACTTTAAATGAAACAGGGATCTCTCTCTCACACAAACACACACGCGCGCGCGCGCGTGTGCGCGCACCCAGCAAGTCCACAGTTATGGTTTGGCTTTTGACTGAGTACAGCTCTGAAATATAAAGCATTGCAAAACAAAATTCGCAGGGTTCTTTAATTTTTAAACAAGGCACTAACATTATGTATACTAAAAAGTCTATATGTGACTTGTACTCGTTCATAAAAAGGCTTTATCAGCTGTAGAAGAGGACAATGCATTGCTGAGTAGCTATTTGAATTTACAGGTACAGCACAACTCTAGCTCCCACTTCTCTAATAGCTTTGCATTTCATCTCTATTTTAATTTTCATTGTAAATGTCTCCTGGACTAGCGCCTAAGAACCATATTGTTCAGTCAAATTTTTACCCAGGAAATGCACTTTAGCCATTCTACTGGGTGAGCTTGAAAACTTTTTCTCCCGTGTCAGACCCAACCGTAGTTCGCTCTTCCATGTCGACTAACATTACTAGACAATTTTAGCAGGAGTAAACTCCTTTGAAACACGTAGAATTAGACGTACCTTCGAAATCAGAGGTTGTGAGCGTAAATTGAGTGTCATTAAATGGAATGTCATTGTTTAAGTGGCCCATTGCCTTCCTAAAAGAGATCATAAACGAAAACGTTATTATAATTAATGCATATTATCATCATTAAGCGGTTGGATCTCTCGTTGAGATATCGATCTGCCTAGGCTGCCTTACAGAATATTCTCCAACTATACCTTTCCCCTGGCGTTCCAACCAGTAATGAAGCCAGCTCTGAAAAGGTGAATGCTGTAATAAACAGGAAGGATGAGGGTATGGGGGCGAGGCTCCTAGGAAACTTCTAAATTTAGAGAAACACCTATTCTGGAAAGAAAAGGAATGATGAAATCATTTATATGCGTGTGATAAACGTCTATTTTCTGGTAATTTGTGTCAAATTGTCCATTTTCTGAGTTGTCAGCAAAACCAAGCAAAGGAAACATACTTTCAGCTTTAAAGATTTTTGGGGGACCATGGAGGCAAAATCTTCTAGGTGGGCGGGCAATGCCCCTCGTGTCCATCCCTAACTTCGTGCCTGTTTCTAGCTATCCTAGCAATCGATATTGATTCCCCCAATGTTCTTTATATTGATCCTTACAATTATTAGCTTTCCTTGTGGCATTCAAGTAGGAAGATGCTATTTTAAGACTCATACAAGTACCCGACACATATCACATAGAAAACATATTTGTGGAACTCTTTTTCTCAATAATATAAAAAGAAATCGAATTATAAGAACCATTATATGGCAAGGTCTTCATCATCCGTAATTGGGCTTCATTTGAGGGGGCTTTATTAACAATATGTAGCTCTAGCATGGGGGGAGGTAATTCGAGAGAGGGATGTTTCAAGGGGAGCCAGTTCACTAAAAATAAAGAGTAACCTGCTTACCACGTTTTACTCTCTTTTTCGTCAATCCTTCTTTTTGGTGCAGGACTTAAACTCTGAAATAAATATGAGCAGAAGATGAAAACAAGAGAGTTCTGGCAACGATTCGCCAACTCAAACAAGTGTCTAGCTGTTAATAGGATCACAATCATAGAAAGATACGAAGTTGCAACACTATAGGAATTGTTAGCAATGATTGTAATGAAATTAACAAAAAACATTACTGGATATTAAGGAAGGCTTTAAGGGGCTGGTCATTATTAATGAAAAGTCTTTAGCTTATGATGTTGTGCCATTAAACCAAAACTATAATAATGTATAGGGTATCAATGTTTATAACTGCTTAGAAAGGTATGATAATGGGGAATAATAACAAATTAATCACTAAGAAACCTTAATTATCACATATCATTAAATTTAAGGTTGCTTCACTGTTTTCTGCATTTCATTAGTAACAAGTTAAATTTCAGGTGTGAGATGTGATAATTCTCTTTTTCAACAAATTTTTCATTCTAGTCCTTGCACTCTTTCCAGTTTTCTCACCATGTTTGGTTGCAATGGCAACAGATTCATTTTCCTTATCTAAAGAATCTTCTTGAAAACACTTTCATTTGATAAGATGTTTCACTGGCTCCAGGCGAAACCTTGGCTTTGGTTTCACTTTCTACACAAAATTTCTCATGTCATTTGAAATGATCTTTGCTTGGTGTATTCTTTCTCCAGTAACTTCTACAGATGATCAATGGACTACCCCTTTCTGTTTCCATTCTTAAGAGTCCAAGAAACTTTCCTGTTTTATACTTTTTGCAAGGGAGTCTTATTTATAGAACATCTTTTTAATATAAACCATAAATGTGATATTTCAGGGGTATAACAGTTTTGCTAAATTTTTTGATGGGACCTATTACTATTTCTTATGTCCTAGGTCAGGCCATTGATAATGACCAGTCCCTAACGAGTAGGTATTTAAAGTGAGACAAATCAGATCTAAAATTAAGACTTGGTAAAAGAAATGGAAGGAACGTAGGCGGATGTACATTAGGAAAAGTGAAAACATACCGTTAAAAATTTCAAATTGAACATCGTGTTGTCAATATTTTCCTCCTACAATTGATAAAATGGATGCTATGTAACGAACCTCTTTTTGGCAAATTATTTTGGGAATGTCCCTGAGGCTTGGACTCGAATTACGTCGGAATTTGAATACGGCTGTGGTAAATTACAGACTGGAAATATCACCGTACAACAGAGCAGGGAGCCAAACCTAAATGGCCATCCCCCTAACATTTATCAGTCAACCAAGGTTAACATATGCATGCTCAAAGTGCCTGACACCTTGTGCACTGGATTGCAGTTTGGCAATAGGATTAACCAATTACTTTAGCTAAATGAACTAAGGAGAGTGCCATAAGTCTTATATGAGCACAAATTTCATCTTTAGGAAGATTATACCTCCTATAAGACTGAAAAGTTACCAACAGGAGTATGATGTCTAGGCCCACAAAAAATGTCTCTATCAGTGAAAAAAGCAGGATTGTATACTGTAGAACAACAAAAGGATACTGCAATACCTGTACACCTTGCAAGACAATTTTTGCATCTTCCAGTTTGTCTTTTATTCTTCCCAATTTCTCTGTATGCCTAATTTGAAATAATAAAGACTTGTAAAAGACATAGGCAAATGGGAATATATATATATATATATATAAATATATATATATATATATATATATATATATATATATATATATATATATATATATATATATATATACACACACTTGTACAAGGTTAAACCCTTTAGCAATAAGTTGGCTATCATAGGAATAAAGATGCATGTCAAATAAAGGAACCAGGCGATTCTTAGCCAGTCTCTAAGAGAGAGACTGATATGTGAGACAAAGTCAGTAACTAAGCTAATAAACAGCTCAACCCTGGGGTGTACTTTAAGAAATTCTGCTTGAAATGATTTACTTTTTACCTGATGTAGCTTTCATGCAGTCGTTCCTTTTCTAAGTGCTCGTCCTAAAATATGGAAAAAGTAATTGAAAGGAGTCTTAAAAAGCCATAACTTCATCAGTGATTTCAAATAGTGTATGTGTCTGGCTTCTGAAAAATTTGATTGCAACGTAGGGCCACAATCACTAAAAACCAGAGCACTCACTACAAAGAACCTATGAGATGTCATAAAAATGTATTTTGTTTCTAGTGCGGCAAATAAATAGCAAAATAGAGTCAATATAAAAAGTATAGGTTGAACTACTAGGTGAATAAATGAATGGTGTATACAGATAATCCTGTTGGAAAACTTACAACTGACCCATTTATATGAAATGAACAAATAGCTAAAGCAGGTATAGGATAAAAGCGGACAATCCTTCATACCTTAAGAAATTGGAGATCTTCCAACACATTTCTCCCCTCTTCCATTGCATTTAGCGTCGAATAAAGAATTTTTGTACACTTGAAAGTAAAAGGTTCACACTAGGCAATAAGCTAATTAGGCACATTTTATCAAAACATGGATGAAGGCATATTCAGAGAAATTTAGAACATATTCTTGAGTAATAAATAATTGGGGAGGTGGAAATAAATGTGGGGGGTTGGAAAACTTTCTGAAATTAATAATTGGGGGGTTAGAATAAAACGGGAGGTTGGAACATAGAAAGCATGGGATTTTGAGGAAATGCAATCTCTGAGGAGAAACTCAATTTCTGTTACGAAATTCACGAAATTTATCAATGGGAGGGTTAGAATAAAGGTGGGGAGTTTGAAAAAAATTCAAAAACTAACAATTTGGGTGGGGGATATTCGACACTCAAGGGTATCTTTCTCATGGGTTTCAGACACAGCAACAACAACAATATTTCAAGTATTGTCATCTTTGAATGGTTATTGGGGTCTCTTGGGTGTTATATCCCCGATTGTTGTAGAACAAGGCGTGGTCAGTAATTGGGGAAAAAACAGGAATCATAAATTGCATTAGCGCAGGAGAATGCAAGATAAGATACCTGTTCCAAATGCTTTGTGACCTCATTCACTCTGCTCTGAAAGTAAATTACAACTGATTTGCATGAAAATAAAAAAATTCTGCCGTTGGTCACTTAAAAGTTCAGCCATTGGTAAACTGGACTGTATTCTCTATAAGCAAAAAAGGATGGCCTATCAACTTAACTACCATTGAAGAAATCATGTTGTTAACATGCCTGACAGGATTTAGCCATAAATCGATTGCAAATATAAAAAAATTATTAGGATTTTTTTGCATGTTCCTTGTTACTTCAATGTGAAAACAATTGGAATTCGTAGAATGCCTTCCTCAAACAGTGTTTCGAAAATTGAGCATGGCTTACGGCTCGAGGCTGAGGTTTACCCCAGCGTAAAAGGCTATTCTACATGAAAAATGAGATATCAACTGAGACAATACCTGGGAAACTGATAAAACTCCAAGTTAAAAGAGAGAAAGAAGAGAAAGAAAACTGATTGATAAAAACAAAGTTAACATTCATACTTGTAGTTTCTTGATTCTATTATTTTTCTCTTTCTTTGACTTCTCCCAGGCTACAAAATGAGACATATCCAAATGTGAATAAAGTTTGAAAGCAAATCGTTAAGACGAGTATAGAAGTCATAACAGTTGAAGTTTATATTTATAAACATGGAGAACTTCATAAAAGACTAATGAATACGTTTTAAGTAAAATTGGAACTAGTGAAAGACTGCTATCTACCATTGTTAAGCGAAAAATGGCTTTCGTCGGACATATATTCAGAAAAGGTGACATTTGTAAAGACTTATTAACTGGGACCGTGTATGGAAAAAGAGGAAGAGGTAGACCAAAGACCAGGTACAGCGATAACATTCGAGAATTTGGTGGGAATCGGAGCTTTGTTGATTTATATCGACTAGCACAGAATAGACAAGCATGGAAGGCCACGGCTGTTCAGCTAAATAAACTTCCCATCCAATGATAATGATGGAGAGCTTCATATTGTAAGACTTTTTTAATATTTTTCACACTAAGCGCTTGAGAGGTGTGCATAACTATAAATATATTTGTAATATAAAGTAAAAGCACAGGTATCAAATAATAAATTCCATATATTTAAAGGTAGATATATAAATAAATATATAAGTTATGTAGCGTACAGGGTGGAAAGCAAAGAGAAACGACCAATCTCGAAATATATACAAAACTGATTATGTAACTAACATGTTTACCAGAGAGAGTTGATACATCATCTTTCAATCAATCCTCTGAACCTAATCTACCTATTAGTCTTCTCTAATCTTCTGTCTCTACAGGATAGTACCATATGCTACATAATGCACGGGGCTTGGCACTAACTAGAACTGCTGACCAATTGGCCCTGGCTTTACAGCAATATATGAGTAAATATATACATACACATTTATACAAACAAACAGAAAATCTGGAGTCTGTATATATGATTGTAGCAAAATGGACTTAAGTTGTAAACGCACCGTTCTGCTCGTGTCTTAAAGCTTCGATTGCCTCATTTTGCTTGTCAAGTTCACCAAGGAAGTAAGTTTTGTCTCTATCCAGGTCTCCTAGAAGTTGCTTTTGGATAAGATAAAGAGCATTCAGTCAGGTAATTCTTAAATAGAGAGGCTTTGTCTTATAAATACACAACTTCTATAGATAGAGAATGATCTGTTAAACCCAGTCACATATATTTCAGGAACTGCTGGTATGCTTACATTATAATATTGTACGATAGTTTTCTTGACATTCAAAAAAGAATTAAAAAATTTGTCGCCTATGTTCTGTCTTTTCTCAGTTGATACTTGAAAAACAAAATAGCTCACTTCAAATGTTGTATGGTAACTATTGATAGCAGACCTTTATTCTTTCTTGTGCTTTCGACAACTGAATCGCTTGTTCCGAATACTTTTCTCCAATCGACCTCAACACTGTATGGCACTTGTTCACTTTATCCTGCAGAATAGCATAAATCGTTTAATACATTGATTCCCTTTCGCGTATTTCTTGTATTCATATAAATCAACAAAAACAAAGGGATGCAACACGGTACACAATGGAGCATGGATATGCATTGCAACTCTGTGGCCGTTACAACGAGACAAACTGTTAAACAATTAACTAATGATGTCTTTAAAAAGATTTGCTTTGATGGGCGCAGGTGCGAATACTTGGGAGATAAGGGACAATGAGGTCTGGCAAGGGGCGACTAAGGATGGTCGTTCATATACTTTCACAATTCATTTGTATATATAGTTAAAGCATACAATTTTAATTTCAGTTTTAATTTTAAAACGTCAGTTCAAAAAACGTTTCGTAATTTTGTAATTTATGATAGCAATCTAACTGCTTTCTAAGGTCTTAAAATTAAATTGATTAGAAAATATGAAGGATATTGCAATCACCAAGGAATCATTTCACAACTTTAGGGGCCCTTTTCAGGTTCGGAGCCCGAGCAGATATACCCCCTGCCCCCTGTACTAGGCCACAACTCGGCACCTATGATCATAAATCACTCTGCTAATAAAAGTTCTTACCAATATTTCAATGCTCAACCTCTTGGGATCTACTAAGGCTGTCTCCGAAAGACTTTTGATCTGAAAATAGAGTACAGCAAATCAAAGCTTTCCAAAAACACAGTAATTTGTAGAGGAAATTAAATGAAATTGCTATAGTATCGTTTTATTCTCTCTTTTACCAACTCTATTTTTTCATTAGTTTTCCATGTCTTTTCTCATTTCGTACATGTCGAGTCAATTGACAGGAATCTGAGTCGAATTACGTGGAGTGTGTAGCAAGACGACGATAGAGAAATGACGTACCGGTATTAGCTGGTTTGCTTCTTGTTGTAGGCCATCCAGCAAAGAGTCCAGTGACGAATGAATATCTTTCAAAGAATCCTTAGAAATAAATTTGCAAGTTGTGAACACATGCGGAGTTTGACAGTAAATTAATATTACAGGTAAATTAAAAGTAGTTGAAATGAAATGAGGATAAAATCAGGAGTGAAAGAATTAGAGGGGTAGCTAGGGTAACAAAGGGGTATCTAATAATATCCAGAAAACACGGTTGTAATGGATTGGTCACGAAAGGGGAAAAGAAGAAGGATATGTGAGTAGGAGAATTTTTTGTATGAAGGTAAACGGAGCATGGGCAGAGGAAGACTAAAGAAAAGACAGGAAGAGAGAGACAGAAACGATATTAATGTGAAAGGATTGGCAAGTACAGAGTTTGAAGAGAGAGAAGAGAGTCTAGGAGAGACTTATTAAAGCTTCGACCCGATATGAAGATGGGAACGGATGATTATGAAAAAAGATTCAAAACTGGCTGAAACTGGTGAAAATTCAATTCTCACGGTCGCTGAAGAGCCACAGATTCTAACTTTAAATTATTAACTTGCTGTTGTAAGAATCGCAGATACATAAATACAAGTGTAACCCAGAGTTACCACGAAGGATTCCCGAGTTTGTAGCAGATTTTCTTGGTTGTTTCTCAATTCACCTTCCAGCTCTGAAATGCTAATAGGATACATAATTCTCAGTTTAAAGCCATCTTAAAAAAATAAGTAATTGGAAAGCAAGAGGCAGAGAACAATATCAAATTTGGATAAATCATTATAAAACCTACAAATATGGATAAGGGAATTTTCCCATTGAGCCAATAAGTTTAAATTTTGTTTCTTAATGGTGAGATTTTACGTAAATTGCTCACTTTTAGGAATTTTATTTTTAGAAACATCACTACAGGTATTTAGAATGCACACCTACCGTTCTTTATTTTGTGTGGTATCACTCTCTGATTTGGACAACTACAAAATGAAGCAAACTGAAAAAGTAACGCATCTTCTCATAACATGATGAGCTCATTCGCGTAAACGAATCTACTTGAAGCATTATGAGTTTAGTGTTTTTATTCAAGTTCTCAAATTTCACAAAATCCCCGAATATTCGACTGCTTAAAAAATTAGAGCAAAAAAGTCCCCAAGACAAGTGAATATTGGGGTGATTGAATCGTGAATCCAAAAACTGTGGTAAATGGCTTACTTAGTTAAGTTTGTAAGTCCATCTGTTTTACAGGGTAGAAATAAAACCAGCTTCATTTCATTCCTATGAGCTATTTTGCTATACAATCCCATTGACTTGGTAATGTCGTAAAGAATTCATACAATTTTGCTGAAGATTGCACTGTGAAAGACAAGGTACCCTATGAAGAACGAAAATTCTACCATTCTATGGTAATGGACAGAAACAAATCAACAGAAAATACCTTATCATCATATTCTTTCTTCATTTGTTGATATTTCCTACGAATTCGCCTGTTTTCATCAATAACTCTGCAAAAAGAAACAGAGTTCATTAAAAAAGAATTCAGAACATAGATACTAACTTTATCAAGTAATAACAAAATATGTAAATTGTAGAATTTTTTACATGTGGTATGAAAGACAAGTAGTAAAAATTGACTACTTAGATGTTGGAAATATGGTACTAATTTCTTATACACATTAGGCAATTTTACTATCCATTTTGTGATTTTAACATATTCTCATGACAACCATGCATGGTGCAGGAATCACAAGTATAAAATAGGGAGAGAAACAAGAAAATGGAATGAAAAAATAAGAGAAAATCATACAATACTTTACGATAACATTTACAACAACAATAACTCAAAATTTGAGAAAGCATTTACTTATTTAATTCCGTGTTGAGTCTCTTAATTTCATTTTCATCTTCACTCTTTGACATTTGACTTGCTTTCAAAATCGATCGTTCATCAATTAGCTGATTCTGAGGAAAGATTTACAGGAATATAAAGAAAAAGCAGTATTTTATTTTTAAACTGCAACATTTTTATGGTTAGCTTTGAACTTTATCTATTATTAAACTATGTAAAAAGATACCTTTAATGATCTGATCTCGTCTTCATATTTCATTTTCTCTTGATTCGCTTTGTCCATAAGTTCTTGCAAAGTGCGATCTTCATTTATCTAAATGACATCAAATAAATAATAATACATATCACAAGTATGAAAATTAAAGAAACTAAAGTCGAATTTACTAATAGTCTGGTGTCTAAACACGAAAGAAAAAAACAAATGGAGCCTAATCGATTGAGAAACTTACAGAAACTGTCTTCAATTCATCTTCCATCTTTCTCATTGCTTTGGCATGAGATGTTCTTTCCTGAAATCAATAAACCCGACAAACAGCTTAGTCTCAAGCTGAAAAAAACCGAAACAAACCTAAATGGGATGGGTGTCAGACAGGCTACTTACAGAAATCCTATACACAACTCTAAGGGTAAGTCAACTTCAATTGACAGTCAGCAGGTAAAGAATAGCCATTAGGATGGAGTGCCCAAGGATAATAAACTTCCGTTACTTATTTACTCACTTACTAAATGAAGTCAAAAGGTAATTACCAAAAGAATGTTCAATGAGACAACAAAGTCATCTAACTTCTGGCTTGTCACTTTGAGAATTAGTTACAATAAATAGGTTTTATTGTTGAGCTCACCAAACAACTCATTTTCACAGATAGCCATTTGCCTTGCTAAAGAAATTTTATTAAACTTGAGGTTAGAAAGGAAAAAAAATTGCAAACTGATGTCGTTTGCAAGAAACACAATGATACTCGAATTCCAGAAATGTGAGAGGCACAACTGTCCAATGGATGACAAAATATTGAAACTACCTCGTTTAGTTGCTGATATAGATTTGATGCCTCATCTTTGGCAGACATCAGTTGCTCATGCACGTCAGATAGTCGCTCCTCGAGTTCCTAGAATTATCAAACGGACGTAGCATTACCAGGGGTTTATCATATTATCATAATGAGAAAATTAAACACAGGAATCCTTGAGGTTGCCAGGAAGTACTCATTGCAGTCTTCTACTGCTTGATTTTATTGAAGTTTTTGAACTTAACCAACTCTCTCTGCTATCTCTTGCTTCAGCATTTTCATTTTGTTTATTTCTATCCTGTTCATACAAACCCATTCATTTATTAATAACTTATTACTGATGATGGATCCCAGAATTAGTCCAAAACTTCTGAATTGTCCAATTGATAAGTGTTGAATTGATAAGTGAACATTAAAATCTCAATAAGCAAGTGGCTCTCTTTTTCGTCAGACTGGCTCTACGTTTCATTATAAAGTTGCGTTTTCCTTCAAATGTCTCGGTTGAAAAAATAATCAAACGTCCTAAGACCACACGGAAAATTTCATTTCTATTTATCGGAAATAATTACACCCCAAGCCCGTCCCTGTAACTTAGCACAGCAATCCACTAGGCTTGCATGAGGCAGAAATAATCCTATAAAAATTTCCCGTTCGCTTTACTTTCTATGATGTGTATAGTTCACAGATCTTGTCATCCTCTTTAGCTAAGCCTCTTTGTATACGAACAGTTCGTCTTCATTTCTATGAAAATCTTACCCTTCTTTTCCCTGTTTCCTCTGAGAGTTGGTTGTCTGTGACCGTATTTTTTGCAGACAGCTCTTGGAATTCTTCCTAAAAAGTACAAATGCGGCACGTAGAGTTATTTGAATCATCGTGCTTTTATCTTGTCTTGATATCCACTAATGTGTAAAATCTCTCAATTTTGACTATGCTTAATTATGCTATATAGAATTATTACAAATGTTCTCGATCAGTGGCGTGCTGAAGGACTCTTGATTAAAGGAGGGATGTAGCAAAATAAATTTACCGACAGGTTTAAGCAAGACACCATAATTGCCGACATGGCACCGTAATTACTGACAAGCCATGGTCGTTATGTCAACTGCTACCGACGGGCAAAATGATTATCTACAGCCCCTGTGAAAAGTGGGGAAGGGGGGCGTGATATCCCGTGCCTTCTTCTTCGGCACACCATTGTTCTCTGTCTTTCAAAATTTCAAAGGGTCTCCTTCCTTCCTAAGCATGATAGAGATTTCTACCAGGCTTTTTTAGCTGATTGGTATTTCCCAAATTATGACTGAGTAAAAGAAAATAGCTGTTAAGTTAAGCCACGCTGTTGTAAGCAAGCGTTATCCGTTCGGCTGACGCTAGCTAGATAATAAGATAAAAGCTGTCTTCTTAAGTAGGATTTTATAAGCTTGTAGATTTACCAAACAGCGACAGTACTTTATCTAAACCCACAATCAACCAGAACGTTGACGCAAGTGCAAACATTGGCAGGATGACTGAGAATATATACAAATAAGAAAATATGAGAATAACATATGACATTAGAACTAGTTGATAAAAATTATGACACCGATTGCTCAAATATTGACTATGAGTTTATGCTAAAAGTATCTCTGTGTGTGAAAAGCATTATGAAAATAACCTCGCATAGTGTCAAACAAATATCAAAATATTAAAAATATCATTATCTACCAACCTGCAATCTTTTCATTTCCTTTCTGGTATTTTTTAATTGTAACAGATTCTGTTGACGAAAATCAAATGAAGCTTTAACGAATGCAGTAAAAATGCAAGCTACTATTACTACATGTATACTATGCCAATTTAGCCAATTATATACTTCATAATTAACTGAAGTATATGACTGCATTGCAATACATAATTAAGTCACCGTTGAAGTTTCAATACCAATTATAATATATTAATGATTTATGCGTCTTGATGCCTTGTTGAATTGATCAAATTGAATATTCACATCCCAAAACAGCTTTATTCCATCAGCTTTACTATTATCATCATCAATATTACTATTATTCAAATCCCAAAATCGTTTCCATTGTAATCATCACTATAATCATTAACTTATTTGTAATGGCTAAATGTAGAGAAAAGTGCTAAAATTACTCCTAATTGGAAAATCTCTTGAAGACTCTCTAAACAGGCCTACCTCTTCTAGTTGTGCTTTTTCATACATCACTTTCGAGAATTCACTTTGTTGTCGTTGTAAATCATTCTCAAGCTTAAACAAAAGACAATCTTCTGTTAGCTTTCATTCAAAGGTGTTACCGAACAACGTTAAACATGTCTGATAGACAGATAATCTGACTACTAAAGCTGTAATGAAAGAGCCAATACACCCATTAAGAACTACAGAAGTGAAAAGTGACTTAAATGTAGCAATGAAAAATGATTTAGATGTAGAAATGAAAAATGACTGAAAATAGGATGCTAATAACAATTCTAAACACGGCCAAAGAACGTTTATCCTAACTTATACTTCTAAACGAGAAGATACTAAAAAATACACAAGCTGGACAAGAAACAGCGTCGGGTATCTAGTTGACCGCAAATGATTACAGCTCACGTGCTTCTATGCCTGTAGCTAGTAGTCTTTAATTGAATAGGCCTGGGTGTATGTTCTTTTCTCAATTATGTCATCATACATATCCATCATATACGTTAATGACGAGGGTTGGTAGTCTTTAATTGAATAGGCCTGGGTGTATGTTCTTTTCTCAATTATGTCATCATACATATCCATCATATACGTTAATGACGAGGGCTGGTAGTCTTTAATTGAATAGGTCTGGGTGTATGTTCTTTTCTCAATTATGTCATCATACATATCCATCATATACGTTAATGACGAGGGTTGGTAGTCTTTAATTGAATAGGTCTGGGTGTATGTTCTTTTCTCAATTATGTCATCATACATATCCATCACATACGTTAATGACGAGGGCTGGTAGTCTTTAATTGAATAGGCCTGGGTGTATGTTCTTTTCTCAATTATGTCATCATACATATCCATCACATACGTTAATGACGAGGGCTGGTAGTCTTTAATTGAATAGGTCTGGGTGTATGTTCTTTTCTCAATTATGTCATCATACATATCCATCACATACGTTAATGACGAGGGCTGAGCAAAACAAGCTAAGTGTCAACTATCTGACAATTTTCTTCAGTATTTCTATCAACATTAAAAGATTAAAACAAAAACAAACAAAAAATATTGCATTCTGCTGTCTCATCCAAAGTAGGCAAGGACATTTGGTCATCTAGTCCCCGCCGTAAATGAGACACAGTTACAACACTTTGCTTTACATCAAAGAAGTACAAACAGGTAGAATCTGAGATAGCTTGGTGCCAAAGACAATGAGAAAAACAACAACGTGTTAACTAAAAGTTATTAAATAAGTAATCGGTATGTTTATCATCTTGTTTTATTTTGAGAACTTAAAATACAAATAGTTGCTAAATTCATAAAATAACAGAAACTAATCAATCTCGAAAGTAAGACTCTGGCTAATAATTACTAGCTTGTTAATTCTTTATATCCTTTACATCTCTTCGCACATGTAGTGTTTTATCTTAAAACTGAAGCTAATAGTGGAGTCAATTGAAACAAATCGATCAATTAATTTGAATCAATGAATCAATCGTTGTTTATTTTATCCGTTCAAATCTAGCTTCGTTTGTGTCAAGTTCATCTGCAATAATAAATTAAAGTTAAATGATAATAAAAATGCCGACTGTTTAATATACTAATTCAAGCATTTTCATATTGAGTGTAATCGACGTTGTGATTTTCAAAGTGGCGTGTACTTCTGTTGGAATCTATGAGCATGAACGATCATGCGAACGTATCTTCAGTTCTCCTACTGCCGCTTGGAGGGGTCCACTTTTCTGTTGGCACTAAAGGATACCACTATCACACGAAAAGCGGAAACATACTTAGGCATACGACATATATAGCTAGTTAAGAAATTTTTTCGCTTTTTCGTGCAATAGTAAAAACCACATTTCCATGAAGTAATCTAATTGAGATTAATGCCTCATGAATAACAAACCAAACGCTGCCTTGACAATTCATATAATATATGGCTTATCGCTAGTGTGGAATAATGCATTTATAAACTTCAAATGAAGAACCATCTTACATCTCTGATCTTTTTCTCGGAACCTTCTATCTCTTTTTCTGTCCTTTTACTTCCGAGTTCTAGCTCACGCCTCTGAAATCGAGAAGATCCTGAATGATATAACTCATAGAATTAAACTTATAACGCATCAAAAACGTGCAGAATTGAATATTTAGATACTCTGAGGTGTTGTAACAACGAGAGGGGGTCATAATAAACTGCTATGGGTATCCAAATTTTCTAAATCTACAAGGGGAAGTCAAAATAAACGGGGGATCGTAATTTTGAAACTAATGTAGAGATAATTCAAAAGTACTCCACACAAACTTTCGCTTCAACCCGTCTGAAAAATGCAGTTTTCAAGGATACAAGACAACAGGAAAAAGTTTGTGAATGTAACTCTCAAAGTTAAGAAGCAATATTATACGAAGAGTAAAAGTTGATAACTGGAAATTGTAGTAAACTCCGGGAGTAGGAAAAAATTCGAAAAATTTATAACCACCCAGCCGCTTTTTAAGTACCCGAGAGTACATGTTATGATATCGGGGAAAGGGAAACCCACAAGAATACTACTTGGACTCGTTACCCCTAAAAAATCTTGCAAAATATCTTAAAAGATACAAACAAAGGTAAGTTAAACCAAAGATACATAAAACTCATAAAGATCAATGGAAACTTATTAAACTCTAATAAAGAAACAAATTACGAGATACCTCTGATTTGAGTTGTGATAATTCTTTTTGTTGTGAATTCTCACGCTCCTACGGAAAATTGACCAATCACAGACCTCAAAACAAAGAAATCCACCAATCACATAGTTCGAACAATCGCAAATGCCCACACACCTTACTTGGGTCGTAATGGTAACAAGGAAAATGCCCATTGATATTTTTCGTATTGAAAGTAGAGACAAAGTGTTGGGATCTCAACTTTAATAGAGGAAACTGGTAATACAAAGGCGGGGATATTAACTGATGCTCTCTTTTCTCCAGTCTTAGCATACAAACTTTAAATGCAGCATACTGATCCTCTGTGTTTTCTGTCGACATTACATGTAAAAAGTCTGTTGGTACTACAGAACTTCACTATAGCACGAAAAAGCGGAAACATTCTTTTAGCATACTGAAAGCTTTTTTCGTCCGACACTCGTCAGAGTATGAAACGTCGAATAACGACCGAAAGGTGGACCGAAATATATAGCCAGATGCGGGTGCACGTGATATGATGAATAATGCGTCTATTTGGCCCTATGATTGGCCAGTTAGCACCTATTCACCATTGTTTACTTGAAGAGTCCAAGTGAAAAAACGAACTCTTTTTGTTTACACAAGACTGGGTTTTGAGTCTTGATGTAAACCGATTCCAAAACACCTAAATGAAAGGACGATCTTGCTTGCCCAATGATCCGAAAATTATCGTCTGTATATGTTTTGGCGCATTCTGGATTTGTTAGAAGATGTTGTCCTATGGCCGAATCACTTTTCATTTTAGAATTAGAGTTTTTACACGTACGAGGCGGCTGTTCTCTTGTTGTAGTGGTTTTCGTCCTGATGCTCGTGGGTACATGTTGTTCTATTCAATCTGCTAACGATACTTTTGTCATTTTCGGTTCGGAGCTGGAATGTGATCGTTTTCATGTAAACCTCAACCAACTACATCCAGCCCTAAAATTTACAGTAGAGAAGGAGCAAAACAACTCCTTGAATTTTCTAGATGTTTCGGTGGAGAAAGGGGGCACTGGATTTTTCACCAGCATTTACAGGAAGCCAACGTTTACTGGTCAATACATCCGTTGGAATTCCTTCAGCCCAAAAGCTAGGAAGATCAACCTAATCAAAACTTTAGTTCATAGGGCACTTATGATTTGCTCTAAAACCAAGTTAGATTCTGAGCTGGACACAATAAAACAACTTTTAATTGACAATGGATATCCAGAAGATGTCCTTGTTTCTTGTATTAAGGAAAAACTAGCCAACATTTCATCAGAAAAACGGTTTGGTCCTGAAAAGTGCCCGGTTTACCTGAAATTGCCCTGGATTGGAAATGTTTCATCAAAATTTGAAAACCAAATCAATAAAGCCATTACATCTTGTTTCTATGCTGTGAAGCCCCGTGCGGTTTATAATACGAGGGTCATGCTACCATCTGCTAAAACAGATACCGTCCCTACCACCCAAAAAAGTTGTGTAGTTTACGAATTTTCGTGCCGATGTGAAGCTCGGTACGTAGGGCGCACTACGCAGAGGTTAGCAGATAGAATAAAACAACATGTACCCACGAGCATCAGGACGAAAACCACTACAACAAGAGAACAGCCGCCTCGTACGTGTAAAAACTCTAATTCTAAAATGAAAAGTGATTCGGCCATAGGACAACATCTTCTAACAAATCCAGAATGCGCCAAAACATATACAGACGATAATTTTCGGATCATTGGGCAAGCAAGATCGTCCTTTCATTTAGGTGTTTTGGAATCGGTTTACATCAAGACTCAAAACCCAGTCTTGTGTAAACAAAAAGAGTTCGTTTTTTCACTTGGACTCTTCAAGTAAACAATGGTGAATAGGTGCTAACTGGCCAATCATAGGGCCAAATAGACGCATTATTCATCATATCACGTGCACCCGCATCTGGCTATATATTTCGGTCCACCTTTCGGTCGTTATTCGACGTTTCATACTCTGACGAGTGTCGGACGAAAAAAGCTTTCAGTATGCTAAAAGAATGTTTCCGCTTTTTCGTGCTACATTACATGTACTGCACTTAGCATATTTTTTAAGTTAAAATGTTATGAAAGGGGACAACAATTACTTTTCCTTCATCTCACAGCAACATCAATTCTCCAAAGTAATAGTAACTGTAAAAATTTCAAGAAGTTTAAGGAACATGTAAGAAGCAATAGAGGCTGGATTTGATAAAATAGAAACAAATATCCAGGCTGAAGGGAGAAAATTTGTTTCTTACATAAAAAACGTGTAAAATGCTCCACCGACTCGGAAATAACCTATTTCGACATGATGACAGTACCAAGCCTAAGTAAAGTAAACAAGAAAATTATGGAAGGAAGAATGGACCAGCGACGTTTGGCCACTGCTAGGAGATGGACCGGGCAAGGAAGTGGGGCGAACAAATGAGAAAGAGTGATCCGAAGTGAGAACCTCATAGAAAGTGAGAAAAGCTATTGAAGAAGGTACTGAAATAATTTAAATCACATGAAACTCAGCTTATGTTATTCCAAAATGATGCAATACCTCGAGACGTGATTTATCTCTTTCCAGGTCACGACATTTGCTGCGGTAACTGCAAAATAAATGTTAAAAAAATGAAGATTTCCCGATAAGAAATTCGATTCAAAGAAATTCATGCGAATCTATAAAGCTCTAAGAGATGTAAAAACAAAACACTATGAAAGACTAGTTATGAAGAGGTGGAAAATCAAGGTTTTAAAATGGGCTGAGGAAAAAGGCAAGAAGAGATGAAAGATTTCTTCATGAAATAATTGAAGATGAGACCAGGCGTGCTGAGAGTCATCAAGGCCTCAGCTTTATTAATTTGCCTCACAAAAGACCTCAATGTGCCCAGGTGACAAAGCTAAAGTCAGAAGGATACTTCTTCATGAAGGGATGCAATCAAGTTACTTTTGTGTCTGAGAAGAATGGAATAAAGATCACGAATCCTCACCAAAAAAGAGCTGATTGGATGATAGGTAGTAAATTCGCTTAGGAGTATATCAAACGAAACTTACTGGGCATAATTATGAAGGATATATCAAAATTAAGTGAAGAAATCACTCAAGAAAACCTTACTCTTTAATAGCCTCTATTGCTTTGTTTTTCAACTCAGCGCGTTTATCTTCACTTTCCCTCAATGATTCTTCTTTCTCTCTAAGCAAATTCTTCATATCTTCTTCATTTATCTTGTAATCTCGAAGTTTCTTCATACTGTCTTCTAATTCTGAGTGGTACCTTCTCTTATCAGCCTCCACTCTTTCCATATGTTCTGTCAATTCTCTAATCTGGGATTTCATTCTGTCAATCAGAGAATCTTTCTGTTCTGTCTCTCGTTTATAAGACTTTACTTTATCGAGATAAACTTCGTTATCACTTTGAACACTATCTAATTTTCTCTGTAGATCATTCAGACGAGGGTCTTGTCTTGAATGGTCTCTAAGGTATTGCAGTTGTGACGTTATATCAGAATTTTCACGATTCATTTTCGCCGTCTGCAATAAATGCCAATATTTGCTAGTAGTTACCACAATGTGTTCTGAATATCATTTAGAATAAAACGTAGGAAATGACTAGAGAATTGAGGACTTATTCCGTGTTTCGTACCAGAATGGTTATTTTAGGACTGTAGAATTGTGACGCTGAGTGAGTCGGGAGTGCATATGTAGCTTAAAGAAGGAAAAAGGAAAAGAAAAGAGGAAGAGGAGTAAAAGAAACTGCGAGCATTAGTAGAACAGAAAAGAAACGATAAATAGGAGAAGCCAGGGGAGATAAACTAGATGGATAAGAAAGGTAACAGAGAAAAACAGAAAAGAAGGAAAAAATTTGTTAAGAGAGAAAAACGCAAAAGAGGGGAAACAAGACGAAGTTCTAGCTTGGTCCAGGGAAAAAGAGAAAGGAGAGCTTAATCTGTAAATACGCTTTGAGGGAGAAGTAAATAAGAATCATGCGTGTTTTTTGCTTCCAACCATGCTATACTATGATAAGGCTAAAAGAAATTTGTGTGTCAGTTTACCCAGCAAAGATGGCCTGTCCACAAATCGCACGAGGCAGACAGCATCACTTTGAGGCAGACACTTTGAGCTATCAACCTCTGAAGGCGAAGAAGACTATGTAAACTTACTTGATTCTTGAACGAACTAACTTCTTCTTCAAGGTGTCTTTTCTCGACTTTTTCCTTCTCAAACTTCTCTTCTAACGCTTCCAGTCGCGACGACAATAACTTTTGGCCTGCATTACTATCTTCCAATTGTCCTTTTGTCCTCTGAAGCTGTGAAAGCAACATTTCTTGCTCTTCTTCTCGTTTCTGTAATTGTCGATGCAAATTTGAAATCTGGAATGTTGATAACAAAAATCAATCTGTCAAAATTGCATATTAGAAAGTGTATTAGAAAGAGGAGGACAACCTGTCTGCATTATATCAAAGATCTATTGGAAGTAGGTTCATCCTTTGCAAAAGTCCAAAAAGGAGAACATTTTTTGATATTTTGCGATCATTTACTTTCATCCTACATTAAACAACTTTAATAAGGATATGAAAGTATAAAAGCATAAAGAGGTTTGCAAAATGTATAAAATATACTTAGAAGTAGTTAACTTGTCAAATATCAGAAAGATCATAATAATAAAGCAAAGGGCAGATAGCTCCAAAAAGAAGACTGTGATTCCCAAAGCAGGACGTCTGGTTACCCTGTTCGGAAGAGGTACTAGTACTCATGACTTCATATAACTCTGAATCTTGATGAAGTACTGCACCTTATTCCAAGATGCTGAGATCGCAACTTGAAACGTTTTCATGTCGAGATTAATCTTAATAAGCCGACCAAGTACAACATTGTCCAGAAAACTATAAAACTGTAATTAAGATTTGAGAAACAATCTGACAATTAAAATCCTGTACCATTTCCTGGTCACGTGTTGTCCTTTCTTTCGCGTCCTGCTTGAGATCTTCTATGATTGAACGGGAGCTGCTGATGAAAAGGAATGTTGAAGGTACTTAAAATGAATCTTGTTAATTATCACCCAATCCATTCACAAGAAACCAAGCTATAAGACAGCTAAGAATCACTATAGAGAAAAATCACCAGGAACTTTTTCAATATTAATTAAATATCATGTTTGATTCATTGAATCCATCAAAGTTAGTTTATCAAAACACAACAAGCAGATTGCCCATTATAAATAAAACTTGCACAGGGATTGAAACTTATTGTTCTGGATGCACAGAGTTGTTTGTAAGCACAATAGAATTTACAAACACATCCTACTGAGAACTGCAAATCTCTTTCTACAGTTCCAGACTCCCTAGATAATTAGATATTATTATGCTTAATGCACTGACATTATCCAAAGTAGTAAACAAATGGCAGAGTTTAAGAAAAGGTGAAGCAATATCGAGTTTCTTTTGAGAAGATGAGCGTGTATTTCTAATAACTTTTTGCTGGTTTTCTCCAATTCGTTTTACGAATCTTTTAAGTCATTTTTATCTTTTCTTAACTACATACATGCATGTTTCTTAAGTACTAGGTTTCTATTTAGAGACACAAGGCTCCTAAGAAATTCTGGTCATACAATATGCTCAAAATAGCAAACTGCTAATACCAGGAACCGAGCCAAATCTCTCGTAAAAATATGCAAGGTCGGGATACCGCAAACATTGTAACGTTTGGGTAACAATGTCAAGTTGAAAGACTCTATTGTTGGGAAAATAACTGAAGAACGGCCTTTACTTCAATGATGTAAATATAGTACAGCTGGAGCCAGAAAGGTGTTCTTTTTCATCTTGAACCATTAGAGACTTTAACTAACCAACCAAACTAAGGCTATGCATTACTCATGCATAACTGACCCTATATAATTCATTAATCAGTTTCGCCGGACATACATTTTGAAACTGACTTCAAGTTAAGTTAATTGTTAAATGCCACAGGGTTGTTATGTAGTCCCATACTCCCTGTGGCATGTTTGCATTATGTTGTATTGTAATTTGATTATGAGCATATAAAAAAAAGGCTTTAACTCATTTTCATTGTCTCATAAAAACTCTGTTCTTTAAAGTCTAACAAACAGCTAGCTCACAAATAACAAGGTCTTTCAAATGGCAAACAAGTGTTGCCAATCTGCTGATAAAATTTTCAATATGAAAACTAACATTGTATCTTGCCTCGACGCAACTTGATCTCGTTGATCACGTGATTGAACAAGGCCCTGAAAAGTAGCACGGATATAAAAGCTATTTTAGAAAAGACGATGAAGGCAGCCAGATGATGACATTCGTGCATGATAGCTTAGCTGGTGCAAAATATACTAAAATATTATTACTAATAACTGAATAAAGGTGCTCATGAATAAAAACAAAGTCTCCCCTTCTACGAGCTCTAGAACTCGGCTAATCTCTAAGGCACGGATAACCCGCTTTTTGTCCACAAGATCGATCTAGCCATACTTCTTTACTTTGATAGGAGTGGTGCAGTTTAGGTGGGCCATAATTCGCTTGGACAATCTAGCATAGCCGCCACATGTTTGAGAGCTCTGATCAGGGCTATTTTCTCCCAACCTGATAGACCAATCATCATGCAAAATGGGCCGAAATGTAGCTGTGGAACGCACGTGTGGTCAGAATCCTGCATGATACTTGGTCAATTAGGCTGGGAGAAAAAAGACATGATCAGAGCTCTCAAACATTTGGCAGTTACTCTAGAGAATCTGCCTTGCTAACGACATTGAGTTAGAGATGAATATCGAATGCTAAATAGAAATTTCAATCCAATTCAACATCAATTTGAATGTATTTGGTTATAAAAACCCGACATACCCTAATTTGGCGAATTTCATCGGCCAGTTTCTCAACACTATCATCTCTGTACAGTTTGACGAGTTTGTCTGCTTCAAGCTGGACAAAATACGACATCATTATACTAAGCGGTACCAACGATCTAAACTAGAATTAAGACTTGCTCACTCTATTCAATTTCATGAGAGAGAATATATGACACACAAGCAGCGCGAAAAATGGCCTATATGTGAAAAATACACCATAACAAAGCGAAAACTGGCCAATCCTACTACCAACTGTAATAGCCTATAAAACGAAATCGTCTTGAATTAACATATTGACTATCAGCGTTACCTGCTGTTGCAATTTGTTCAATTTTCTTTCTGCTGAACTGTCGTCAGATTCCTTCCTTAAAGTTTCGGCCAGGACTTTGAGCTCCCTGCACCAATCGAAAAAAATATTCAGCAACAGTAATGAAGAAAATGACACACAACACTTCTTTATTATAAATTATGTCCAACAGAGCAATTCGCTTTTGTCCTAAAGCAACAGATAAGACAATCAGTTTTGAACACAATAATCATCCTTGCTAATCACTAGGAAATTTTCGATAGGTTGTCCCGAAAACCTGAAATAAACATGACCGCTTACTCGGACCCTTTGCGTTTGTTTTTCTTTAGCTCCCTCTCCAAGCGACTCTGTTTCCTGCTTAAATTATGAAGAGCCGATTCAAACTCGTCAATCTGTCAAATGAAAACAAGTGTTTATTTATAACAAGCTCAAAAAACATGCCATAACAAAATAAAACAACTAAGACCAAAATGATACTTAATTATGATGGTGATGTAAAAGTGAGATTGAGAGCTTCTGTGTACCCTGAATTAGAGAAACGTAAACAGAGATACATTACAAAAAATACTCCTTCATTAGGCCAATGTCTCTGTAGACTTTGTAGAGAGAATAGCACATTGCAAAATTCATTCCTCTTGGACAGTTGTGATCTCTTACTGCATACAGGTGCAGAAGAAAGTTTAATTTTCCTTGTACTTAAGTCCCTAATGATCCAGTTTTTAAGAACAAAATTTTATATATTATCTTATTAATTGTAAGAAATACTTAAACAAACTTCCCTAGAATACATGATTCCTTTGCAGGCAAAATGTATCATTATAGCTATGACTAAGACTGAGAAAAATGACACTGATGAATTTTTTACTTTAGCAATGAGGCTAGAAATTGACAAGTGAAATCTTTAGAGACAGAGTGCAGGCAACATAAATTCTCCATTAAAATCAAATATTGAATGAGCAAGATTACCTCTGAGTGTGAATCCTCATCAGTAAATCTGACTCTGCTAGATCTCCCATATCTTTCATCAACATCAGACTAAAAGAAACAGAACACATTTCTCCTCACAAGAAATCAATTACTATCTCCAGCTCTGAATTTCAAATGGGAAGAGGAAGAGAGAGTGAAAGAAATATAATATTTGGAAATTTGGATAATTGAATAAAAATGCCTCAAATTAGTTAAAATAATATCCCATACACAAAAGAAATCCTATATATTAAGTCAGGCTTCTCAGCCACAAAATTAGCTGAATTATTTGTGATCTCATTGATTCTCTTTTCAATGTAATTAAGTTTGGCAGTGTAACCAACCTAAAAACATAAAATTGCACCTTCTTAATCTGATATGGTGTTAATTTTTGACATGAAACATCTAAGCATTAATAATTTGTGGTAATGTATTAAATATAAATATTCTCATGTTGCTCATTCCTTACTATCAATTACAAGACAATCAATATATCTTTAAATAATATAGATATCAATAAAGAACTTACAAATGAAGGTGTTCTTGGGAGACTTCTACCACGAGGTCTCCTTTGGTGATGGTGCTTCCTTGTTGCTTGCAGTTCTCCATTCAGCTAGAAGATATAGAAATGTACAAGACAAAATGCCAAAATTCCACTACACCTCTTTTGCAGTGCTTTGAGTAATGTAGCAATCTATTGCATATGTGAAAACTTGGGACAATGCTAAAGATTTGGAACAATGCTAAAGGTTATATGGCATTCAATAAAACTGATATGCACAATAAATCTAATCACCAAATCTCAACAATAAAGTCAGAAAAAGGATCCAAATGACAATAGCAGACAAAATGTATATGTCATACATTATCCACAGAAGGTTTGCAGGGCAGGTGGGCATATACTATTGCAGTTTTCCACAGCCTAGGTCAACAGTTCAAACAGAATTGCAAAGAGGGATGGCAATCTATAAGAAAATGTTTCTCTAGGGGTTATTCTAAACTGAATCTGCCACTTTTACTTGGAGTCAGAGAAAGGTACATTTAGAATTAGAAATTGAAAGCAATAAACTTAGGAGAACCTTTTGATGGATGTTAAAAAGAGGTTTAGAGTAAACTTAAGCTTAGCAGAATTGTCTTCATCAAGTAACATCTAATCACTGCATGAAAACAGGCTCACAGTCACATAAAATGAGAGTCCAGTTTTCATGACAGCAGTTCCTTCCAAACAGTGAGATAATTTGACAAGAATTGAGCTTTCCAATGGAGTTATAAATATTACTTAGAATAACCCTTGGAAGGTGAACAGAAACAAAACTACACACATGTAACACATCATGATAAATTACCTTCTGATGTCATTCTCAAGAACAAATAGCTATCAAAAGCCTTGAAGATGCCACAAAAGAAATTACATTAATTAAATATAAGCTGAGCCTACTACTCTGCAATGTGTCTACCTGATACAAGTTTAGATGACTAACTGCAACTGGTTCATTTTATTTACCATAGCATAGCCTACTCCAAATACATCACACCTTGATAAGAGGCTATTACTACTAGGAAATTGTAGTATATTTGTTGACTTACCCTTGCAATTTCAGCATCTTGCTCCTTGTTTAAATCTCTGTAATGCTCAAGCATATGATCAGCAGTTGTAAGAACTTCAGATGTTGCATTTAAGGATGCAGCTAGCTCATCAACTTTGTCAATGAGTCGTTCATCCTTGTATCTGGACATACTTCTGTCTGCCTTCCAAATTGCTCATGGAAGTAATGGACTGAAAATAGTTAGAGACAACAAGGTATTACCTACACAGTTGAAAACTGTGAAAAAGATCAGTCTTGTTTTAAGTATATGAGAATTTATTGGCAACTATCCAGCACAAGAGGTTAAGTTTTTCTGCAACTTGTGTGAGTTGCCAAAATTGACATTCATATTTGTAAAAATGACATTGTATGCCATGTAAATACATGATACACGAGAAAATTCTAATATATTATTTGTATGATAAAGGTGGCTGATAGAGGAAATTTAGCCTGGGGGAACCAATTAGAACAGTCAACAGGCGAGCTCTTGTCTTCAAATTTTTCATACACTTTCTTTCTCCTTTTTATTCATGAAAACTATTTACAAACTAGGTCAAGTAAGTATATGCCATACCTAATGGGAAAGGATTTGTTGGATATTGAGTTTGCACAATGCAATCTATGACACTTACAATTTAATATAACCTCTCCATGTTAGTTGTAATAGTGGGACAGTCAAGGAGCACATTATCACCTGAGGCTATTGATTACTGTACAAATAACTTCTGGAAGTGGGCAATTTCTGCCATTAAAAAGTAAGGAAAGACTATTGCAAAACAACAGGGAGTCACTTGGCCATGCACAGCCCCATTTGCTTGTCATAAATGAAGCATTTGTTATTATTTTTCAATACTCTCAACGACACCTTGTGGTTTTGGTTTGTCATCGTCACTTCTGCGGTTAACTGCTATTTTAGACAACTTTATACGATCGCTACGAAAGTCAACCTAAGTAAATACTTGTCATAGATAAACTGTGTCAATTGAAAAGATATTTGAAAATATGTTTCTACAAGAAATATAGTATTCTGAATCTCATGAAAAACAAAAACAACAATAATTTTATTGGGAAAAGCCCAAAAATCTATATAAATAATACTTAATAGGCCTTTCTACAGTGTTCTGTTGGCTACCATCTCCAATTCCCACCAGAATGAGCCAACACAACACAGTGACATCAAACAGAAAACATTAAGGACTTCATACGGACCTTTTTTTACCTCACTTGATGTTGAGCTCTCATTTCAGTGGGATTAAACTTTAAATCCAACATCTGACAATATTTGTTTGCTCCAGTTAATATCTTCGAAGAAACCGCCAGTTTTACAGAACGAGGCTAAGTTGGAACAGAGGCCATGCCATAATGAGTTTGTTTATGACATCATTAAACCAAATAACACTCTGATTTATTTTGCAATGAGGAAAGCAAAACTAAAGTGACTCTTTCATCGTAAAGCAGAATATATTGAAAATGACGCTACAGTTACCCTCAACCTATCCAGATGATTACTGGATCGCTGTACGACACAAGCTGGGCCATGTTATAGAGGATCCAACACCGGAGAAATTCCTAGGAATGCTACTAGAGGTTTCTAAAATCGATAGATGCCCACGTACTCAATGTCCACCTGATATCGACAAACTGGAACACATATTGAATTCGTATTTGAAACAAGATGAAGCGAGGACGAGGTCTTTGATACAAGGAATCTGCAATCTTGCGCTTGAAATAGAGGAGCTATTTCCAGCTGGCCAGGTCGAAAGTCTCAACGGTCCACGATCATCTGTTCTGAGCCTCAGTTCAACCCAAGTTAACTGCCTACTAGCTCAAATGTTTATTGGGACATTCCGTTGTTGTGTTAACAAGAGATTTAATCAGAGTAGGCATGCGAACGGTCCATTTTCATTTGCATATCGAATGTCGTTTCTGGATTGGTATTCCACTGACTCCTTCCCAACAACAAATATATACATTCGTGCTCTGTTAAATTTATTTGAAGAGTCTGTGTTGGGTGCGAATAACTTAAATAATGTCATTTTTGAAAGACGCGTGCTTGAGGTGAAACTAGATTTGAGCAAGTGTACTCTGCAACTGGTCAAAGTTAACGTGCATCTTGAAGGAAGGATCGGAGATATTGAGGAGTCTGAGATTGATTTTGCGAATGCTTGTGTTGGAGGAGGCCCTGGTGGCACCCAAGAAGAACTTTTACTTGGCATAAGTCCACAGGCATTACCCGTTGGAATTCTTAATGCTGATCCTCTCTTCGACTCTGAAGCTATAGTAATTACTGGTGCAAAGAAATTTGCTAACTACACGGACTATGGACTTGATGCCTTTTATATAGGGAAGAATGTACAAGACTGGGATTGGTCGTCTAGAAAAATAATTGCAATAGATGCAATATTTTTTGAAGAAGGAATTGGAGATAATCGTTTCCTACAAATGAACGAAAATCTACTCAAACGAGAAGTATATAAGTGTCTTGTCGGGATGCAAGCAGCTAAAGGTCTGGGAGTGAGCACTGGACACTGGGGGTGTGGTGCTTTTGGAGGGGACAAAGAGATCAAAGCCATCATTCAGGTGCTGGCAGCTTCAGTAGCTGAAGTTAAGCATTTAAACTTCTTTGCGTTTGGCGACAAGACATTTGCAGAGCAATTTACCACCATGATGGATTGTTTATACAAATGTGACATAAGAGTCAATGTACTGTGGGATATTTTGCTCAATGAGAGCAAACGATTAAAGAAGCCAAAATCTTTCAAAGACAAATATGACCCAGATCCATATCTTTTCAATAAAATTTCTTCTAATCTCTCGAATTCGTAACAAGCTTTCTGGCTTGGATTGATGGACCGAGATGTCTGAGAAGCAGCATATTTAATGCTTTCAAGTTAATGGCGGTTTTTTATTGTAGCTGCTCGTCGTTTTGGAAGAAATTACTTCTAGACACGCTGGATTTGTTTTAATTAGGCCATTTCTTTCTTTTTCTCATCTGCTGCTTTTTTAAGAATATCCTCCAACATTGTTTGACCATTCTGACGAAACTCAGTTGGAAACAACTAGCAACGGTGTTTTTGCGTATAAATCCTGAGTAGTAGCTTGACATTTACTCTCCAATACGAAGCCATTAGTCCAGGGTTTTCATACACATTCTTCAACTACACCACGTTTTTTACAATGAATCCAGCCTGGTTCCTAAGGTTCTTTATTTTTAGGTGTCCTTTTACCACATTGTAATGCTTAAAAAGTTCCTTACTAGTTCTTCAATTTTTTGTACACATCTATTACTATATAGACATTATTAGCGTTAAGTATTAAGACAGGGAACTATATATATTGTAAAAATCAACACAATCTCCTCTATGAAGCACGATATGGATTCGTGTGTTCGTGTGATCACGCACAATTCGTGTGAACTTCAATGCAATGAATTGAACTGGGTTCCTAATTCCCGATTGTTTGCAGCTGAATAAAAATATTAGAAACTGGAACTTATTTTTCGGATCGTCTATATGTAGGTTGCTTATAGAGTGGTTCATTATAAAAATACATGTAGTAAGGATAACAAATTATTTGCTAAGATCCTCATGTAACTGGAAAACGAGTCACTAAGTCCATTATGCACATCTATCGATTTTCTTATGTAAAAGAGCTAAACATCAGTATCAAATGGTATGAACAGGAAACCAAATAAAGGTTAAACAACGTTTTGAAAACCCTAGCATGCAGGGGGAAGGCATGAATAAACTCCTTGCACAACAGATGTTCAATATTGCCCAAAAAGCTGAAGTGCTTTTATTCTGAAAAAACGTTTCTACATTTCCATACAGTAGCTCAAACTATGAGTCGAATGTGAGTAAAAGTACGCAAAGATATATTGAATTTCAAGCGAATCTTTAGCAGTTTATGTAGGGCTGTGCCCCTGATGTTGGTTTACAACACTTAAAAGTAAAGACTAAACCGCGCGATAAATCCGCGTCGTACTATTGAGAGAGAGGCTGCTAGAAAAATAGAACAGACGCTGTTCTGTGGTTGTAGGTCTCCAACGTAGTGAGCAATATCACCTAGGCACCTCTGAGGTGAAGAAGGCACTAAAAGTAAGAACTTCAATATTGTTATACCTATTTGCACCCTATAGCCTCTATATAATGATAAATGATGCATGTTTTTATGCAATATTATACAGCTGTGTTACCTTTGGTCGTGACTGCCGGCCTTTGCTTGTAAATAAAGTCTATCTCGTGAGAAATTTTGTTTGAGTTTGAGTAACATATGGGTACTTTTCTGGTAATGTCACTGTTCTTGCCATTTTGGTGCTGATTGTGATTGAACGACTCTCAGCTCATTGGTAATTATAGGAACTACGATGGAAGTTATAACGGAGTTACTGTCTATTTTGATTACAATGCTAGAATACTGACGAAACTGCCAAGTTCAATAATGTGTAAGATTGGTATCTGCAATATATACAAAAGTATTCTTTTCAGGACAGAAGTATTAACCATGAGCAAATTATTGAGTTATATACGGCCTTAATTGATGTTTTCGACTTATTGTAGTAACCAGTTGCTGATGCCGGTCATGAACAACCGACCTAAATCTTGCAATGTTATGCAACATAACCATCATAGGCTATAATGTTATTGTTGTTTTGGACACCAGGTTGCATTTCTCTATCATTGTTGTTAAATTATGACAGTGATTATATCTTTTTGGGCCCTTCAACGTGATCTCCGTCTTGTTAGAAGCAGACATGTAATACCTGCCCAGCAGACTCTTGCCAGCTGTCCCAATTTTATTTATGGGACTGTTACGTATCATCACAGAATTATCCTATTCTCTAACTACCATTTATTCCGAAGTATAGAAGCTTCCTGATCACTCTAACTTGCTGATATTTCAGCACAATTTTCCACACATATATTGCAAAAAATCATAAAAGTCATTGCAAAGATTTATAACCAATCTAGGTTGAAAAACGACTCTCAATGAAGAAGTTGTTTTATTATCCTTTCCTTGAGCCTGTCGTCAGTGAAGAACTGGGTTGTATGACATTTTGCATTGATAGATAAATCCATTCTTATGAAATAAGATGTCATCTGTGTGAAATAGCAATGTTTGTAGCATAAGGAAACATGTTTGGGTATGTCTGATAAAAAGTAAAGTAATCCTTTTGTGGTCTGCTTTGCCCAGATTTGATCTCCATGGAAACAATATACTATTATGGTAATGAGGTCAGAGGACAGACACTCTAGTATATATTGATACAGCCCCCCCCCCATTGAAAAGTCCTTTAGCATGTCATGGCCTTTGATTTACTTCTATCATGTTGTTTGATGAGAGCTGTTTTAGGAATTAGACTGAAAGGGGAATGCCTGAAGCAGTCCTGAGGGAGTCTTTCAGGATGTGAGGATTATGAATGAAAATTATGAAGTATGTAATATCTGATCTTATTTTTGAAAGGTTCTCCTGTTCCTTTGGCAATGACAAGGAAAGGTAAGTTATATCACTAATGCAAACATTAAAAAGGTTCATAGACAGATGTGAACTTTAGTATCAAATAACTTTGTTAGTTGGCTGAAATGGCATTACTAAGTCACTTTTTACCTGCTGCAATGGTTTCCAATGCACACATGTGTTATATCAGACATTTCATTTCTAGTTGTAATTTCTTTTTTGATTCAGATGCTGATTAGAGCAAGTAAGAGGGTCACACAACCCTATCATCATCAACCCAGTCTGATTTGTGTTGAATGCCTTGTCAAAAGGTAATGTAGGTACCTTTTAGTAAGTTGATTATTTTCACTGGCTAATGATTTTCCACCTTTTTCTATTAGTAGTGGGGAGCATACTCACTTTGTGAAGTTATCAATTGAATCTATGGATCTGTATTTGGGGAAGGTGTAGCTTTATAAACAGGGTATATCTAGGTCATTACAACTAACATAGAATTAATATATATAATTATTAAGCATATTGGAATATGTTAATTTTGTAGATACCATTCGGATTTCTTATTTTACCTTGCATGTAGCTTAACAGTTTTTGATTTTAAACACACTTATGTGATTCCAAGGAAGACCACAACCATTTTGTAACAAAACATTGCATGATTCTGTAAGAATTTTTATTAGTTTCATTTGTATGTCAAAAGTTCAATATTCTAGGGCTCACTGTAGGCCAATATCTGCACCATTTTTAGATGTCCTTGAAATATGGGATTAGAGATAGCTTTTGTCCTGTCCATCCATTTTGCTCAAAGTGTTTATTACTCTATCTAGGAATATGCCACATTTACCATTGATATGACTTCAGGCAGTAGCTTTTAATTGATTTTGAAATTAACTGAAATCCAAATTATTACTATTAAATCATTGCTATTTTGTTAGACAAAAGTCATATTGGGCATCAAAGAAGCGATGTTACTATGATGTACTTGGTGTTGATCAGCAAGCTGATAAAAAAGAAATCAGAAGTTCATATGTTGCCAAAACTAAAGAAGTAAATGCAGATTTTTGTATTGCTGTATAGCATGGGTGGCATCCTTTTGCAAGATAAACTAAACTCTGCAAAGCTTGCACTAGTTAGAACCTTATGAATAACCTTACTGACTTGATTATGCCCCTGGAGGCTTATTTGTCACAAATGATTTTGCAGGTGGGGACTTGTTTGAGGGGAGGGATTATTAACTTTAGAGGTCCTCGGGTCTATCACAGACAAGATCTCATATTATTTTTTTATATAAAATACTTTGATTTAAATGTAAATTGAGATGGGATCAAGGAGGAGAAAGTTGGCCAGTTGTTCTTATCAAATATTAGCACATATGAGCAAACCAATAGCTTAATTTTTTAATTTTTGTTGTTTTACTCTGTATTATATTGAACCCAGATATTCCCCCTGGAGGGTTATTCAAGGGTGGGGACTTATTTGTCAGAAATCATCCTGGAGTTGGGAGCTTTTATAATTGAGGGCTTATTCAAAGGAGGGGGCTTAATCAAATCATCACAGTAAACTATTGTACACTACAAAGACATTAACAATGAATAGGACTATCTATTCATGGGCCACAAAACTTCCCTTTGTGGGCTGGATTGTGGCCCATGGGCTATGGACTGTGGAGTCCTGCTCTACAGTTTTGTAGGCCATGGATCTGAATTATGATACTTGCAATGTGCTGATGGAGTCCCCAAATTCTCTAGAATGTATGGATCAATTGTAAGTCTAATGAGATAATAAATTATATTAATAAGTTTAAATCATAAACATTTTTTGTTGTAATTTTTTTGCTTCTTTCTGTCAAAATTATATCTGGAGGTTATATTACCTTACTTTATAGTTTTTTAGAACCTCTTATAGAAGTATATTTTGGTTCTAAAAGTTTTTCAATCAATTTGTAAATCTCAATGTCTTTATTTCAGTTGCATCCAGACAGAGATATAAATGATCCAGCATTGCATGACCAATTTGTTGAGGTAAGACTTACTTTATTGAGATCATTTCAGACAAACTTATCAAAGCTAAGGAAGGCCCTCAGATGCCAAGGGGCTTATTCAAGAAAATACACCATTATGGAATAGGCACTTTTATAAATTTGCTTACCTTAATAATTTTTCATATTCCCCACTTTATTGACCAATAAAATGGTGAATAAACTTCTTGGGAGAAATTGATCTGCACTGCAGTATCGTATTTAGGACAGACTAGTTTTGCATTGTTTACAGTTATCTCTTGATCTTCTATTGTAAAGTGTCTTTCAAAGCTTTATTTATATAAACTGCAATTGTTAATGTCTTTTAGGCTAGCAAAATAGGAATTATGATTGTTTTTGATGATTTTATTGTAGCTGAATGAGGCTTATTCAGTTCTTGGTGATGAATCAAAAAGAATAGAGTATGATGAAGTAAAGAATAACATATCAAGGGTGACCTATAGTCCCAGTTCTAAACCTTCCTCTCACCCATTTGGGAGCAGAAGGTCTGGGTATGTATATTCAATAAAATGCTTCATGAACTTATTAAAGTTTACATAGTATACCTTCAAGAAGAGATTTTTGTGCAGACAATTTGTGCATGCAGCAGTTTTGATTTGACAATTAAGTCTTGATTTTCAAATAATGTGTTTCGTTTGCTTGCAAGAAATTGGAACACCCAACTGTGGGTTTGCAAAGAGAGTGCATGAGCACAATTTCTGGCAAAGGCAAATTATGGTACACTAGTTGGTGGGGTAATAAATGTTTTGCCATCTATTTACTCCAATATTGATGACCCTTACAATAGCTAGAAGTACTCTTTGTCAAAGAAAAATCAAGAACCTGGAGAACTTTTGGGTTAAAAATCATGCATTTTAAAGTGGTTAAATGCACAGGACTATTTAATGGAATGTTATAAACTAAAGCTAACTAGTCTTGAAAAATCTGCTATGCTTCCCAAATTAGTTAACTTGTTAGTATAAAATTATAACCATTAGAAAAAGATTATGATGTAGGACTTGATGCAAATTTTCATTTTCTTGGTGCTGTAAATTCACAGAAAGGTACCATCTCTCATTTGGATGAAAAACACAGTTACACAGCCCTTGCCTCCTCAGTGTTAGCCTCTTATTCCTGAACATGTCGACTTTTTCACTAAAATATACCTACTTTGAGAAAACTAGGAAAAGGGCATGCATCTTGTACACAGTAAGAGATGGAAATAAATTTATTGACAGATCTTTAGCATAGAATTAAGAATGGGTCCTATATAAGAGTGAATCTTGTACTTAGCGAAATATGGTAAGACTCCTGGATATTGTGGGTCATGCAGTGGAGCCCAGTTTAACTACTTTGAAATGCACTTACTGCTAGGAGGTATTTGCAAATAATATCTATTGCTGATGTGTGAAGCAAAAATCAGGCATTTTTCAGGCTTTTGTCATTTTCAGCAAACAAATAATTATTAAAAAAGCAAGCACATGGGCATTGCAGTTATCAAAAAGTTGCCTTGATATGAAATGGCCTATAAAGTTATCTTATATACAAGATAAATGTATAAGCCATATCACCTTTGAAGTTGCTGATACCTGTTCCCTGCCCTTGTGCATGACTTTGCTTTCAACTGATGGTGGATATTGCCTGCTAGAACATACTTTTAGGATTATGCCTTATATGTGACTATTCTATGTGACTTCTGTCTTGTAGTTATGCAGAGGATCAGACTTTCAACCCACAATTCCATGCATTTCATAAAAATAACCCTTATGCCCAGAATATGTACAGGTATGTGAGACTTCATTTAACAAAAATTTATATTGTGAATTGTTTTTGAAACTTAGATAAAGTTTTAAACAATTTCATCGGAGAGATTGCTAGTGAAGTTGACGATGAAAAGCAATATGCTGATTATATCTGAGAAGGGACATGACTAGATCACTTGAAGTCTACCTTGAATTATGTGTTGCTGCCATCTAAATCTCAGTGACTCTAAGAAGCAGATTTTGCGAAAAAATCATCTTTCAACTGATAAGTAAATGTTTTTAAGAATTAGACAATACTTGTGCATGTTGACGAAATTGATTGTGATTTTATTGATTTCATTGCTCAAAAATCTGTTCTTAGAGATTTTCAGTTTGCAAAAGAAAAATATAGAGGTGATAAAAGAGACAGAAACAAGATTATCATATTAGCATCCCTGGGCCTAATGGTTGGTACTGCTGGATTTCATTTTGTTCACTTAACGTGAGTAGAAGTTTCTTTGCCGTGATGTTACTATGTTCGCATTCATTGGTTCTCCACCTTGGCAGAGGAGTGCCGAGAAGAGTGCCGATAAGAGTGCCGAGAAGAGTGCCGGGGTGCATATTGCCCCGGCCTCCGAAGCTGAGAGGGACCCCAATAGTTATAAGATGAATCATTGATAACTCCTAGATTTCATTGTACCGTTATCAGGTACCCTTTTTGCCATTTGTCTTATTCCTAATAAAGATTTCGGCCGGCCAGCCTTCATTTGCCATAACTGCAGTGGAATGCCAGAAGTCAATTGTTGAATCCTTCTTACCGGGACTCTGGGAGGTACAAATGCTTATCGTCTGACAATCGATTCTAATTTTGCAGGTATACCCGAAATCGTTGGAAGGAGCAGGAAGATAAAGTATTCCAGGAGAATTTGTCAACGTATGGCTTAGTTCGTGAAAAAGCGAGGTAAGTAATTCATGGTTATCTAAGATTCCCTATATTTCGAAAAGTTACAGGTTTGCAGAGCAGGCTTTACAGTGACCACTTTGTCTCTATATTGTTGATAATTTCTATATGTTGTCTGCAGAATGCAGGAAGATTTAATTTGTCTGTTTTTTTATTGATTTTTCCGCTAAATTTTTCTCCCCCCCCCCTTCATTTTCTTTATTAAATGCAGTTCGTCGAACGCTCTCTTTGAAATAACTTTCTTCTAAGAGGTGATACAGCCATACTGATCACACCTTCATGTGGTCCCTTTTTGGCCGCTATTTCTGTTTTGTCTGTTCATTCGACATTTTACTTTTGTTATATATATATATATATATATATATATATATATATATATATATATATATATATATATATATATATATATATATATATATATATATATATATATATATATATATATATATATATATATATATATATATATATATATATATATATATATATACAAGTTGGTATATATATATAGTTGTTGGCATATATACAACAAAAGTTGGCTGACTGGAGGATTATAGAAAGTATAGTTATATTTGTGGGAGGTACCTAGTTTAAATTTCCCCCGAATGAGTAGATGAAGGGTATATATACGTGTTTCTGTTTACAATTATCAGTTGGTGTATAATGTGTATAATGTCTCCTTTTTAATGTGGCTAATGTCATTAGGAAGAACTTTATGTAAGAGGTAGCTTTCTGTTTTAAAATAAAGATGGATGCCTGTGTTTAAACAATTACAATCTCTTGTGCCCCATTAAGGACTATGTGGTACTTTGTATAAATGCTTTAAATTTCATGCAAAGAGACATATCACTTCTTTGAAGCAACACTGTTCAGCACCTTAGTGATATGCCTGACTGCTCCATGCAACCATGTTCGTGCATGCGATGCCTCATTGAAATTTCGCTTGGTAGTATTTAGTGCCCCATCACCTATCGATTTTTAATCCTGGAGACGTCTAATCAGCATTTTCTATTGCCCCTAGATTAAATGGTACACGCAAGCAATTGCAGCTTTTAGCATCAACGAGTGACCTGTCGAGTTCACCAAAAGCAAGCTAGGAGACGAAACTTAATCACGATAAATCTTTACATTAGTATGTGCTTAAGTGTTAGGCGAATATTAATATTAATTTATGCGAGCAATCAGTACGTTGCTTGATGCAGAAGAGACCTCAGTTTTGGTTTTTGTGCTGTTTGCAAAATATTGTATCCAATGAGAGGCTTTTAGACTTGTTGCTAGGAAAGAACAATGTGCGGCTAAATATTGAAAAGTTCTCAAACTGTGTACACGTTTTTTTTATAAGAAAAAAGTTTATAAGAAAATGAGGCTGAAATGGCCAAAATCTTACGAAAATCCTAAGAAAATCACAAGGCTCAAGTTCAAGAAAATGGTAAGAAAATTACAGTTCATCTTCTTTACATGCCAGAAATTGATATTGGCTCATTTTTGCAAACTCTCGTGCAAAGATCAAGACTTATCGTGGCCCAACAAATACAGAGTAGCCTGTTTCAGCTATTTTATTCCTGAAAAAGTTAAGAAAATCTTAAGAAAATCTCAGCCTCAGATTTTTGAAAAGTTAAGAAAATTGAGCCTCAGGAACAAAAGTGTTTTTCTTATAAAAAATAAACGTGTATATAGTTTAAAACAGAAAACGTTTGAAAGCACATTGTCAAGGTACTCTTATTGGAATTGAGGCTTAACTTTAGAGAGCTTTGAGTGTCACCTTAAATGCATTGCATGATGTAAATATTAGACAAATTAGAATGGTTACAGCCTCTTTTTATATATGGGATTGCGACATCACCCAGTTGTAGAAGAGTTTTAATGCTTGAAGTTTGAGTAGGAGAACACTTTAGTGACCGTATTCGAAATTTATCGCATTGCACGAGAGATGTTGATCGTATTGATAAATGTATGAAAATCAGTAAGTAGATAAATACAGATGTGTGGTATCTGTTATTTGAATGCGTCTTGGACAGGAATTTCAGCCCATTTGTTTTTTGTAGGAAACCAAACAAAGAGCTAATTAGGTAAAATTTCTTAAGTTGTTTCGGGTTTTGCTACTATTTATGTATTTCTAAATGGATTAGGTACACATTTTTTACTTAAGAATATAGTCTATAAGAATATCAAGGGTCAAAATCACTGAAATTTAAGAATAATGTAACAATATTGCAAAGCCCAAGCTTCATCAGGGGTATTCATCAGATATTTTGCTTAGTCTTGGAAGTTTTTATGCTATAACGCGACTGAGTAACTCTTCGGGGATGTCATATCATTTACGGAGGGTGTCCCTTCAGTGAGTGCTGGTCATTAGCTCACTTTTTATTATAAGAATATATGCGAGTATTAATGCTCAGAATCACTCAAATTTAAGGATAATTAAAG
The DNA here is from genome assembly GCA_964019165.1 of Mastigias papua. Taxonomy (NCBI): domain Eukaryota; kingdom Metazoa; phylum Cnidaria; class Scyphozoa; order Rhizostomeae; family Mastigiidae; genus Mastigias; species Mastigias papua. The sequence goes on from OZ025277.1 coordinate 2,067,188, forward strand.
AATATCATTAAGCAAAACATAGAAATATTTTAAGAATACTATGGCTCAGCGAAAAGTTAGGAAATCTTTAAAAAGTGTGTACGGAAGATAGATTAATACACACGTGGGGAAGTTGGACAGGCTTCGATGGAAAGAAGGAGTGGCTCGTTTTTCCACATGTAGTACGATCCTATGAAATAATTTAAGTAGATGGAGGTATATCATGTTCAGAACATTCTTGTCATTTATTAATCATATATAATCACAAAAAGAACTCTTGTCTGTTTCCAAGATTGTGAGGTTTTAAACATGTTTTTGTCGTTGCTCTGGTCACTATTATGCTATGCTTCCTAAGAGAGATGTATTTACAGAAGGCTTTGAGAAAACTCCTTGTAATCTGCATATCGAAATATCGAAAAGAAGGGATGATGATATACAGCCTGAAACTCTAAAATATGCACCTTGGAGTTTGGAGTTGCAACATTTTTTACTGAAAAGGTGCCTTAATCGTTTTTTGAGTCTCCACTTCTGAGTTTCTAGTATATAGGCTCCTTTTCAAAATACGCTGGTTACGAGTCGCGATCAGGTGTTGGATTAATATCAACAGTTGAATATTGTTAAGGCCCTGGCCAGACGATTCGATTTTTCACTCGATTTTTCCCTCGACGTTTGATCTCAAAGTCAAGTTTAGTCGAGCATGTGTGGCAAGATCCAGATTCATCGCAACTGCTGCTATAGCCTTCATAGGTTCCCGAAGGTTGATACGATTAAAAAATTTCAGCACTTTCACATATATCAACTGTAATTTTTGTTCCCGTTCCTTTGCTCATATTGCCGTAACATACATCATTTAGAAAATATTTATCACCATAGATATTTTTCCTCCCAAAGAGATGCTACTGCGCATGCTTTCACTCAACTCGCTCGACAAGGTGGCCAAACGATTCGATTTTCACCCGACGATACTTTTTACACTCATTTGTTTTGATAAAGATCAGAACTTCACTGGACATGATTCGACTCCACTGGACTCACTCGACAAGGTGGCCAAACGACTCGATTTTCCCCTCGACTTTTTTATCGATTGAAAAATCGAATCGTTTGGCCGAGGCCTAAGTTAATCTCATCCCCTTATTCTCGAACAGGGGTCATCAAACATTTTCACATCGGACCACGTTGATGAAACAATGACGAGTGCGGCCCGAATAAACGTTTGGCTCAATATTTACAAGCCAGAAGGGAAGCTCTGAGAAGATGTAATACGAAAAAGAACGAAATATGGAAGAATACGAAAAACTGGAGCCAACAGGAAGGCAGAAGCAAAATTGTGCACAGCATTGTGTATCCGTAAAGCACACGATACAACTAGCATTCTATCATCCAGTACCGTTGGGGGACCTGACAGAATAACGTGGGCCCGTAGCTTGGTGACCCCTGTTCTAGAACGTGAGAAGGAAACTGAACTGTATTTATCATGCCTTTGTTATATATCTATTAACATTTTCAGTCAATGTTTGTATGTTTATAGGTTCGTTTTTCATGTCCTTTATCAAGCACTTTTCCCTTGTCTCATTCATTTTATAGACGTTGGTAAAACTCGCAACGATCTGCTTTTTTGCGATTTAAGCATACAGAATCAACTTGTACTGGGTGCCTGAGTCACGCCCCGCTCTCGTAACCCAAAAACTAGGTAGCCCAACGGTTCATCGAACAATTATTGCGAATTTCTCTCTATGAGCCTTGCTTATCTTTCCAAATCTATCATCATTGACGTAGTCACATTAATCGTCACAGAATATACAATGTTAACCATAAGATTCAAATATCTACCAACCCCCTATTACAAACACTGACCAACCAAATGTCTGACGCCTTATAGGCCGACAGTATATCAATTAACTGTGAATATATTTTAATTTATGAATATCATACGACCTGAAGCCGACATTTTCGTAGCTCATACTCCCGTAAACACACCCTTATCACCCGATTATTGTTAACCGAAGCCTAGCCTGTCGCACTCGTATTATGGCTTGCTCTTGACTTCTCGCTTCTCGATTGGAAGAGGCCATTTGCGAGGCTGAGTATCCTATTGTCTCATCCTCGATCCCAAGTTACCCCAAGACTTGAGTGTATTCGTGAGACGAAGCATTGACATTTTGAGCTACCCTTAGGTACTATTTTTATTCGGAACCTAAAAGTAGGATGAAGCAAAGATGAACTTGAATCAAGGGAGTCAATGCGACTTGGAGATCAAGCAAAACCTGCTTGATGAATGGGCAATAGATGCCGAAAAAAAACAGAATCTGAGTCAAAAAAGTAAAGAAGATGGACGCAAAAACTATGAAGCACTGAATACTGCTCAACTTCCTTAGCTTCATTACATGCTGGTGTAAAAAAAACAGCAATGGAAGAGCGACACTACCGAAATTCTCCAGAATTGCCCTATCAATATACAAGCAGCCAAAGAAGTTGACCGACAACATCCTTCCTTTTGATACCTGGTGGTACCGCTTCCCCTATACATGTTCTTCCTTATAGGAAAGTGGTTTACAAGAAAGGAATACTAGGCTGCTCAAAGAGTTGAGAAAGCCAATGAAAATCTATATATTTCAGTGCTGTGTTTTTGTAGTGCCTGTCTGTCTGTGTAACACTGCAGTGTTACAAACTCGAATATTCTTCGCTTAGAAGGTCTTAAGAAAGTTTCAGTACTGAAATCATGATAAAGCTAAAAAAGTTTCAATATTGGTTGAAAAACACTTTCTTATAAAAGGCATAAAAGAAAGACTAGCGAATTAGATTGATACTTCCACCTAGTTAATTACATCGACCTTCCCAGTGTAGATTCATGGTTAATCCTTACCACCTTAGCAGTTACGTAGATATTATCGTACAGTGTATACACTGACAACAAGGAGCAGATGAGTTTCGTGGGAGCTGTAGATCAATCAGTCGATCTGCTTCTTGGGAAGGAAATAAATGGGGGATACCCGTGTATTGAAAATAGGTCATCAAGAGCAACTCAAACATGTGTGCTTATGACATACGCTAAAAATTAGACAATGTTAGGCAACATTAAGATACATTATTTTATATAGCTTGGCTAGTATTTAGCTTCAACCACGCCAAGATCGTGAAATTCCAAAAAAAAGATCGCACCCATTTCAAGCAAACTTGTGGGTCCGTAAACATTTGCTGTTATTTTAAGGTCTGAATGGAATTAACTAAAGCCTTCCACCTTTCGAATTTGGTTAACCCCATTCCTGGATGAAATAGCCTGGTGTTTTATTATCAATGAAAGAAAAAGATTGGTCAACGTTCTCCTGAAACTGTTTCCTGTATTTCTTCTAGCAGCTTTTGCACATTATGGCTGAATATTGGTATTATTAGCTGATTTCTGGCATCTAAGTACTTACATAAACCCTTTTTGTTACCATTTCCCTTCAATGTCATTTAGAACGTCTGCATTAGGGTGAATCTGAACAGTAAACCTACAAATTTGAGCGAAGGCCCCAAGTGAAGTCTTCTTAACAAAACTAATTTTCCTATGAGATGCAAGTGAACCACTGTCTGCATATCGATGGTTCCAAGCTCTATGTAAGTTGGAATGTACTTGCGGTTTACAACCTCGTTTCCAGCTAGCGCTAAGGTAAATTCCTGCTAATTTTAAGGGGTTGTCGGCCACCACAACTTATCAACGAGTTAAGTGTGCTAGCAGACAGGTCCTCTATGAGGGAATCGAATATCAAAGGGAGGCAGATCAACTTCTATCAGAGGATGTGCGGCATTCGGCAGCCAGGCGTCGCTGAGATCACACTCGGAATTTAGAAACAGAGGAGCATAGAAAGTGTAGGCCTCTCTTAATATCCGATGTAGGATATTTACATCGTACTGCAAAGAAAGGCGCATTTATATAGCGGAGACAATTTTATCTTTCAACATATGGGGATAATTTTGCGTCGATCCAAGCCAGTTTGTACAAAGCAGGGGAAGTAGTGCCCATTTAAGTAAAGAGAATGAACCTCTTTTTATACGAAAATGGTTTAAAAGAAAGTGGCACTCGGCTGCTGAAGAAGTTAAAAGAGTTCAGTACTAGATTGGTGATATCCAAGAAACTTTATAGTTGATACACACTTGAAATTCCAATTTTCATGCAAGCCCATCATCTCTTATGATTGGTCTGCATAGATTTCATACAAAGAGCTTCAGTATTATATTTGTGTAGTGCCTGTCTGCCTACGTAACATTGTAGTGTTACACAACTCGAATAGTCTGGCTAGGAAACTCTTATGAAAGTTCCAGTACTGAAATCATGAAAAGCTATGAAAGATTTAGTTCTGGGCAAAGAGATATTTATTATGAAAAATTACTGTCCGCTACGTAGACTTTTACATCTATGCCCTCCTATCCCCCCCCCCCCCCCAATTCAGCTCCACTGGCTCCACTGTCTACGGTACTGAATGTGAGTCATACAACATGGTAGAATAGTACTTTTTGGAATGCCATGCAATCCCAAATGAAGTTGCGAAGTGAAACTGCACTGAAATGGCAATACACCCCTGTCCCACAATTGATTTTGAACTACTCTCCTTTTTGATAAGTACACTAGATCAGATTATGACAAAAGGAAAACAAAGTGAGGTTTGGCTTACAATACATATTATATGTTCGCTACACAAACGTTCGACTCACGATTTGTAGGTCTTTTCAGGTTAAGCCTTAGGGGGCCAGTCATGTATAACTCTGTGTACCGGGCCGGGGTGGGTTAGAATTTACAAAATGGTCGAAAGTTTTGTATCACTTCCATTTTTGTTTAAAAATTCTCATACTCTTTTGAGAAACAAATAAAAAGTTTCATACCCTAGTTGCTATCTGCAGAGTTGAGGTTTGATGCAGGCTTTCTGTAAGCATTTCAGGGTAGATTTCTTCATTGCTACTTTATGTTAATCTACTCGAAAAGATCGCCTATAGAAAATGCGCTCTGCAAAGTTACTTACTGGGAAAAACCCTTGTACAGGGGGAAATGTCACTCTTTATATTTCCATGCAACTAGCATAGAAAATTGTTTACGACAAATTTGATTTAAGCATGAAACTTCATTTGAACAAACAGTCACAATGAATGCTAATGAGAGCAACGCATAGAAACAGTATACCACAGAAAGCTTTAAGCAAAGAAAAATTGCAGCACTTTATTGATTTTTAGTATAGAAGAAATTGTGACAACTAGATACATATAAATATAGTGGTCCATAGAATTCTGCACAATAAAGAGTTGATTCTCTCCAGAATTTTTCCTTAGAACATTTCATGCTCTACACAAAATTCCTCCTCAATGGTTCATACCCCTAAAGGTCCTTGCAAGAGTTTTCACGCCCTCCCCAATTCTAACGCATCTGAGTACCCGGGTTATAAAGTGCTGTGATCCCAGGTCTGATTAGGGTGGAGAATTCAATGCAAAAGAAGCTTTCTGCATAATCTGCATAATCGTTGATTTATTTGCACAATCTGCATAAATTAGTAAATACAGCTCTGTTTGCATAATTCACAGGTTTCAAAGCATGTTCAGGAGAGGTTTAAGAGGTGACGTACTGATTTTAGATTCGTGTAAAAGGAAGCGAATTTTACGAGCTTTGTATTGCAATTCAATAAGCCCAAGCAGCTGTGTAGAGCTAAATTCTATTCAATAGGGATTTCAATGACCTACGATGGGTGTACCAAAAAAAGAGTCCAGAATTACGACCCCATGCTTTTGTCAAGATTCATATATTATATAGAAAGGAAAGAACGGGGTGCTATCCCCCTTCGAAAAGTAGAAGAGAGCTGACTCCCAAACTCCTCTCTTATACATCCCTGGCGCAAGGTGATTGGATTTCAGATGCAAATCAAAATACTTGGCGGGAACAGTGTAAGGGAGTACAGTGAAACCACAAAGGATCCCTTCTGCAAGTTGTGCACTACATCATTTTCTTAAATGAAGGTTCTAATCTTGCGCCATGCCAGTAATTCTAGATGATAGTTTCGAAGTTCAAATATGTTCTTTATACCTCAGGAGGTCTTGAGAAAATTTTTCAGTTGCTTCAATGAGCTTTTCTGTCCTACAGTAGACTGTGTATTGCTGATGAGAGAGTCAATAATCACTTGTCCGTATTACGAGATATGATGTTCAATATTATGTGCTTTTTGTATTTGCATCTTTTACCAACTTTATTTGCTAGTAGAGATACATTACATTCTGTAATACACAAGTTTTTAAAAGAAAGATTATTCCCCCAGCACTTAAACTTTCTTACATTGTTCATTTCAGTATTGAAACTTTCTTAAGAGTTTCTTAGCGAGAATAGTAGCATTACATTGTTAATAAGACAGACAGACAGAGAGACAGAAAGACAGAGAGACAGGCATACAGAGAGACAGACAGACAGAGAGACAGACAGACAGACAGACAGAGAGACAGACAGACAGACAGACAGACAGACAGACAGACAGACTGACAGACTGACAGACTGACAGGCACTGCATAAATACAACAGATTAGGTAACAGCTATAATTTTCTTGCGTTAATATTTGAATTGTAAAGGTATATGACTTGTCTCTAAAATCCATTATTGAATATTCTTAACTTTTTGAGCAGTCAAGTACTGCCTTCTTATGAATCACTTTCTTATAAGAAAATCGTGTACAATGTATATAAAAAGAAAAATTATCCACTGTTGGGACGCATTTGCAGTTAGTCCTTGGAGACGTGGTCCAAATGTTATTCAACTCTTCAAGTGACTTTTTAATTTTCGTTTTGAAATGCGTAAAGGACTAAATTGTTCAATTATCTGATTTTCGTTTACCATACTAACCACGGTGAACGACACACCAACTAATTAGTCATGTACAATACTGCTTGGATAGGCAGGCAGATAGATTTACAAGGAGTAAGATCATATGATGAGCAGTAGCTAAACGTGTAGGGGGCGGGGCCTTGGGCTTGCAGTCCCTTTAGTTGGGCAGACATCTATTTCGTTCTGGCAATTTCTTCAGAAAACAATAGTATTTCCCAAAAATGAGCTCAAAGGACAAGATAACAATTTATTCAAACAGCAGATCAGTGATTCTAGACAGTATGTATCCCCCCCCCACATTTAAAGCCCCCTTGCACTCATGGCAGTAACTGAAAGGTAACAATGGATGTCGAGCACACTTTCAGGCAGTGGTAAGTACATAGGTAACGCAAGTATTGTCATAAAGCGAATCGAGCACAAAACCAACTTCACTAAATTTGATGCTCATCAAAACACATGTTGCCGTTGCTCTCTTTCTAATATTCCTTATATCCCAGCTCTCTAACATTCCTTATATCCCAGCTCTCTCATACCATTCTCTCCTTATATCCCAGGGTACATTTCTCCATAATAGATGTGGACCCAGTCCACTACAAATGTCTCTAATATAAATTTTACTATTCTGCAGTATCAATAGAGCTCAGCTAAAGCGAATTAATTGTGATAGCTTGAGCATACACAAGCTCAAACACAACATTAGCAACACGAAAATTCTGTGTGGTAAGAACAGTGTGTAAAACAACAATTTCCTTTAACAATTAACAGTCTGTCCTATTTTAGCACCTCTTTATCGACAGCCTCCAGATCTCATGTAGAGGAAACGACCCCTTTGTTTTCCAGCCCTGCTTCGTAGCATAAAAGTTAAAACCAATCTGAGCAGTAACGAAGCGAGCTCTGAAAAGGTGGGGAGTACGAAATAGGAAGGATAGGGATGTGGTAGCCAGCGAAGTCCCCAGGAAAATATCTGGAACTACCCCTGTGGGGCAGCTCTCATCGTCAAGTGTAAGCACCCATGTCTTTAAAATCTCTGAGAAAGGGGTTCGGTTTCATGGTAAACCGATGGCATAGAAATTTACAAAAAGGGTGTTTTTTGAGAAGAAACAAAAAATCTAAGAAAAGGGGCATTTTTAGGCTAATCTTCAACTGTTATCTTTGATTTTCTAAAATAAGGGTCTAATGCTTCTCTGGTTTCAAAGAAAAAAGGGGGTAGAATTTGAGTTAAAAATCAGAGAGAGGGGTCCATTTTCTAGAACTTCAGACGTGTGTGCCTACACTTGACCATAAGAGTTGACCCACAGGGGCAGCTAGGCCCTTTAGATTCTAGGAAAACTCCCTTTCTAAATTTAGAGATATACGAAAACGAAGAATGATGAAATCATTGATATGCGTATAAGATATGTCGATATTCTAGTTGTTTTGCGTCAAGATGTCCATTGTCTGTTCTGCGCTACGTATTAAGCAAAAATACTTTCAGCTAAAATTTTTTTTGGGTTGGGAAAGAGGTGCAAAATCTTCTAGCTGAGTGAGCAATACCCTTTGTGCCTACCCCTAGCTTAGTATCCGAATCTGAGCGAGTGGAATAGTAAATGTTGCAAATTGCAAAAGTTTTACAGGCACTGCTGCATAAGTCCTGAGCACGAAAGAGAGAGAATAAGGTACACAGAATGGCAGAGGTAAGGACAATTAAGAAATCAAAAAAGGAAAAGTGAAATACACCCGGTTTTATCATACAGCCCTGTTGTATCATATTCTCAAGGCCGATAACGTCGTTCAATATTCGTGACGCCGGATGTCTGTTGCCGTCTCTCGATTGTAGAAGGCATACACAACTGAAAAGTCGGTATGAAGACAAAATAAAATAATTTTGCCAAAAAATGGCCAGTTTACTATTCAGAATCGTACACACGAAGTTCTTGATCGATCTCCGGTTCTGTTTTACGCAAAGGCAATAAATTACAAGTCAGGGATCATTCACTGTGACAACGACTGTTTTCACGTACTCTTTAGCATCACTAAATGGCGCCAACCGCGCGCTCTCTATTTCTATCGCTATTTCTGTCTCTCATCTATCAAGGCTCGAGTAATCATCGAGAAGTCGTGGGGCAGATGCGCAACGCAACGAGCCGTTATCAGCTTATTTAGAGTAAAGCTACGAATTTCTTGGCCAAGATTTCGTCTGCGAATGCAGAGTATTCTTAAATATTCTCGTTTGAAGACCGTCTTAGATGGATCGAATTGCACAGACATGCTCTGAGCCGAGTTTGAGCTTTTAAGCTGAGAAACACCAAGCAAACACAATCGCCATTCACACACATTGTGCAGATCGTGTCCCCGTTATATATTCTACCGAGTAGTTCTGGTGATAAGCTGAAAGATTACGCTTGCACACTCAAGATGAGGACGTCTGCTTTCTTCACATTACATATATTTTTTACCTTGCAACTTCACTCGGTAAGTTTCCATTCTACTTGACATATATTCTGAATGTCCCAAAATGTCGTACAGTGCAGGCATTATCCGCACTGCAAGTCTATCCTGACTTAGCTCCTTTTGCAAGCGGTGGGTTGTGAAAATGCCCCAGCGACGAATTGTAACAGGTTGTTCCAACGATCTTAAAGAGCTTGCAGCCAGAGTAAGGCCATGTTTCCTATCGTTGTGAGTTGAACGGCAGTAAGATTGCATTGGTATATATTTTTACCAATGTAACATGCCGCTGAAGTAAAGGAAAACGTAGAAAAAATCTTGGTCTATGGTCTATGCTGTGTTTTTTAGAGAATCTCAAATCATAAAGTTCTGGTACTCGTATCGTACTAACATTATGATGGCTAATTCTAGATGCTTCACCGACTTGGGAGATATGACTTTAGTCGTAGTTCCTCTGGTGGTACGTTGAGGGTCTCATTATAATGTATATAAGATTTATACTGTTGTCTCTAGCCCCTTTCCAATAATAAGCCAAAAAGAAGGACTTTTATTGTCCCGGGGGGTTCGGAGTAGCCCTAATTTGGCTTTCTCTCCTCTGCAAATGGACTGAAATGACTAATTCGTTTCCGTTACCAAACATTGACATAAATGACGGAACTGTCATCAATATGGTACATATTAGTCAAGTGGTTTGTCTTTGCTACATTTGTCCTTATTTGTCATCACCTAGGAAGGAAAACAGGTGGTTTTGTTTGAGAAGTGTACTCCTGCCTTACAGATCAGGAAAACGGGGGAGTTTGACTGCATCTAGGACGTCTGGATGCTTGTTGCTAGGACATTTGGCAAATTGTGGATAGGTTATGAAACTACGTGCTTAGTATATTGGGTCATTTATTCACGTATAGAATGTAAACTCTAATGCTATCTATGATTGCATGTCAAGGGGGGTTTTACCTTCGGTGGGTTCTTGGTTTCCTCTCACGTTGAAATATGCACGTTTCGCACGAGAGAATTGTTCTTTGATAATACATGAAAAAACTCATAAGAAAATGAATTTTTCAGTGTGTATTTAGTGGAGGGTGCAAAACCTTACACAGTTAAAATAGCGAGCACTAATTCTTGAAAACCACTACTGGCATTTTTGTTCTCATCAACAGCTAGCTTTTTTGCATGTTCCCGTGAGCAATCAAGGTTTGTTCTTAGCAGACGTCCAGAGCGTGTGTTTTGCATGTTCACGTGAACACTCGCGTTTTTCGTATCAGACATCCAGAGCTGGTATTTTGTAATTTTTCGCGAACAATTAGGTTTTCGTTCATAGACACCCTGGGTTTGTAAATTGTTGTGTCGCCGAGTCTCCTGCTCGCCAGATGCACCCATCCATCTGTCAATCTAATGACGTTAGAGGTAACTATCCACCGAAATTACCGAAGAAAAATGCAAAGAGATACAGTCGTATACTTACGCAGGACATCCGTTTCAGTCTCATGCACGAACCGGGCTTTTTAAAATCTCGGGACGTATTTGAAGTAGCAAGACTAACAGAAAACAAGAATGTTCCAACAGAACTAGAGGGGATTGTGAGAGATTAAGAATTATGGAAAGACAGAGCTGTGTGCGATATTTCGTAGATGCCTAAGAAATAAATCATCTGTCTTAAAGCCATTAGTGTCGGCTTCGATATCATCGCATTAATCGGGGTTTTCATGTCTATTATCCTTTAACTGACATTTCGATGTGAGGTTTGTGATGATCTTGTCAGCTCACATTCACCTCTTTTACATCACTACTCTTGCAGTGGTGATAATTTCACGAAACATGAAAGTGTAGTAGGCACCATATAGCTGGAGCCTCAAGGATGCCATCCCCTGGCCTTGTCCTGGATGTTGAAAGCCAAACTCGTGATTCCTGTTTGACAGACGAAAATTGTTCTTTAACTAGCTGCCGTAATCAGTTTGTTGTTATGATCCTGGTGATAGGGACTATTGTTAGTGACTTGATTATGATTCACAAGATAATATTTGTTGTGATCTTTATGATAGTAGTTGTGATTTTAATGATGATGATGATTATGATGATGATGATGATGATGATGATGATGATGATGATGATGATGATGATGATAATGATGATGACGATGATACTGATGATGATGATGATGATGATGATGATGATGATGATGATGGCTGGAGACCTCCTCGCTCGTGGTAGTGAACGGGCACAGAGACGCTGCCCGTAAGTTGATGGCGATTCATGTAGCAGAGATTCAGAATTGGGGCAGATGAGCTTTACATTTTCTATTTTAAATATTCGTTTGATCTTTCCTTATTCTACTATTTAAAACCGAACAGAATTGTAATAATGGAATATATTAAAAGAATCTTCCTTACTCACTCACTTACTTTCTTAAGTACGTATGTACTTACTGGATCCAACGACAGGGACAAGTACATTCTGCCACAACAAATAGAAGCTAAGCCTCGGGTCTACAGTAAAACCCACACAAAAGAACCCCCCTTGTTTGTACCTAGGATAAAAAGGTTCGTATTAAAAACATATTAATAAGTAATTTTGTGTAGTTTAGTTCATAGTGATGCCTAGTATGGATCGAGAAATGATCTTCTTTTGAAAGAAAGCTCCTAGGTTCTATCCTGAACCATTCAAGGTCGAAATGTCATATCTTGTTTATAGGAATTTGAAGAATTTTAGGGTACAGATTCTTAAACGCTGTGGTTCTGTTATGCGGGCTTTTACTGTAGTAAACACCTTGTTGGGGTTTGGGCTCTAGGACTGCGCAGTATGTGCAAATTGACAAGCTAACCATGTGGAGTTTTTTTAGAGAGAGTAGAAGACATTGGATATACGATATAACATCACATTTATAAACTCATAAGTCGTTTCATTCAGCTTTCCTTCTCTAAGAACTAGCGAATGTGACTTGTTCACAACACAACTCTTGAGCACAAAATATGAGAAGTCAAAATTTTTGAAATTCTTCGTTGTCAGTTTAAATTACCTTGTGGCAATAAAATCTGGGAACGTTGCATGATAAAAGTCTTAAAAACATATGTAAGGTAAACGATTACAGTGTTGTTTTGCAATTGTTTGTGGGATCAACTGATTGAGGCACCATCTTTACACATTGAAGTTTGACAAACGTCTTCATTTGGGAAACTTCGCTTTTCCTAGTTCGTAATAGGAGGGGGCATTTGAAGATGCCAATGGTGCGTCATCATGCATCATTAGACATAAAATTATTTGAAATACCAAGGTCACTAAATGCAGCATAAGGAAGATGCCCCTTGTGTCAATTGGTGCTCATTTTCTGCTTTACCACCATAGCTGTAATACTGCTATCATCCTTGCGCTTTAGTCAGGCAGCTCACAGACAAATATTTGGCATATCAGCCTTGCCTTCAAATTTGCATATCTTTGTGTGTCCGGTCTTTGCATAGGGGCTTAATCCAGCAGAATGACTGTAATAGGGATGCAGATTACTTTATATGGTAATATGATGATACAGACGCCAACAGAAGGGATTCTGGCGATTTCGTTGGTGATCAGGAGGAAACCGTGGACGCAGCAAACAATCGCGGACATTTGGCTGTTTACTGGGGAGGGGCAAGCAGAACAGGAAAATCTTGGGTCAGGCACAAAAGAGAGCTTTTAGCAATCATGGCCTAAAATCTCTTTGTTAGTTAACTTATTTGGGGCTATAGTTCCCGTCGCCCCCCCCCCCCCTACTATCCACCACTTGTAGCAAAGACATGCCCACCATAGCTTACAAATGGCTTTAACGTGATAAAAACTTCACCAAAGTTTTATCGTGAAACGTGCTACAAATGTTCTGTCATTTATTGATTTATTGCTTGTTTGTTTAATAAAATGTGATGAGGTGTTTACTAAAATGACATAACGATATTACGTGTCGATAAGCTAAGATAGGCTTGGGTCCAACCCTCCACACAATTCTCAACTCTTTAGGTACAAAATCACTTGCTATGTTTACCCACGGATTTGCTCCAAGGGCCCTACCTATGCGTTTCCATACTTTTCACTTACTCGATAAACTGTTGATTTACTTACGATTAATTGATTAATGATCGTTTTACATCATCTTTGGTCTCATGGCTTTCTATTAAAAGTGGTTTCCATACTGTGTCCCCGTCCCCGTCCCCGTCCCCGTCCCCGTCCCCGTCCCCGTCCCCGTCCCCGTAAGGGAACGCGATTGGTCTCATGGAACAGCACAGTGCCATTGCAAAGGGTCCCTTAGGGGACCGTGAAAAGTTGTGGTCGCCTGTTGAAATCGTTTGTTTGGCCGTTGTTATAAGCCTATATCACTGTTGAGATTTATTTTCTGACAGTATATCTATCAAAACCTCCATTGGACCCCCGATCTGAAAACGTGTGTTGCAGGGGACCGCCATACAAAGTATTTGAACAGGTTGGAAACCATTGGTGAGTTGTACTGCTAAAAGCTCAGTGGTGTGACACAGGCTTTGGGGCTTCCCTGTTTGGGGAAGCTTTTTGGCAACATAACCTTGCAACATTGTTTTAAGAGAGATTTTCCTTTCCACTAGATACTTTGTACCCGTTCAGAAAGCATACTTCTATGCATTTTACTGTATTTATTTCTACTTTTCCAGGGAGCAGATTCCTGTTCACATAGGCGGCGATGTCCAGCTATTCCAGTAAGGCCAGTGTGCGGAACAAACCTCAAGACGTACAATAACATTTGCATGTTGCGACGAGACAAGTGCAGTGGGAAAGAGGTCGAGTTGGCCTACAGAGGCGTTTGCAAAAGTAAGCAATGAAGCAATGTGACAGAAATCTTCCATTTTATGTGCAATTTGTCAACATGGAAAAAGCTAAAACTCTGCCTACGTTAATGATAAATACTCTAAAATTCACCCTGCTAGGACCAAACCTAATTGCGTCACAATGCTTCGTATTACATGAAGTAGCATAATGTTATATTTTAGAGCATTGCATTATGGTTACAATGAGAGATTGTCCAATGGCTGTAGAGAACATAATCTTGAATATCTACTTCGTAGGTTGTGAAGAGGATATACGGGGTGTCATTCGGATGGCAGTTAAATCATTTTTCAAGGAAAAGAAAAAGCGCAAAGGGTCATCAAGACGAGGTCGCATATCTCCATGTTCAAGAGGAGGCAAGTATTAAATTGTTCAGAATAACCATTCAATCAGAAACTCCCATTCCTTTTTTGTAGGAATTAGACCATTGTTATTTAGACTCAATGTTCTTAATTCTTTGAAACTATTTTAGACTGAAATGTTCTTAACATTTTGCTTATTGTAAGAGTGATCTTCTGCAAATATTTGATAAACTGCATGCAATATACAGTCTCCATGATATTCAGCTGCATTTTTTTTGAAAATAAATCAACGAATGCTGATGTTTGTCAACAACATTATAGCATTTTGCAAAGTTAACAAAATTTTATATGACAACGAGACTTGGGGTTTACATGTCATACATACAACTATTTTTCATTTTCGTTCTCTTACTCAAATGTTTTCCCATACTTATTAGTAAGTCTATTACTCCACATTTTACTGAAAATAAGGGATATTGGGTGGAGCGTAAGACATGCTTTTCTGACTGCGTCCTTTAGGCTCGCTTTTAATGTAACTGACGCGCTGTTGCCACTGGGGAAATAAAATGAACATTGATTGGTGATTGCTATTGATTGAATATTGATTTGTGGTTTCAGTTTTTTCTTTAAACTGTAATTCGACACATCTTAGAATTGGGCACAGATCAGAATTAGACACAGATCAGTCCAAATTTCGGTGATGACAAATTCCGTTATTTGTCATAACCGAATTTGTCATAACCGAATTTTTGACTGGACTGTGTCTAATTCTGAGATGTGTCGAATTAATGTTCAAGGAAAAAATGGTTTGAGTCTTTGTCGTCGTCCTGGCTTTAAAGTGATTAGCGATTTCGTGATTAGTGATTGCCATTGATATTGCAAGTGATATTTCAGTCGAAGGAACTTATGCTTCAAAAAGCCATGTAAATAAACTGTTTGAATAATTGACTGATTCAGTCACTTAACACGTTTGGTGGTTATTACTGAACAAAGCCTTTGAATTGCGTACACCATAATATTTCAAACGATAATATTTTAATACACAGTGCAGTACTATCTATTTCGCGCCAATGGGATAATCGGAATTCTTGCGTGAGGGAGGAAAGACGTACTGTAATAATTCTCTGCTAATACTCCTGGCAAGTCCCCATCCCCCTCTCCATTTCCCCTCGTGGCCTAAAGTGCCCGCTGTATTTGATGGAAGCAAATGACAGAGCAAGTATATAGAAGAAATTCTTGTTTCACAAAGTGGCATTCAAGACCATCAAACATGGCCGTTAACTTCGCAATCAAATGCTTTTGCAAATTGTCGCGAAATCAGGTTCACTGATGATATTTCAAGGCCATAAACCAAATTTACTGACAAAATTGTAGTAGATATATCAATAAGAGACAAGCTTACTTACGTTGAACTTGGGTTTCTGCATGCTTTGAAAGTCTTCCCGTACAATTTCTCTGACTTTCTCATGGCCTATTCTGAACTTGGAAATCACAGTGAGCACTACAGCTTCAAAGAACTTTAGCTAGATTCCCCTCAAGGATGGATATAGCTTGACTCACAAGTTCTACCTCTTGAGGGAATTTCAATTCACTTCTGGCCGCGAAAAAGCGCATCACTATGCGCTGCGCCATCCCACGAGGCAGTTTAGATTCCCCATACAATCATGATGATTTGGATTAGATCTCGGTATATTCAAGCGCACTTTCGCTAATCGTCGTATCCTTTTCATCTTGAACTTCAGCGAATTATAGACGCCTATTGATATCCCTGTGGAATTATTCATCTTGTTTATAATCCGTTTCATACTTCTCTTTTAATCTACGTATACCGGTTATGTTAATGCTCAAATTATAAGAAACTCACTAAGATGGAATGTACTGTATTAGAATCTCCAATTAGCAAACATTCACTTAAAATTGCCATTCTTCAATGATAGCATATACAGGCAAAGATGTCCACAACTTTTTATTGAAATCTCCATATGTTGCTATAGACTCGCGGGTAATTGATACATCATCTTTGATGAATTGTCTTCAGTGGAAGTTCCAAACTTCGGACACGAATGCGGATGGAGTGCTTGGAGGTAGAGAACTGTTTCCGACTTTGCGGGCGGTTCGAAGGCATTATGGAGATAAAAGATGCTTACGTAAAGTAATAAAGTTTTGTGATAAGAATAAAGACAGGAAAGTAACAATGAACGAATGGATAACGTGCATGAGGACAACATCGGGTATGAGATACAAATGAACTTTTGTGATAGTTTGATGTCTCTTTTTTCATCGAAAGGATTTTGATGTTGTTATGGCCAATCATTTTCTGCCAACGTAATCTTGAACTAGCTATATGCTTTTCCCGTTCTTTTTTTGATAGTTCCTCCTTGCTACCTCTCTCTATCTATGTGTAGCAGATATGTAATTCTTACATATTTATATATTCTATGAAATACCATAATGACACAAACATATCGAATAAACACAGTTACGTTTGGAGGTAGCATATCCTTTGGAATGCACTTAATGATGAGATAAAAACTTGGGAAAATGTGGTAGCATTCAAAAAGAAAATAGTAGCCTGGAAAGGGGAAAACTGTCGTTGTACGTTATGTAGATAAAGTGTCGTTTTTTATCGTTTTTTCTTTCTATTGAATTAATATTTTAGTTGTAGTTGGTTTTAATTAGTTGCTTTTGCTTTTCCCTTTGTAACTATATATGCATATATTTATCACTAACTGTAAAGAATGTTTTTAGCAATAATGATAATAGATAATATTTTTGCAATGGATAATTTGACTTTTTTGAAGCTCAACTAACTAAATGCCAAACAATGCTTGAAACGTCTCTAAAGAAGATATCATCAGGTCTTGGACACCAAGGGGGATATGTGCCAAAATGTACCAGCAAGGGGACATTTGCTCCAGTACAGTGTCACAACCTGACAGGGTTTTGTTGGTGCTCGACAAGTGATGGAAGGCCGATACCAGGTTCATCTGTTCGATATAAGGAACCAAATTGCACAGTCACAGGTGAGATTAATCTATAGTATAAAATAGTGCAACATTATATAATCAAATGCAGATTTTTTGTAATGGAAATTAATCTTTTTAATGACTGATAGTTAGGCATTGCTTTGCCTAGTTTCTTTCAGCCTCGTCAAGACTCCAGCCATTTCGTTGCCTATGTTGCCATTTCGTAATTCAATTGATACCATTGATTGTTGTGGAAATTTCTTCCTTGTTCAGAGGTGCAGGTTCTCTCTTGCTTTCCCTCTTAAACTTTGATCTCTGTCGTTTCAATCCTGGCCTTTCCCTTTTAAACCTTGGCCTCTCCCTTTTTAACCTTGACCTCTCGCTACATCATTGTACTCAACAGTTCATAAGGCCTCTAGGTACCACCAAATATACACACGTCTTTTTTTCCATCGTGATGGGAATTATGGATCACTGCGAATCACTGATTAAGGGTATTCAGAAATAGGAACGCAATATTTATCGAAACATGTCTCATTTTGACTCTAATTACAATTTCCAGCTAATGCATCCTGCTTCAAATCACTGATATCAGCGCTGGCGAAAATCCAGCAATCGAGGCATGGTTCATATTATATCCCAAGGTGCTTTGATGATGGCACTTTCAAACCAATCCAGTGCCATATCAAGGCCGGTTATTGTTGGTGTGTAAATAAAACCGGGCAGAAGATTCCAGGAACAAGCAGACAAATGAGATATGGGAAGCCGGACTGTGCAGGTTGGTATCGAAAATAAACCCTGGTTACTTTCACGTCTAATATCCGGGTGGATGGGCTTGGATGGGCGAAAACCTAGAGCAACCTATAAAAAGACACAATTTTAGCTTTGAAGCCGAAATTTGAACGCAGGTGTACTTTGTAAACAAACGGCTGTTGAAAACGCAACGACATTTCTATACACTCAAAGGTATAGAATAAAATTATAGCTACTTTACAAGGAATAGGTATGTTCAGACTATGCTTTCCACCCAGTTGTCCTTTTCAGCAATATCATTTCACATTGTATATACTTAAAATGATAATTTGTCATACGATAGAAGTAGATGTATGTTTATATGACGGTATATGAAGAATATCTAGTGTTACTAGAAGTGATCCAAGAACGATCAGATACTGTTTTCCGTATTCGTTATTTTTGCAAGGAGCCTAGTTCCAGAAGTTCCTGATTTTTGGACCTCTTTTGGTCACTCTTAGTACTATAATTTCCTTAATAGTTCCATAATTTTAACTGCACATTCACTAGCCTACCATAGACATGTTAAGTGTTAAACACTGAAAGTGTTACATGTTAAGGCAAGGCATTAACAGCTCAACGGAAACTCGTATGTTTATTGCTGTGGTATAAAAATGCTCGGCAGTGAAAAGGTTCCGTAGGTGTTTTGTTGCTAGCAGTAACAGTTCACTAAATTGAACTGGAACCGTCTACTTTGGGACGGTGATTGAGTTATGATCAAGGCCTCGATGTGAGAGATGTGACTTTACAGTGAATTGGAATGATACATGCGTTCATATCTCTTGCATAGTATGATACACAGTAAACGCCTACAAACTTGTACCTACTTAGAAGCTGATTCTCGAATTGCAAAATAGCAGATTCTACTACTTTGCGATTAGAAAGTCAGTTAATTGTCTAAAACCTCTGCTCATTTATCAAAGGATTGGAAATTCACTAATGTCTTGTTTCATTTCAGTTACAAATATCCAACGCACATATAAAGGTCAGTGTTAAGCCATTGCTTGTGTATACAACTCACAATGTTTGCATATAGCATACGTAGTATCTGTAGAGATAGCTGTTTTGCACCCAGTATCATTTCATAATATAGAATTATATTCAAGGAACATCATGGAGTAGCTCAAGTATATATCTAAATCGTATCCTTTTGCCGTGGTACATGTTATTATTTATAAGCCTATTTACGATTTTTTATACTATATTTAAATTAGATTAATTTTATACTTTAATGAAGTTTTTAAAACACAGCTGTCTTTGAATGCATTTTAATGTATTGTATTTTATCGTAAACTGAGAGGCCCTTGAACAACAGCAACTGCTAAAGGGTTACCCTCCTTGAACAAATCAAATGAGAAATGAAATGTATTGCATTCAGTTGCGAAGCTAGCGCTTTTAAGAAGGGGGAGCCCAGGAAAGACTCTTGCCCTCTTCTGCAGCGATGACTACAAACTTATCGAAAGACAATCACCGATACTCTCGTTCCTACTCGTGTCTTGACTCTCGTTCCTACTCGTGTCTTGACTCTCGTTCCTACTCGTGTCTTGACTCTCGTTCCTACTCGTGTCTTGTACCAGCTTCACAATTTTGTGGGTTTTAGGCATAAAATATATATTGATCATAACATTTTTGGTTGGGAAAAGAGCAACATCGTTCATTTGGGTGGACAATCCCCTGGTCTCCCTTAGCTTCGTACCTGATTGCAATGATTTAAAATGTATTGCTATCCCTTTGTATCGATGCTACTAAAGCCCATTTCCACATACTTTCGGATCGTTCAGAGTCCGCATTCGAGCGTTCGCATATCGCAGGATTTTGGGATACACATTGCGAGTACCGAAGGACTTTTTAAATGGGGGGGGGGCGTAGCAGGAGACATTTAATGACGGATTTGAACAAGGCAGCACCATGACTGACAAGTCATGATTATTATGCCAACTTTTACTGACGAGCCAGAAATTACCATCCACACCCCCTACATCCTTTACTTCCACTCTGAAAATCCAAATTATGTAGAGATGGGTCTTTAGATTTAAGTTCGAGAAGGACCAATTGCTCTGCTGATTTGTTTGGTGAGTATTCTGTACTGTACCTGATGGAACCTTTTCTCCATAACAAGCCATTCTAAATATATCGAACGAGGCTATCTCTTCTACCTCGTTACCTATAAGACTAGAAGTTAGGGGGTTTGAAACTTCTCATTCGCCAAACTTTCATTTAGGTAATTTTCTTTCCAAAGGATGCACGGATTCACAGAGACAAGAGGCAGTAGCAAAATTCGTAAAGCAGATTGAAAATGAAGTGAAAAGAGGAGGTAAAAGTGATATTTTGAAAATTAACTAATAGCTTAAGTATTTGTTTGGCAATCAAACACCAGAAAATGAAGACATAGAAACTGTATGCAAAAGCAAATGGTGTGCCACAAGTAGCACATTTACCATACGAACTTGATGAGTAAAATGTCCTTTCTTTAGCGACAGCAGTGGTTCAGTTGTTTTAGTAGAAAGTCACCATGAATTTGTTAGTGAATGGACAGTATTTGAATGAAAAGGGGTACGGGCACTCTTCACTTGGTATCTTCAATTCAATCATCATATTCATCAGAACATGTTTAGCAATGATATTGATCAGTGATTAATATCATCATAATCAACCTTCACCAGATCAAGCAGTCCATTAGTCTTTCCATCAATCAATCAACCAATCAATCAGTCAATCAATCAATCAATCAATCAATCAATCAATCAGTGTTTTGTCAGTCAGAACAATCAATTCAATCCTCCATCAAATCCATAAGTCACTTAACAATCATCATTACTATTATTATCACAATCATCAGCAATAATCTTCATTATCTGACATCAATATCATAATAATCAAACTGATCACCAGGAATCATCATCATCAGACATAATCACGATCGTCACTATCATTATCATCACCAACATCACCATCAACACCACCATCATCAGCATCATCATTATCATCATCATCATCATCATCATCATCATCATCATCATCATCATCATCATCATCATCATCATCATCATCATCATCGTTATCATCAGTATCATCATCATCATCATCATCATCATCATTATCATCATTATCATCATCATCATCATCATCATCATCATCATCATCATCATCATCATCATCATCATCATCATCATCATCATCACTGCCATCACTGCCATTGAAACCTTGTGGTCATATCAACTGTTGAATTGCAACCATATTTCTTTTGCAGACTCTTCGTCATATTTATCTCAAGGAATACGTTTCCTAGAGAGTCTAACAGCCATTACAAAAAGAGACAGATTATTGTTGTGGAAATTCAAGAAGTTAGACAAGAACAAAGATTCAGTTTTGACAGATAAGGAAATTGCCGGCATTGAGTCACTGTGGAAAGAAATCACACAAGATTGTTCTATCATCTTTAAAGTTGAGTGCGACAAGGACAAAAATGGAAATATCACGTGGGCAGAATGGACAACGTGTCTTGCTAGGGGTGGTAGTAGCCAAAAGTCTACTACTAAAAAGCTAGGTATAATGCACAAATATTCTTGTATATATATTAATTGGCTTCTTGAATCATTCACACATATGCAGAAGTTGTGTAGAAAGGCACGTGTTCATCATGGAAGCTATACAGTCTAAGAGCCAATAGGACATAGATTCAAAAGGTTAGGGTGCTGGTATGTTGTAAGCTTCGAGTGATTATTGAATGCTCGCTCACTGTTCACCCAGCATGCAGTGCGCACCTGGTGGTAGTAAGGGTAGCGAGGAATGAAACTGGCCACTATGCTTTTAGGAGGCCGTTGTCACATGTTACGTTTTGTCCCTAAAAGTTCATCTATGATCTTAGGAAAAAAGAGCATTACAAACTGCCAAAAGCAAAGACGACATAATTCGTAGTGGTATCTTCATCATTCAGGGGAGTTGTTTTAGAATGCCTTTGATGATAGTGTAAAAGATAACAAAAGCCATCACTTTCATGTCTTAGAAACAAAATAAAACATTAAACAGGTGAACAGTGCACGTGCAGGGAATAAACGGGAGGAGGGTGGAAAATGTTCTGGAAAACAACAGTTGGAGGGTTGGAACAAATGGCGGGGGGAGTGGAAAATAGAACACATGGATACTGCGAGGAACAACTAAGGAAGACTGACTAATAATGAATTTTCAACAAAAGGCGAAGAAAAGAAAATTATGGTTATAGTGTAAGCGATTATTAAATAACATTCTGGTTGTTCAGTAAAAGAAAGCAGTCTCTAGGAGGAAACAGTCCAAGATGACAGTTGGAATAAAATAATTGGGGGGAGGGCGATTATTCAGTACCCCAGAGTAGTTTAGAGGTATTACACCTGAGTAATTGTTGAGAGAATTGATCAATAAGTTATTCTCTTGCAGCCATTCCACGGCCAATTGTCGGTGTGTGCAGACCAATGCGAATATGTCTTCTGTCTTGTACGGCTGGCTTCGAAAGAGATCGATATGGCTGTCTAATTTGCAAATGCAGAGGTATCTTAATATGTTTGTGCTAGACCATATTTGCAACTTTGTCTACAAGTATGTTTCCAGTTTTGAAGCTAAAGATATTGCTGGCAGTCTTGATAGGGTAGTGCTTTCAGGGTGATGGTACAAATGAAGAAGTCTGCCTTCGGTCCCGCTTCGTCTTGTGCTTTAGAACTATGTACCTATTTAGAATCCTCAGCACACCACACAAATGCCTGGAATGTCAGCTCCATGACCACAAGTTACTTTGTACGAGCTTGACTACACTTAGCTCCATGCTGTTGGGGCCTGACATCAGTCCTATAGTGAAAGGATCAGGTAACAAGGAAGATTTGAATGCACATGTTTGCAAAACTCTCTATTTCATGGATGTTTCTGAAGCTGCAATACTCGCCAAAAGTCTTTGGGACAATTACAAAAGACTTATAGAAAGCCACGTTCCTCTACATATTGCAATCATTGCAAAATGCACACACCCCCGTCCCCCTAGAACAATGTTGGTTCATATATAGGACATGAAATTCCCTCATTATCGCATGTACTTCTCTTTACAAGCCAACATTGTTTAAAGGCAAGGGGGGATGAAAGTTCATTGCAGAATACAAAAAGTGCAAAGTATACTAGGACTTTTGGCGATTATAGTAGAACTATGGAGCGATATGACCCAAGAGTTGAAACACAAATGTCTTTAAGAACTCTTCCACGTAAACAGATAAGAGATTATTTATGTTACAAAGGGATAGAGTTTGCCCTGGGCTTTATTAAGTAAGGAACATGTTGAAAAGTAGGCAGAGATTTCTTTATATATATACGTCTCTTTCTTTGATTTCCAGGTCTTAATTCTCTCTTCAGAGGCTGAAGCCAAATTCAGAGGGAATGATGATATATCTCCCTTGCAGAGACGATTGCAGGATCCACCAAGAGCCAATGGCTAGAGCGCCCACTGACTGTTCCAAAGTCATGCGCAGTGGTACGTTGTATACGAGCAGAACAATCACAGAGTTCAGTAGGCCTGGCAATAGAGTTGAGAGGAACTGGCTAACTATTGCTTATGTTAGTGAAGATTTGACAATCGTTAAAACATTTCTCAATACAGCGTGAACCTAGCTGCCCAGAGAGGAATCAGTTTAACTTGATTGCAAGAACACGACTAAATTGTCAATTTATGTTGGGAAAATGAAGTTTTATCACGGTTAGGCATAATTTAATATCGGTAATATTCATGGTAGTCAAAGCTCTCTAGTCCTTCCGTAGGTACTGTTTGGGGAGGAAAGTACTGAACGAGTGTGTTGAGTTAAAGACTCGCATACCGAAAATATAATTGCTCCTCTTGCCGGCTTAATGTCCCAGGAATGGGGAATACCTTCCAAAAGGTTGAGCACATCCTACCATGGCGACACACAAAATAGTACCACTTACTTGCTAAGAAGAGACAGTTAGTATTAAAATGCAGAATTTCAAAGCGCAAATCACTTTTTATGTGTAATAACCGTTTGTTGCTCTCCTGCAATTATGGAAAAACAAGCTTATTAGAAATATGTCAATACTGCACTGTCTTTATTACCTAGTTGGACTTAAGAGTTTTTAATAAAGGCCTGTATAGGATGCCTTGCTTTGCTCAAAAATTAGAGTACTTTGGCGCTGTTGAAAGTGAGGTAGCAAATAACTCATGTAAATAACTAAATACAATGCATTTTTGTATCAAAGACACTTCTAATTCAAACTCGAAGACTGTATGTATCCTTTGTTTTTCAATAATTGTATTTCTATTCACATAGAACCACTTCCCAGGGATGTTCCCTAAGAATGAGTGAAGGGGTGGAAGCAAACCGTACCGTGTAAAATCTAATGAGTCTACCGAGATCAAAAGATTTAACCAAAACACCACAACAGCCCGGCTCCAAAAGCAGAGTTAATACCATTTTGATTTCCTTTGATGGCATCGCACGCTCCAATCTCACTTAGTCCGGACCTGGTTGTGTAATGGAAATTTTCGAACCCCATTTAGATTGCAGCATCGGATCATTTTCTGATCCGCTACAAAAGTTGTATCGGAACAGCTTACTGTTTACACACATGCAAGTGATTCGATACAAAACCTGTTCGGCTAACTGATACAAATTGTGCACCTGCTACGAAAGCGGAACACTGTTGTACCAGTCCGGATCAAAAGCTGTACCGGTGCCGTGAAAGCGCAACTGATTGGCACAGTTCTTGCGGTGGATCAAAAAGTGATCCTATACAATGAGAACGGGGTCTTAATACCAAAAGGTCAAATGTTGAGGAATATAATAATTGCAGCTAGACAACGTCTTGCTAAGAAATAAAAGAAAGCCGGAGCAGGAACGATAGTAGTAGAATGGAAACATAGAACCTAAACAAAAAGTCGTTTACACTAACTACTTCACATTGCTAATTCTCAACGAAATAATCTTGACTTTTTAACACAGAAAAGAAAGAAGCACATGAAACAGCGATTAAGTTGTAAGTTTATTAAGTTCTCAGTCTTTTTTTGTCTCGCCAGTTTGTACATTACATCGCAGAACTATGCTAGTATTGGTTAAAAAATTTAATAGATAGGGAACTCCATTCTCGGTCACGGCCTAAGATTATGTACACATTCTGTATGATAAAATAAGCTTTAGTATATGTTTGAAGAGAAATGTTTCAGTAGCTCCAAAATCCAGTAGTGCTTATTCTCTCTTTGTGAATCTAGACACCATAAAAGCTACATGATAAAGGGCCAGTAGCATAATAGAATGCCCGGGCTTCTCGGGGATATATTGCTTGGGGGAAGGTCTTTAAGGAATAAATAGAAACACCTGCCCCTTGAAAACATCTGAGTGGCCCATTTGGGGCCTAAAAACATGGGGGGGCCTTAGGAGTTGTGCCAACTTCAACCTATGTTCATTGTGCCACTGTAAAGAATCCTATTCCTCAATACCGGGCAAAGAAAAGACAGATCTCTATCCGGACATCAAACAATAAAATGGTAGCTAGTCTGGGTGAATGACACGATAACTAATCACAGAAAAATAAAACAACAGTCAATTTTCAGCCCACACAAAGGTGAGATTTTCCGATGGGTTATTCTCATACTGGTTAGCCACTAAGGTACAAATATAGCAACAGGGCAATGTGTATTTGGATAACTTTAAGCTGTAGATTTCGGGGACAACGTGCACAGAAATTAAAGACCTCCTGCTTTGGCGGTCAACCCGATACTAATATTTACCATCCGCTGTTTGTTGAACGCAAAGTTATTGACTAATATTCTACAAAGAGATTTGAGTTGCTAAGCTCCGAGGACACTCCAGTTCTCCGAAATCTATTCAATATTTGCTTGATTGAAATCCGCGAGAGCATCATGCAGCCAGGTTATCGCATGGCGCCTTGCTTTTATTCCAGTAAAGTGGTGGATTTATGTGTTGGGTAGGAAACGCCGGGTTGCGTTTGATCAATGCTAAAGCAACTGAGTGTTCTAGGCAAGGGACATGTAAGCAGGATGTAGAGCTTAAAAAGATGCATTTATTAAGAAAGGAGGTCAGGGCAAGGAGAAGTCCTTTGTATGACTAGTGTAATCGTCTCATAGTAAAGTAGAGCCCTAGCAAGTGTAGCAGTTGAAGTGATTGTACAAAATACCTGTTACACAAGATTCATTCAACATCGTAAGCAGCGGAGGAGCCGAATAACACGGGCCATCCACAGAGGACATTCGCACAACTTTGAAAGTTTTTTCTCCCCTCCCACCTTGTCCATGCCTGTCCGATTTATGCTTAACAGTTCGCTTCCCCTATCCATGTGGACGCAACTTCAGATCTTTTCTTCAAAAATAAAACTACGATGAATTCTCTAGTCAAAATGCTTCTCAGAATTTTAAAGCGACTTTTGAATGCCCTCTCCACTTTTGAATGCTCTCTCCTCTCATAAAACAACAGCTATCAGCAAGAGTACAAACAATTTTTCTGTAAAGGATGTCCGTTTACGGCCAAACATCCCCTCTCCCTGTCCACTGTTGTCTCCACATTTGCCAACCCCTCCTAAGGTTCGGACGTCCCATATGGATTGCCCCATAAAGTATGATCAGTGACGCAGGAACGTGTTTGTCGTCCCTCAATTATTTATAGCGAACTCTGCATTCATTGATCCACCATTCCACTGTAAAGATGCATTTTTCCTCTGAAATTCGAAAGCTATCTCTTATTCGTCAATCATCTTCCTAAGTTTGACCACTAAGGTGGGTTTTAATGTATTCTTATCATTGCTGATGAGTAGGAGAGGTCACTTCAGACATAGTCCATTGTAAAGTTACTCACAGGACAGATGATCACTCCGTGAATAGAGAGAAACAGTTCTAGCACCCATTGTGCCAGAGGCTTCGAGACAAGTTAAGCAAAACCAAACATCGACATCAGTGAGTTCGCATATGCCATTGGCTTAACATCAGGATGGGGCTAGAAAAGATTAAGAAAGTAAGGCGTCATTCACACATCTCTAAGATCAAGAATCGATACCTAGTTGATAGTAAACCATCTCCCGTCAAATGGAGGCTAACACTGCGCTCAAAGCGATACAATGGTACTGACTATTGCTACGAATGGGGAATGCCATTACATGGAGACAGTACGTATGCAAAAATGCCCTTTGCACAACTAAAACTCAATTGAACAAAGATGCATAGAGCTGTCTAGACCACAAGGCATTCCTTATTCATAAAAATTTTTGCTTCGTAATTCCTACTTATATTTTACTTGATGTATTGTAATTAGATTTTATATATTTTCCCCTTATAACATTGCAAATTTTTAACACGCCCCCGTTCCGCACCCTGAAAAACATTCTAACTAGACTGACGGTAACAGTGTATAAATAATTTTAAATGAAATAAAAACAGACCATTAATACACTATTGAAACGAATAACATATTAAGAAAACAGGTAAGTCCTCAAAAACTATTCTACATTCCAACAAAAATAATAAGACTTATTGACAAAATGTTTGCTCTATTTCCAACAAGTCAATAACTGATTTAAAACTTTTTACACTGTTAAATCAATATCATCAAACAATTGATTTCTTTCCATGGATTCATTAATTGTAGACATGGAACACAAATGATTAATGACTTTGACTTACCACAGCAGCAAAAGTTGTAAACTTAGGCTTTAGAGTATTGTCCAAAGTTATAAAGGCTCCTTTGTTACCCATTTGGTCGCTGAAAGAGGCAAAGAACGGAAATGTGGACATTGATAAGATGAAATGGAAAAACGAACGAGAAAACAAACGTAATTCTTCTTGCAACTGTAACAAAGTATACACTAATCTATAAAAACTATACTTCGTACTAATACTTTGCATTCCAACGAAATCTTGGAGCAAGTATGACAATTCAAAATAATACACGCCGTAAATCCTCCAATTAGCCCCCACCCCCTGGTGACTTATCTGCTCTTCATACTTTTTGGTTGGGGGTTATTCGAGGAAGGGGGGCTTTTAATATTAGTTGACACATTCTATAGCAAAAGCCTCTGTGGTGACGGCTTATTCAAAGGGGGGGGGGGAAATTTGAAGATTTACAGTAATTGGGGAAGTAGCTACAAAAACCAGTATACTCAGGTTAACTGACGTAAAAAGCATCGTTAATTTAAAGTTTGAACATTTCTACAATCTCTTCCAGGTTTGCTAGCAATAAAAATATTGCTGCAGAAAAGGGGAAAGCTAAAATTTTGAGTACGATCTTCACGCAGCACTTTATGTCAACAAAAGATGAGAAAATAATTTATGACTAACTAAAGCCAAGGTGCCTTATAAATGCATAAATTTGTGGCTATGATTTCTAACGATATAAATGTGCAGATTTCATTTACTTTTCCTAGAGTTGAAGAGCCATACTTGAAGAAAATAGGCTAATTTATGGCAAATAATTATTATATACTATTGTTATTAGTATGTTAACTTAATGCAGCCAATAAGCCGAGATTCCACTTACAACTTTCTTATGTTGAATAGCCTTCAACATTTCGCCAGTGGGGTGAGTGGCCAAGGGGTTCAGCTAGCTTCTGTTAGCTAACTAAAGTTCAGTTTGGCTGTGGATGGGCGAATTTCCAGATAAACGACCAAAGCAACTCACTTTGCCGTCCTCCGGAAGGGACGTTGAACTAGGGGTCCCATGCCTGTATGCGGTATGCATAGTAGGTCTAAATTAGCTGAAAACGCTAGATATAACAGCTTACTCAAAATAAAGTAAAAAAAGTGCAATTTATCTTATTACAAATTTTTTATTTATGTTGAGAAGTATGCTTCTCTACATGATGAAACAGTCAAACATAAAACATGAGCGAAATAAAAATCTCCACATGAACATCAGAGAAGTGCAAAATAAAACATAACTAAGTAGCTTCACTCTCACCAATAATTCGGCGCTGAAAATACAGTGATGCACTTTCCATCATGCGCAATTTCATAGCCTTCATCTTTTACTTCATGACTGCGTATGACGTAATCTAACAAAGAGATGCAACAAACCGTGGAAAGATGATGATACATGATAATAAAGTCTTAGAGGTAGAAGTGAAGTATAAATTGGGCAGTCCCCAATTGTAATCCCAGTCCTTGGGCAATGTAAGAAAATTAAAATATTGTACTTCCTTTTATAATAAATGCAGTAAGGTAAAGGTGAGTCCCATGTACGATTCCGTACGTTGGGGGAGTGTCCGTTAGAGGGACACTTATCCTGAGCCGCCGGCATAGTGAGGTAGGGTGGCCAGTTCCTTTCCTCGCCGCCTTTAATTTCCCCAGTGTTGCCACCAGGTACCCATTTGCTGCTGGGTGGACAGTGAGCGAGCATCCCAACTATGATCCGAGGGTTCGGCTCGAATCATCGATATTTTGCTCAGTAGTCAAGCGCTCTAACCACTTGGGCACTCGCCCATAATAAATGCAGTTCTTAACCAATTTTTAAGATAAATTTTGCGGCATTTACTAGAGGGAGGGGAGTATTAAAGAGTGACGTATATTTCCATGTTTTTACTTAAAATGCAGCCAGTATTGACAGCAGAGTTTAATTGAGTTTACTGCAGCAAACAAGGTGTTCTAAAATCATATTGATGTTCATCAAGGTACAATATTCAATGTTTCAAGATAGCTCTCCAGCCTCACCTAGACCATTGTCAGCACAAAATTTTGTAGTAATATCTGGCCCAAACATCGTACCAACTCCTCTTTTACTAGGACTGCGACCATTCTAAGGAATAATTACAAAATAGGTTATATATGTGCCGAAGCTCATAACTGTCAACAAGTGACATGATCAATGCTCTAAAAGAGATGGCACCAAGTACAAGAATAGTTGCAATGATGATAGCACCCCTGTAATCAACTGAACTAGGAGCATATAAAGGGAGGGAAATTAACAGCCTGAAAGATGTTCGCTTCCACTTAATATATGACTCAAATAAAACAAAATCTCATCCCTTTCTTTTTTCCAATTCAAAAAAGATAACAAAAATGTAGGACCATATCAAACTGTCGGCCTAAATTAACATCTGGAAAAGCTACATTACTAGTCTTCAAACACTGCGCAAGAAGATACAATAATGAAATTCTACGCATTCTAAATACCAGGTGGTACTTGTTGCGAGTTTATCTTGAAACTATGCAGCCAGAGGGTGTATACTACACAAGAGTGCTATTGCCATCAACAGGATCCAAGACTGCAGACTCTGCCGGCACAGAAATAAAACTAAGAAACAAGGAAGAAAGAAACTTCGTGATGTCAAATAGCTGCCGCTTTCATTGCTTCGATAAGCCAGACTGTAGCGATGCGCTGATGATTAGGAATGCATGACTTGTGTGGTGAAATAGAACATTCTTTCGCTTTTCCTCCTCACCGAAGGCACAAAGTAAACATATTTCTCTCATAGTCCCTGTCGACCCTAATTCAACTGCAGGGGGCTGTTGACTGCTGCACTATTTCTGCAGGGGCGCAACTACTGCAGGGACACGGCCACCCACCACGCATTGAGGGGAATTTAGTGAACTTCACCCATTGGGGCCACGCCCTTTAGTACAGCGTACAATAAATCATTCAAACGAAAGGTGACAAACAGCATTGATGAGGCATGACAAAGATCTGTACCTTGTTTAGAAACGTTCCACTTCCTCGTACCTTTTGTAGTCGAATTTTACCGAGTTGTACAAGTGATGCTGGAGAACCTGGGGGATTTGACCCTTAAACCCCCCTAAGGCATTGCCATTGAACTACTAAGGGAATCCTAGGAATCTAGACCCCCCTTTTCCCTCAAAGGATAAAGGTGCTCTTTTCCTGGACAATTTTGAAACTGCTTATTGAACTATTGCTAAGTAGATCTGCTTATAGTCATTAGCAAAATTTAAATCGATGAAATAATGGAAATTACTGTAACTATTTCTCCATTTCTAAATCTGAAAAATATTATTCCGAGCTATCTCTCTCTCTCGCCTCATACTATTGTCTGATGGGGCTCTAGAAGCACCTTTGCATCCTCGACTCTTCATTTCTATCTCTCTCTGTCATGAACGGCTCTAACTGCCTCTGTTGCCGATAGTCCGGTGTGGCTTTGATGTTTTGTAACCATGATATTCTGCGTTTGCCTCTCCCCCTCTCTCCCGGTCTGTCACGGGAAGTTTGTCACTGCGCCTCGCTACAACCAAAACCATTTAAGTTGTCGTTTCCTTACTATTGACAATATTTATATATCCTCTTGAAAAATTCCTAGTGTGCCTTTTTGTGGAATAGATTCTGTCCTCTAAAATTCCTAGTCACGCACCTTCTCTGCAAACAATCTTATCCATCTATAAGAATTATGAAGATAAAAACAGTACAGAATGCAAAAATGAGGAAACAAACTACAAATAACGATAACAGTGAACGATAAAGCTCATTATATAGCTACCTGTGGCTGTGGATCAGACCATAGTAAATCACACATCAATCCTACAAAAAATGACACACTTGCAAATGGAATGAAACACTTAAAAAAAAATTTGTAGCTTTCTTTTCTGTGAACACACTTTATAAGAATGTTGAGGCCCGATTTGCTAAAAATTAAGAACACGGCAACAACATGGTCAGCCTCATATCAGAAATAAAAATAGGAACAATATGGTCTTTTCCTCACAATGCAACTCACAAGCACTGAATTACCTACACTTTTGTGGCAAAGAAATTCTTATGACTTTGTTAACATTAGTATTCGTTGCTTTAGTATCAATAGTAGCCCCCGGCCGAACGCCTTAGAGACTATATGCTGCAAGTTGCCTCTTAAATATTTGCAAAGAAAATCCCTCTAGAAATAAAAAACCATTTTAAGAATATTTCGAGTCTAAAACTATTTATGCTGAGGTAAAAATTTTATAGTTCTTGACAAAAATAGTTTACAAGATATTTCCTGCTGGTAAATAGACCTTGCATGAATACTGCTAGTTGACTGATGTTTAAGGGCGAAGTTGATAAAGCATTATTATGCTTAATATCATAATAGCCAAAATAAGACTTTCTCATGAACAACTCAACTCATTGATATGAAGCAAAATATTAATGATACTAAATCCATGATCCTGAAACCATAAAACAGGCCCAGAAACTGTTACCTGATTCTGGAGGTTGTCTGTTTCTGTCAATAGCTTTAATATCTTCGATTTTAACACCATCTGTGCTGAACAAGCCACCGTGCATTACCTGATAAATAAAGAAGTTACGAAACGATTATGTTGACTGATTTGATGAAAAACAATGGTACTCATACAAAAAATTATGGATGTAGTTCCTCCCCTCCCTGCAGCAATCTAGAGAGATCAAAATTCAAAGCAGATCTATTCACGTATTGGATGGAAATATGAAGTATCAGTAAGCATAAATATATTTAGTTCGATTCTCATAAGGCCATGAAACATCAGGTGATGACTGACTATAAGATGTATAGAATGAGAAACAAGATGCGGACACAGAGGAACGCAAAAGAAGGAAAACGGAGTTTGAAACGCCATCTGTTCTAGGCAGCAGGCACCCCACTCAGTCATTACCTCAATAAAGCGTACAAGGAGAGATGGGACGCTCTGCCTAAACAAAAATCTTTCTCTTGCAACCGCATGATGTTCATGACATAAAAATGAAAGTCAAGAGGGTAAATCTTACTTACAAGAACTTTGTTATTTATACGATGAGCCAATGGTAGTAGGTTGTAAACTTCGGTAAATAATTCTGCCATATTTGATGAATATCTGTTTAAGGGTAAAAGGGAGCACTATATATCGCTGCTTGAAGAACATCGAAGATTCCATGTGTATGGGAGAGTGTACGGACAAAGCGCAGATTCTTCGTTGGAAATAGAAGTGAACTAATAATAATGACGCCTAAATTGACAATATCTGAAAAGCAATAGTAATGATGATGATGATGATGATGATGATGATGATGATGATGATGATGATGATGATGATGATGATGATGATGATGATGATGATGATGATGATGATGATAATGATGATGATGATGACAATGATGATGATGATAATGATGGTGATGGCAATGATGATGATGATAATGATGATGATGATGATAATGATGATGATGGTAATAATAATGATGATGATAGTGATGGCTAGCCCATGGTTGGAGACCTCCTTGTGGTGGCAAGCGGGCACAGAGAGACACTACCCTTAAGTTGATAGCGATTCATTTTGCCAATCACAATTGGGGTAGATGCTAATGACCTGTGGCAAACTGTCCAACCAGGTCCCTTCAGTAAAAGTCAGGCTCGGCAGATTCAGGCTGCAGTTCTGATAAGTAGATGTTAGGGTAACAGAGTGGATTGAGTGTAGCCAACTCAATGACCTCTTTAAAACAATTGGAAGACGACACTGACTTCAGGGTCAGCCCAGGCACGCCTGTCCGCAGTGAGGGCAGCGGGGCAAGGTTCCTATTGAGGGCACATTATAAGCATTTTTGCACTAAAATAATTAAGTCCTTGGAAAGGGCAGGAGGGGCAGCTGCCCCTCCTGCCCCCCCAGCGTAGGCGTCCCTAGGTCAGCCTAGACCCAGAAAGGGGCGTATGGGAAACAGACAGATGACGACGACGACGACGACGACGATGACGATGACGATGACGATGACGATGACGATGACGATGACGATGACGATGACGATGACGATGACGATGACGATGACGATGACGATGATGATGACGATGATGATGACGATGATGATGACGATGACGACGATGACAATCATGATGATGATGAAGGATGGAGATGATGGCGGATGAAGATGACAACTACAATCATGACAAAATGATCAAGAGAGCCAACTAAAATCTCAAGGTCCAAGCCATTATCACCACAACAACCACAGCCAAACAATAACAACAGCAATGTCTATACATGTAATAATTATAACAGCAACAACAACGATGAAAACAATCGTTACTGTAACCACAAACAGAAGCAGCAACAGCAAGGATCGCTGTTCAGATACATCAAAGCTACGCAATCGTACGGGTTGAATGGAATTATAGGTACAATTCATGGTCAATAGCTTTACGGAATACGGTAGAATTCATGGTGAACGTGTCAGAAATCATCGTCAATAGTTTTACGGTTAAATAGATTAATAGCATAAAGTATTTATGAGTTTAATAATAAAAAACATACTTGGATTTGACTTCGCCTTCAAAACCATACATTTGATTCATAGTGGAGCTTTCATGGTTACCTGTAATAGTATTCATGCAAAAGATAAAAGACAGCACTTTTCAGGCATGGTGGAGGGGTGATCAAAGGAAAGATGGCGGAAATTAAATACAATCAAATCAAATCTGGCAAAATGGCGGATAGAGTCGACGGCAGAGCAACGAAAACATTTGCTTTGTTTCATATTTCACGTCTAGAATAGGCACGGCTCCTGACTTTATAATTATTCAGTACTTCCTATCGTTGATTACATCATTCCAGATCCCCAATCAGCCTTTTCTGAAGGGTTTTATCCAGCCAGAGTATCTACAAAAAATAATGTAATGGCCTATTTCCATTTAATTATGGGCCAATTTCCATATAATTATAGCCTCGCATTTCGAATGCGGAGTCATTGCTACTAGTCTTAATCCAAACGTCCTGCGATTGAAGAACGCTCGGATGTGGACTGGGAACAAAGAGTTCGTATGCAAAATTCGAATGCGAGTGAATGGGCCCGAAATCAGAGATAACTGTTGCTGCTACAAGGATGAAAAATGCTGGCCTGCACACTTGGTAGAACCAAAAGCCAGGGCGATCAGCGAATCTACATTTTGCAAGTTATATGCTTATTTCATACAACCCAATTCTATTCGGATTCAAAGATTCCCCATGTTCCTCTTAAATTCTGAAGTTAAATGCCGTCTGCCCTGTTAACAAGCTCAGCTCAAATTGATTATTGCAATAATTTTTAAAAGTAGAACGACTGATGTGTTCCAATCTAGCCAAACTAAACAAAAGATTTTTAAAATAGAAATATTGCTCAATGCTTACCCCATTCGACAATAAAACAGAAGCATTATAAGAGTTTAACCCTATAGGACTACCCATAGATGCAGGATGTGTGGGAAGGTGGGACTACAGCTCTCCCCATTTGGGCAGAAATTCATTTCATTTGGGCAATTTAATTAAAACACTGTAAACAATAGTTTCAATTTACAATAGCTTCGCTTCAAAACGGCTTGACAACGATCGACATGGGAAATCGTCGTCCATAAGGAGACAGTTAACAACTCCCTAGGAGCTTTAATTAATTGTGTTTTCAAGGAAAAAGGGAAACAGGTGTTGATTTACAATTCACACTATCTTAATGTCTTAATATTCACACACATTTATGATCAACTAATTACACAATAAAGATCAAAGATGGCTCAGCAATTTTGCTGTACATCTTTTCTGTTTTTTACCATAAAGTTCTTGAAATAATTTTCATAATAAATGACCACTATTGACCACACAAAAAAGAAAACGGGAGGCAAGCAGAGCATACTTTTCTTCTGAATCTCTCAAGACTTCACAGGCCCTATTTTCAATTTTGTGTTCTTTTATATTTCAGCAGCTACCTTGCCTTACATAAAGTCACAACCATCTTCTGTAAATTTTTTGAGACAAAAATCTGTTACAGTTGCAGAAGAGATAATGAAGGGCACAAAAAGTGAAGCGTTTTCTGAATAACCAAAGGAAACTGGGGAAAAATAGGTGAAACAAACTTGTACTTCGATCAATAGGTAATCTCATTCCTTTCAGCAGCATCTATCACCACCAATTTGAAACGATACCTCATGATACAACAAGAAAATGACACGAAATGAGACGACATGACACGACATGACACAATATGATATGACATGAGATGACCTTTCCTCTCAACGTAGGAGAAATTCACGTTAGTATAAATATACCTACCTCTAGCCATGAAAAAATAATCTGGATACAAAAGTTTATACGAAAATAACGTCAAAATCACTTCTACTGAAAATGATCCACGATCAACAAAGTCACCATTAAATAACTGGCGTAACAGTTAAGGAAAAAATTGGTACGTGGGTATCCACGCAAAAATGAGGCTAATTAGAAAATCTATTCGAGGCTACAAAGTAAACAACGTATGTATATATCTGGCAATCAGTAGTGTCTCCATTAGCTCTGAGGAAAATCCAAGTTCTATTTTTCAAATCAAAAAGGATGTCAATTTTAAATAAATGGATTAGCTGTATGAGCAGTAGAGAGGTTAATAGCTCTCTGTGACGTGAGTATGAGTTCAAATTGTACAATGCAGGATAAAGATCTCATAAAGATGTGAGACGGTGGTGACGGATACAAAGGGTCACGGGGGTAATTGCCCCCTGCCCCTGAAGTGGACTGTTCAGCATTATGGTATATAGTGGGATGACTCTAGAAACTAAGATATGGAAGTTGGAAAAGGCAGATCTATTATACAAAGATCAGCAGATGTCTCACTGATGCCCCTTTAAAGATTTGCAAAATTCCGCAACTGGTATGAGATGTTTGATACAGGTCCAAACACTATGCTTTATATTTCTAAATTTGTTCATTCCCATCTTCGGCCTATTTCGATTTTTAATTATTCTGGTCTTTATCAATGTTGATTTTTAATTTATTCGCATTTTTGTCTTTCTAATATTTGTTTGTTTTTATATCTGCTTACGTGATACCTGTCTATTCTCATAATTAGTGCAGAAAAAAAGATAATGCTAAGAAAAAGAATCGCACAGCTAGTCATTGAAAACACATCTAAGTTTATTATACCTCAGTTAGCAAGAAAGCTTTGTGGCCAGATTACAAACTAACCTAAATCGCATTTACAGCGAATCGAACGAATGTGGTATTGTACATCCGGCACACGATCTAGTCAAATATGATGTGAAAAGGATACATATGGATTAACTTTAGACGGCACGCCATTCATTTCAAAAATATTAAGTAAGTCGTAATATTGTCCGTGAATATCCCCACAGACGGTGAATTTATTTGTCTATGAAATAAAAGGGCAACATAGTTCAAAATGCATGTTGTTTTGCAAGAAAGTGCTCTATAATAGTCGCCAAATGTTCAAGAGTCTGATCTCATGTATTTTCTCCCAACCTAATTGACCAATCACCATACAGGGTTCTCACCACACATGCTTTCCAGAGCTAAATTTAGGCCCATTTTGCATGCTGATTGATTATTTAGTTTGAGGGAAAAGAGATCTGATCAGGGGTCTCAAAGATTTGGCGGCAATACCGGTTTATAAAAAAAGTAGTACCCGATTTCTCAAAAAGTTAAGAAAGTTCAGTACTGGTTTTTGAGACCTGAGAAAGCCAACGAGTTCATATACATTAAAATTCCATTCTTCACGCGAGCTCATGGTTCTGTTATTTAATTTGTATAGGGAATCAGGAAGAAGCTTTAATATTGGCCAAAAAAGCTTTCCTACAAAAACACATGCGTTGGGTATATGTTGTATATAGTGTGGCAAGATATGCTAGAGCGAAACTTTGGTAAAAGAGAGAAAAACTCCTATCTGTAAACTGCGTGATAAAACCATAAATTGCCTCTAAATGTTCATTTCTCAAGAATATAAACCAAATACCTAAATGCAAAAGCAACACACAAAGCAGCCAATTTTCACATGACAACCGTTATAAACATAGCAATTAATTGAAAGCCAAAAAAAGAAAACACCCTGAATCTTATGGTAAACCTCAGCAGGGAGCAATTCTATTGCATAACCTCTTATTGCAGGTAAAAATACTCACTAGATAATCAATTTAAGTTAACAGAAACACTTACGAGAAACCTGGCATATAGTCTAAACTATAATGACATTATCACTGATCGAGACAGCGAATAGTATAGGATGCGCTCCTAGGCAGATAATAATTCTTGTCCAGTTTACCGGCATAATCCTATCGCTATTACGAACTACCTATCAATGGACTAGCATTCCGATGAGAATCTGCAACAAGGGCGAGCGAATAGTAAGGGCATGGTATCAAGCCGAGGATTTCGTAATAATCGAAACATGGCCTCTATCTTAGCATTCATTCGAACAAAATCAATGAACTGGTGTCATGGGGTGTAAATTGAACACAGTTGAGGCAACTTACGTCTGGAATTGTTATTTCACAAAGAGTTGGTATTTTAGAAAAATACTCCTTCACTTGCACCAGAATCTGAAACGAAAGAATACCAAAATCAATGGACATTTGGAATGAATGCTAAAGCCTACTAGGTTTAGATGGGGCGAAAATAGAAAGCAGCTTAACTCACGCAGTTTTCAGAGAATGCTATGAATTTGCGATCATCAGTGCTTAATCCCATTCAAAAATCCATTATTTGACACAATCAGAAGTTTGTTGTTTGTGAATGGAGCATTCAAGATGCTACTACAATGCTAGACAGCTTCTGCAACCGGACATACCCGGCTCCGATTTCAAAATTAAAAAACCCAAGGCTTAAAATTGACCCTAGAATAAAAACAAGAGAGACTAGGGATGGGCAACCGTGAAAATCAGTAGGGGTATTAATGAAGGGCTACACTCCTTAAATATTTGAAAGAAAAATGATTGTGAACGTTGTGGTTATGGGAGCCAAATGTACAAAGTCTGGATTATTATCTGATAGGTCGGGAAATACTGGAGGAGCCTTTTTCTTAGCTTCATTGTAATTTATGGTTCAAAACCGTTTTGCACAGTCCAGATTATATTTTATGAGTTGGACCATAGATAGTTTGCCTTTCCTTCAGTTAAGTTGTGTCCGAAATTGTTCACGTCAACCGGCCACCAAAGCTTCCCCACGGGCCGGATCTGGTCTATCCACATGGCAACCATGATACATTCGCTGGTGTAAACGGGCCAACACTGCAACAGGCGGAAAACTAGGCACTTTCGACGGAATTTACAAAGGCACACTAAAAAATCTTAAAGAGGATAAAGCTTGAAAGAATAATTCTCAGGTTAAGAAACTGAAGAAATGTTGCAGAAATTCTCGTAATTTTGTTACAGTCAAGTTAAATGATAATTAAGAGCAGATCTATTTAGCAAACATACAACAAGCAGTTTCACAACTTTCCAAGAAACCTCCTAAGCCCTCCTCCGTAGTTGCGCGACTGCGCAATATATCATACTCCTCTTTCATAAGAACCAGGAAATTTTGCGTCCTTATTTTTTGACAATTTTAGACTCAAATGTTCACAATAGGGCGAATTTCAACAAATATTTGAGAAAAATATGCGTAGTATATAGTTTTTTAGACAGAATGACCGACTTCAATGCAAAATAAAGCAACGAATGCTGATGATTATCAACAATCTCATCAAAGTTTGTTTGCCAAAAAATATGGGTAGTTAAGTGCTTGTAAAACTATCATCTGAGGCTGCGCATGCTCCAGCCCAGTGTTCTTATTTTTGAGGCAAATCGAGGTTCAGTATTCTTACAAAACGTGTTAGACTCGTATGAGTGCAAGACAACCCATATATCCACTCAAATCTTGCAGGTATCACCTGAAAGAAGGTCTAGAAACAATACAAAGAGAAGAACAAGGTAGCCTACTTCATAAGCGCACTTCTTGTGCAACTTCTTTTGGTCTTTCAGAAATGGTAGTAAATCTCTAACAAACTCCTCCGTTACAACTTTTCCATCCTTCAGTGATGGGCCGGTATAATCTGATTCAATAACTGAAAAGCACCGAAAATCTTTAACATATTTCTAACATAAACTTAATGCAACAAGTAAATGTAGAATACAAAAACTGAAAGACATCAACTTCCAGTCTACGGCCTAGCAACGATCTTAACATAAATGTTTAAAAGTAGTGCTATATATTGATATGTAAATATGCATGTGTTTGGTATACAATTGAACCACATATGGGAAGTTTCACCATTGCCATAATGCTTCATTACCCAGTGGTGGCCCCAGGAACGACATGTCCCCTAGTTTTCTTCACAATGAACTTTGTATTTCTTATGAATCGAATGAGAAAAGGTTTGCTATTTCTGCAGGCAAATTGCATTAATTGTTTTGCATTCTAGGAGCCCAAGAAGAAGAATCAGGTGCTGCAGCATACCATATAGCTCATGAATTCCTTACATTTAAAAACAAAACATTGGGCACAAAATATCTACAGATCTAATTACATGCTCTTCAATCATGGGAGGCATGGCCATTGCCTTGGCAAATTGTAGCCACTATACCCCCCTCTAAAGAAAATTTACTGGAAATGACCTTGGACTTCTAGGAAAGTATAATTGTTCACTATGTGATATACTCAGGCCATATCATTGTTGACTGTCACCCTTGAGTTGTATATTTTACTGTATGCTGTTGCACTGAAAGCTGTGTCCCCAAATGGAATGGTCTGCTTCAGCCCCCCCCCAGTTTTTAATGACTGATGTGGAGTTGTGTCTATGTCCTTCATATTCCTCAGATGGGTGGGCAGCAAAGAAGCATTCAATCATACAAAGGGTGATTCAAACCAGGGATTCTTTTGCACAGCATGGAAATGAACTTACTATTAGAGAACACCGTAATGCTTCGATTAAACGCCCGGGGCTTTTTGATATTTTACGGGGGCGTCTACTCAAAGGGGGCGTTTAAAAGAGGGAGGCGTCTACTGAACTTTTGTACCTTTACCTCCCTAAGGAATATATATATTTATATATGTATATATATATATATGTATATATATAGAGTTTACAAAAACATCTAAATCTAGTTCAAAGTCATCAACAACAACGTCATCCTGGACGATGTTAAAAGGAGAAGCAGCTTCGATTACATCTTCTTCCATTACTATGAGTGGGTTTTCATGTAAGCTTCCCTCATTAAGAAATTGCATTTGTGCTTGCAGCAAAGCTCTCCCATCAGAACACTTATTGCCTTCTTAGCAGGGAATCATCTCACCTTTGCTAGTATCAACTGTTAACGACATAGGAGCGTCTATTTGAAGGGGCGTTTAATAGAAGGGGGCGTTTATTAAAAATAAACTTAAAAATGGGGGGCTTATTCGAGGGGGCGTTAAATAGAAGGGGCCTTTAATCGAAGCATTACGGTATACTTGTTTGTAACACAAGAGAGATTATATCAAAGTCATGTCAATTCATATCACATTCAAGCCTGAAAAAAGGCAGCCGAAATAAACAGGATGGGTGGAATCGTGCTCTTACTACTATTTCTCAACTTTTTAATACAGAAAGATAAAATAATTAATGGGGGTAAGGAAAAATGTGATTGGTGGAGTTTCCAAGAATTGATAAGTAGGGGAAGTTGATTGCAGATTCAAGAGTATATAGCCCTTTTGACACTGTTTGGTGTCAAAGCTCCAGAAATCAACAACCAAAATCAAAAAAGGCATCCTTCAAAAATATGTTACAGTGGGACAGGGGGTATGCACTATTTCCCTGAAAACCTGGCATAAAATATCCAGGGGGTGTGTGTGGTGTGCCAGACTACTTCAGCAATGTAATGCCAAAAACACAAATTTTGCTATGCTATTGTTCTATGTCTTGATCTGCTGAGTATCAAAAGCATGCTTATACTGAACAGCAATTATATTTAATTGCCTTCTCAAGTACGTTTTTCATTCCATAATAGTTCCTTACCAAGCATAAAGTACATTTATTTCAAAAATGTGAATACAGGGCCATAGAACATATGTCATATGAAGGAGGTCTCTTGCAAGAATGTTCTATAATAGAGAGGAGCCATCAGCACAATTGTGACAAGCTGTTATCATGAGGAAGGTTGAAGTGGAGGATCAAAATGACAACTGTACCATTATGTACCTTTTTAATGATTCCTAAAGTACAATCAAATATCTAACAGCAGCAGCAAGGATCTGTATGCCCCGTATCTGTCCATTTGTTGGCTCTTCTCGCAAATGGTCATCAGAAGGCAACAGTTTATGTTGGGAGGTCAAGTGAAAGATTGCACAGTGCTTCAATGCAAGCTTGTATCACCTCCCTTTCACAATAAACAAAATACAGAGACAATGGATGGTCTAAGGCATATGCATACTGAATTTCATGTTGTTCAGACTACCCTAAAGAAATCTAAGGACAATATATTCTGAAGTGACAGCATGAGAAAATGGATGATCTGAGTGGGAATTGACCTTGGAACCCTTGATTTTGAAGGTTGGATACTCTACCATTCACATATTTGGTCACAGTTTCAAGTGGTCGCACAAGGGTATATCACTTGTGCTCACTACCCCCCTCCCCACCAATTTGCACAAGGAGCAATCACAGTAAGGTAACTTAAGGACAACCATGCTTACTATTAGGTAGGATTAAGATAGACCAAAAGCAGTACATTGGCTTGCAAACAAATGGTCAGTTATCCACAACAGAATTTGGAAAATTGTTTCACTTCACAATGTTCCAAACCCTGTGTTGACTCCAACTTCTAACTACTTGCAAACCAACATATGTCTGTTGGTATGATTTAATCCTACCAAATATTTATAGTAGCTGTTTGATATGATGTGCTCTAAAGAGGCAAAAGCATAAACAAAACTAAAGTAATGAATTTCTGTTGAGCTACAACAACA
Organism: Mastigias papua; assembly: GCA_964019165.1. Lineage (NCBI taxonomy): Eukaryota > Metazoa > Cnidaria > Scyphozoa > Rhizostomeae > Mastigiidae > Mastigias > Mastigias papua. Next base: position 2,109,921 of record OZ025277.1, read on the forward strand.
GAAACCTATGCCTATAAAAGTCCAGGGAAGTATGAAATTTCAAATGCCTGTTACTAAAAACATCTCAAAAATATAAAAATATACATAAAACTTTGTAATAACACCTCACCCATGGAATCTAAATTCAATTCATCACAAACTGACTTGGTCTTGCTCTCTACAGCAATAGCTCTTGCAAATGCCTGTTCTTGTACAATCTTCTTGCATTGAGTATACTTTGCTCTTGCATCTTTGTCACTTGGACGGACTTTGCACACCTACAAAAATGTATGAATTTATAAATATATATAAATCTATGTATATTTGTATTTATATAAAATTTATATATATATACATATTAGATGTATCATCTGAAATATATATATATATATATATATATATATATATATATATATATATATATATATATATATATATATATATATATATATATATATATATATATATATATATAATATATATATATATATATATATATATATATATATATATATATATATATATATTTATTGAACATTTCTATAGAATTCAATAAGAAAATCTTAATGTTTTAGCCGTTTAGACAGAAGAAGACGAAGTTAAAGCTTTTGAAGCATTGAATTCTATATTATTTATTTTATCTTCATATATTACATTATTTATAATCTAGAAGTAATCTCTCACTCCTTCACTAAACTCACAAAAGGACTGGTCAAATCCTTTGAGGTATCCCATATGTACATATTAATGTTTTCCATTAAATGTGTGAATGATGCAGTTAAAAGTGTGAAGAAAGGCTATATCCAGTACTGTATTGCCTTGGCTTATCATGCTCTTCTCATCTGTTCTTCCTATTCCCACTTCCAGTGTCAATTATGTAACATCAAATGAAAAAGTAAACAAGAAACTAAATATATAAAAACCACTATGGTTCATACAGCCTCATAGTCCTTCAGACTTTGCTTGAACTTCCCAAGGGCCATGTTGGCACTTGCCCTTCTATAGTAACCCTAGAAAATGAATTAAATAACTGATCCCTCAGGTAGGAAGTACAGTTTCATAAAAGATTTAAAGGCAAGAAGGATGACAAAAAGAGAAAGCATTGATTCCTTAAAATTGATTGAATTTGATATAATCCAGTTGATACAAATCAGCAAATGTATTGTTAAGGCTACTCCTTTAAGATGCTTCAATTCATACTTGAGTCATCCTCAGTTATTAAGAGAAATTGCATTCAAAAGAAATATATCAAATAAATGATCATTTAAAATAGCAGAAAACAACAAAGTCAACTCAAAATATGTAATTAGGTACTTGAATCTACAAATGTATCAATGCTGAGCACTCACAAATGGCACATTGGGTATTTAGTAACAAAACTAGCATTACAAACACTACCTTGACATATTTTCTGTCAAGTTCTATGCTTTTGTTCGCATCACTCAAGGCCAGTCCAAAGCACTCCAGCCTGAAATGACATATGCTTCTGTTCCCATAATAGGTGGCAGCAAAAGGGTTCTTCTCAATTGCAAATGAGTACTTCTCCACAGCTTTCTCATACTTACCAACTGTAACATGATGAAGTCTATTATATATAGTTATAGTGGACTTCAAAAACTCATTAGAACTTAGAGAAGTAGCATGGCCACATAAGCATTGGCTGACACATAGTATTTTTAATCAGCTTTATCAAATAGATTATGCATTTGTCATGTATGTATGTATAATTTTGGACAGAATTATAACTCGGCATCAATTTATCAATATGAGCCGAATAAGAAATTTGCTATTTTCGACAAAATAACTCAGATTTCCTGAAAGTTGCATCCTGTGACCTCTGGCCTAGTCAATGCAAGACGGGAGCAGTGTAGAAGCAAGATGCAATGAATCCTTGGGTCCAGAATAGACAGCATAAATGCAAACTGAGTTTCTCCAACAGGGTATATTACACACATCAATAAAAGGGCTTTCAAATTTTTTCAAAATTTTAGCATGCTCTTAACAGCTTTTTTTAAGTACACACGAGGTCTACAATATTACTGCATGTTTCATCACCTTTAAATAGCTCGTTAGCTTCATTTTTTATGCTTTCAGCCTGCTCCTTTATACTTTCAGGTATCTCGTCTACTGTTAACATTCTACCGATATTTTCTGCTTCGTTTTCCCGCTCTACTACTTCACCAGGTGCCATAATTCAAGCAAGAAATGTGTTAAATTATTATCAGTTCGAGCCTTCACATAGGTTTAAATTTCAATCAGCAATGAGTTGAATTACTATTACTACCCACATGGATAAGAGGCCAGTGCTGTCCGGCGGTCCCGCTGCCTGACTGCTATATATACATTTATACGTATAAATATATTTGTTTCTTTAAAGTTGAATAAAGAAATATTTAAGTAACGCAACATACTTTTTAAATTGCTCTTTAAGTAATGTTAAGATAATGTTGCTTTAATTATCACAAAAAGTTCATTCTTCTCGCTATCATAAAAATTTGTCAGTGTAAACATTTAAACATCGAGTTGTTCTAGCAGAACAACAAGTTGCCCCACACCCACCCTCAAAAAGCCCTTCAAAGTCTCCTCTGCGTGTTGGGGTTTCCTGTCTGCTTTATTATCTCATGTCTTTCAGGAAGTCTTTCAGATTTTCAAAGTAAATGACGGGACTAAACTTTCCTTCTGAACATGAACATCATGCCTCAGGTGAAACAAATACTCCTAACAAACACAGAATTTAAATTGAATTTTCAATATGCAACTTTTCTCAACCCTGTCCTAATACATATGTATGCAAGACACCTTATGGCCCTTAATATTTATAGACATTTCCAATCTTAAATCTCCAGTTATTCTCAATTCAATCCAAATGACGTCAAAAGCACATTTCATCGAGTAATACAGGACGAAAGTCCAAACATCATCACAAAAATCAAATCAAAGCGGAGAACAGACCAGTGTTTATGGTTATGGAGCTAAAGCAGAGGTATGTGAAATGCACACATATTTGCATAAGGAACAAGGTTCAATTATAAAAAATGTATTCAAACTGCATTGATGTATGACTTTCGCTCCTATTCATAATTTCTTCATTTTCTAACTTTTAGCTGTTTTTCAGGGTCTGCTATAACCTTGTGATATTCATATTATGATATATCAATATACGTTTTTACTGTTTACTTATCAATACTCTCAATAAGCTATATTTTTCATGAGAAGTGGTGGAGCTTAATTTGAGAACTCTTATCTTTAAATTCTACTTGCTAGCTTGTAACTATAGATGATTGTGGGGTGAATTGATATTTGGTATTGTAAAAATAGTCTATCGTAGTTCATTGTCAAGTTCAGAAGTTGCTCATTGCTACTGAGAAAGCTTGGCAAAATCTATAGACAGTATTATAAATGACGTACGATGATTTTGTTTTCTATAGTGGCAATTTTTCAACTATTTTTGCAGAGGGAACAAACTTTGCGTCGGGAGATACTTCGAAATATCCACAGCTATTTCATTCCTGCAGCTTAGAAGGTGCGTCGTCACTTGAGATAAATCAGTCGCTGTGCAAGAATGTTTAAAAGGTTTAGACCTAAATACTGGTTGATATATGTAATTTGAAAGTCACGTCTAAAGCCCATCTAAAGGTCACCAAGAGAAATATCTAATTTCTCTGAACTAAATCAAATACCGAATGATGTGGGTATCCTACATACTTCTTTGCAAGTTGTCCTTCGATGTTTTATACTTTTTTGGACTGTGAATTTTCATCTTTGTTGCACCATTGCCCTGTTCATGTACTTGGCTGGAACGTAGTACACACATGTTTGTTTATATAGTTTCTCCCAATGGTCTTACCTCTGCAGTGAAATAAAATTCAACGGGTAGAAGTATGTAGGACAAAGTGACTTGATCACAAATGCTCTTCCATTTGCTGGTTGGCCCTGGTTTAGTTTAAATTAGTAACTCGACTGTTGCCTATATAGGTCAACTCAGGCAGTGTACGAGTACTACCAATGGTACAAGATGCCCTGGGAACGGGGATGCTGAAAGTAGTCGCTTATTGTTTTTATTTTTAATTTCATGGGCAGCTGAGCCAGGGAACTGGGGGGGGACAATTACCCCTCCAGTATTTATTGGAAATATATTTCAGTACCCGTTTTAGCGCCCTCTACATCCCTGTAATGTTAATCTGTCCACTCGAGCCCCCCCCCACCCAACTAAAAATGTTGCTCCACCGCCCCTGTATTTTCACACCAAGATTTAAGACAGAAATTTGATCATAAATGGTCCCTTCCCCATAGATCGCGAGTCATATGATTTATAAGCACCCATGACTCGACATCTGGTTGAGCCACTGGCGTCTGTTAAAGGTTTTAGGGGCTTACTTTGAGGGTTTTTATATAACCATTCGATTGGCTAAAGACTGTTACATATCTTAGACAGATTCAAAAGCAGTCTACACGTTATGTTCCGAGGTGTTGTACCCATGGTACATAGATTTCATAACATTTTTACGGCAAGCATTGCTGGAATACTGCACTTCTACACCTGGGCAACAATAGCCAACTGTAACAAGAATATGAAATTCAGAACCTATCATATAACTAAAGCTGACTTTGCATGCCAGTCCTTCTTCTTTTACTAATATTCTGTTTTTTTCTAGTCTTGTTTTAATACATTTGAAAGCCCCGTATGCAAGGGCGCTCTGTTAATGTCAGGGATATGCACTTTACTGCCAACAGGAGCAAAACGAAACGAGATGAAGCGACAAAAATCCTGTTTGGTGTGTCATAGATCACATGATTAATTATTCACCCCTCATTGGTTATAAGACAATCAAACGGAAACAATTGATAAGGAAACAATGTTTTGCCACACGTGGGCTTGTGTAGCGGCATTGGACAAGTCGCTGCGTGCTGAAAGGGTTAGGACGATTTGAAACGAACAAACACGGAGTAGCATTTTGAGAGTAGTTTTTACGAAAAAATGAGTGACGAAGATAAGGATATTGACGTGGAAAGTGATGATGTAAGTCTTTGCTTGTTTATGCTCTATCAGTAGTCTTGTTTTTGTTGTTGATTATTCGAACAGCAAATCATGCCCTCTGCTTTCTGTTTTGACAGGGAGATATCGGTGAAAACAACACTTTCTTGACTATGGTGAGCTAAAGTTTTGCTCTTTTCATGACTTTTTGTATATCAGTCTATTGCTGATATCAAGTAGCTATCGATTTGATAACTAGTTTCGTGTTTGGGAGAGGCCAGGAATCTCAACGGTTCTCCCAAGCCTGTTCGAAAGTAACGGATGTTATTTGTCACGTGTCATTGTTTTCGTTTGGTAGGCCGACAAGAGAGCTCATCACAATGCCCTGGAAAGGAAAAGACGCGATCATATCAAGGATAGCTTCAGTGGTTTACGAGATTCAATCCCATCTTTACAAGGAGAAAAGGTAGCGCGTAGTAACTTGCCAGTATCTTTGTGTCTACTCAAGAGCGTTATACAGTTCTGCGTGAAACAGCCCACTTGCAGGTTAATATGAATGCCCACTCGCCTGCCCTTAGTGATTTGCATATGAAATACTCATGTTATGCCTTCACTGGTGTCCATTTAGATGCTTCTTTTTGAGAGGTAGAGGTGTCAATTCTTTGGAATCGTTATTTTATTTCCGGTGTAGAGAAAGGTCGATCTGCTGGGACTTTTCGCTTTTGTCAGTATTGCGTAATTTTTTTCTAAGAAAAGTATTTTTAGTGTTAGTATTTGTGATTGTGGTCAAAAACCAGAGAGTATTGGCAAGCCTAGGCTGGTTTGTTTGATGTATCTAGAATAGCTAGCGCTCATATCAGTTTGCTTTCTGTGAGGGTAGATGTGGATTTGGTTTACTAGCACTCCATACCATGAGATACTCCAATTGTTTTATGGAATGTCTTTCAAATTTATAAATGCTATTTCTGTAGCTCCTTAGTGATGAGTGAATCTTTCAAAGATATTATTCCCTCAATTCTACCTGGGCATTGAAAATTCTCAGAGAAAGTTACATATGTGGGAGGCTGGCATGGTGATACATGGTTTGCCTGACAGAAAAGCATGATAGAAGTCAGATGCCAGATGGAATGAGGTTCAGAATCATAATTACTGTGAAGGGAATTAATTATCACCCTCAAAATGATTCACACTGTAAATATTTGGTAGAAAAGTGAGTTTTAGCCCCCATTGAATCCCCCAGAACTAACTTACATATCAGTTTATAAGAAAGTTCACCTCCATTCCTAGTTTGATTATGCCTAGCAATACTGTAACTATAGTATTTAGACCAAAGCCTAAGTATTAGGGAAATCTGGTTATCTACGGTAGGAAAATTGCCATTTCCTCTGTTTAAATGATATCTTAGGCTGCAATGTTAGATGGTACTATTGCAAGAGAGCATTACTTTTTAAGATATCCTAAGACCAAGGTGATATTAGTTATCATATTAAGGATTTCATAATGGATTTATTTGCTATAATTGGCTTGAAAATGTTTAGACATCAGGAATGTTTTAGTTTATAGTTGTGAGCCATTTCCCACCACACTCAGTCACAGAAAAAGGCTATCAATATTTTAGTGGAATTATCAGTATATTACTTACACACAGTTTGAATGATTATAAACAATGCTATTAGCTTCTGATGGTTAGTAACATGAATTGGTAATTTGCAGTAACTGTTTAGTATGTACCATGGTGGAGCAGGGCCTACAACAGTGTTAGCAATTCAGATCCATTCAAAAGAATAGAGATACTTCAGGCATCAGTACACTATCATATGTAATAAGATTAGAGTGGGGGAAACTTAGCTACATAAAGATTAGAAATTATTGCTAGAACAGCAAATTCCTATAGAGTGTTACACTTATTGGTTCTTTCAGATTTGAGATGTATATATGCATCTCAAACCTGAAAATGTTAAAAACTTAAACTATATAGAACTTATTGGGAAATATAGAACTTATTTGGAATATTCTTAAAGTTTTAATTTAGAAGTGCTTATTACAAGGAACTCTTTCTGTGAATTGCCCCCCAACTTGCAGGCATTCTGAATAACTGTTCATGTTATTGCATAATTTTTTGTTAGAATGTAGAGGGAGATTTTCTACAGTATTTGTAGACTATTGATCTAATCGTTTCTTTGCGATCCATTTGCAGGCATCAAGAGCACAAATATTAAATAAAGCAACTGATTACATTCAATATATGAGGAGAAAAAATCACACACACCAGGTATACATATATATATATATATATATTTCAAGATTTATGCAATGTGACTTCAACTGCCGCCTACTGATTTTGTGTGATCACCACTTTTCTGTCCTTCCTTATCTATCTTTATACAATACGGCATTTTTATAGACCACACTGATTATGCATGTTAAATCTGGTATGCAACCTCAAAATCATAATTGTTTTGCACACTCTAGCAATTATTCCTTTCCCCCAATAGTTGACCATCCTTTGTGTTGTACTATTGTTGTATTGTTGCATTATTCTGTGGCTTGTTTGCAATAGGCACATTCGTTGTAGTGCACTTGTCAAATGTTGTAACTTAGTCTTTTTGTCAGGTAACATTCATATATAACTACAATCTTTATTGGATTTACTCATATTCATTTGTTGAAGTTGGATTTACTCATATTCTTCCCTGCTTGCTTCATGGAAAATCATGTCCTAAAATAGCAATAGAAGTATTGTAACATTGCCAAGTTGTTTTACATAAAGAAAGCACACTTTGGTACTGACCAAGCCACCTTTCTGCCTTCCTACATACCAATAATTGTCCTTCTATTGGTATGCAGCAAACTGGTTTTGTCATGAATTGTTCATAGGAGAGCTTTCCTTGCACTTTCTTAATTATTTTTTATCAAAAATAAGTATTCCACATTTTTAGGTGTGATTCCTTGCCATAATCCAAAGTTAAGTCCCTTTGAGGTTATTCTCAATATTAATGTTGATTTTTGTGGATCACACCTATCTTGTAGCTTCATCATAATTTGTAAAGTAATGGTCTTTCTATTCTAGGCTGACATTGATGAACTGAAGCGGCAAAATATGATTCTTGACCAGCAAGGTATAAGATATTCTGTGTAAATTAGCTAATAAGATGCTTACCTGTATTACTTTCAAGATGTTTTTTTAATAATTCGAAGACTGATTTACAACTACAAACTTAAATTACAGTGGCATAGAATGAGTAATAATTCTATAGAAGGTTAGTAGTTCATGACCACACCACTGTACAATATGATTTACATGACAAAACCACAGGAGGTGTGATCTAGCACATCTCTCCTGCAGCCAACATGGACAATGAACACTACAAATTAACATGTAACTATCAACAGTGCCATTCCTATTCCAAAAGGGATCCTACACTCAAGAAACTCATTATGCAATTGAATTGACCCCCAGACACCTCCAGGTACTTATTTCAAGATGTAATGTGGAATAAAGATAATACTACATTCAGAACAGATTTGAAAATCTGTTCTCTAGATCAAGACAAAACTGTTGGGAGCTCATTTCAATTTATGTGTTTTCAGGAGGGTCAATGGTGCCTAATTATTATTATTGGCTTGCATATGCACTCACATTTTTCAAGGATAGTAGCAGTATTCAAATGTTGCCTATATAGGTCAATGGTAGGCTGGAAGCCAGGGAGTTACATGTATGAATATGTCTGAATGGAATGTTGAACTGCAAGAGTTTTGTTTTATAAGCAAGTTGGGTTAGGTCTCAGCACTGAAATTCATTAAGTGGCTACAAAATATGAGTACTCAAAGTTCCATAGCATTTCCTTGTCTTTTCACTTTTGGCTTAAGATATACTTAGAGACAAGGAAGTGTCATAAAGGGTGTCCAAGGATGAATGGAAATGAATATTTGCAAACTATTGAATATAAGTATTGTTGGATCTGTTTATGCATGTGAAGGTTCAGCTTAACAAACCTTCATACTTTTTGATTAAAATATTCACATTCCTTAGCTGTTTCCGATCCAGTGCTCGAAATTCTTTTTTTTTGCCTATCCAAGTACTATCTTGCTTATAAAAGAAGATGAGTGTATAACATGTGTGTTAGAAGCAAAAGTAATGTGATTTTATTCCCATAACACGCTGTGCTGGAATACAATAGAAACAAAAACTGAGTGAATTTGCTTATCAAAACTACCCAAAATATGATATGCTTAACGGCATGAAAACCCCTATTTTCTCAATAATTGTGGTTTAAATCAATATAGTCAATGATTATTTTGGGAAAAAACTATTGAAAAGCTCACTTTGTAGTTCTTTATATTGTCTTTATTAAGGTTTTGTAAAGTTGATGGGTTTTTGACTGTAGCTGATGTGGAGTAGATATAGGACTCCTTGCAGGTAATAAGGAAATCATTGAAACCTGTCGAGTTATCGGCTATATCTCTCGCATCAATTACAGGTTTTTTACGAGGAGCCTAAGTCCCTACGGTACTTTTCGATTTTGAACATTTTTTCGACACGAAAACAGTCCAGAATTAGGACGCCAGTTCCATGCACTGCAGTCAAATTAGCGTGACCCTGTGCCTAGTCCATGTAGCTGTGCCTCATTAAGGATTTGTCTTGAAACTTGGAATGTATGTAGTACCCTGTCTTAATATTTAACGCCTGTAATGTCTACATAGCACTAACTGTGAAGTTAACATTAAGGAACTTTTTAGGTGCTATTAGTATTACAACATGGCCCATAGAGGTCCAAACATAATAGACGTATAAGAGCACCTTTAGCTAGGTTCCTTATAAAACGTTTATGATCTGGCCCAGGCGGGACCACAGTCCCTAGGTGATTTTATTTCCTAATTGTTAAGTACGAATTCTCCATGAGATCCAGAGCAAGGGTTATTTGAACTGGGTATTGTCAAAGAGCATTCAATATGTAATTCGAAGTTTGCCTTTGTAGTTCGACAGCTGGAGAAGGCAAGAGCAGCTGGCAATTTAACAATCGATCCTTCAACTGCGGCTATATTATCTACGGATCCGTCAATTCTGACTGATGATGTGCTTGCGGATAACTCACTCAAGGCAGAAGATACTCTACTAACAGTAAACCACGATACAATCCCTACCGACACTGTCAACGACCACGATTATGGTGCAGTTGCAAAGCGAATGAAAACTGAAACTTAAAACGGTGATTTGAACTAGTTACCATGGATCATATTTGCGATATTTTGGAAGCGGTCTCTTTCCCGTGTTTGGAACCTTGACGATATTGGACACTTTTTTGGACAAGGCAACTTCTAGGGAAAAGGTGAACTGTCAGAAAATCCATGTCAGGCATCACGTTTTCGACTTTAAAAACCATTTCAATGTATTCCGTGAATGGGTAATTCATGATCAAAATCTCCGCAACATGTAAGTTACTGCCTGGGCGTCCAGTAATTAGTAGTTACAAGTCATATTTGTAAAGTATGTGTAAATGGTAGTGAGAGTGGCTAACCTTGTAAAGTGTGTGTCTATATCAGGTGCCAAACTCTTTGGGATAATTTCTAAGTATCTGTAGCACTTTCTCTTGAATTTTATTGATAGCCTGAAATAGGTAAGAAATGCATATAGCTTTGTGCCATACCGCCACCATTCCTCAGATTTCATATTGAACCGCATGACAACGAAGACGTACGGATAGAAAAGGCATCCCATGCAAGAAATAAGACGTTTTAGGCATTTTTTATTTTATGTCGAAAATTTTTTGTACAGGATAACTTCGAAGTCTCTGTAAAGCACCAGTATTTGTCCCAAAATCGTAGTAGACAGTGAAGTGTTATGTTCGTTGATTTGCCATGAGGGGCCTGATATAAAATGCTCTGGTTATAATTTCTTACTAATGATGTGAACCACGTGCATAGCTGTGAACAGGCTGGCTATCATGGTTTTGTGACTTTACTTGAAATACAGTGGAAACCCGCACATATGAACTTTCATTTATTAAGAGACCTGAAGTTATATATTTTTATTTCAATTGATAAGAACCTGTTCAGTCTTATGTTCTGTTATATGTTTTTATCAATGATTTCATTATTTGTCATGTAAGAAATCAATTCAGCCTGTTTGACAACCAACCTTTTTCATGGATGCTCCGGAAATATTGCATACGAAAATGTGATAGACAGAGTCTGCTGGGATAAGATTGGTGTTAAGAATCTCCCCCCCCCCCCCCGGTTACTAGAACTACCACATTGTATAAGATTATGGACATTTTAGGCTGTTATTTGCTTTTACTGTACTTACTTAGAAGATGGCTGCATGAAACCTGGAAACAAGTAATATGGAGATCGATTATCCAAATTGCTACATTTCTACCGTATGACTTCAACGTTCGCGAGAGAATACACTCTCCTGAATTTATCAATGGCGCAATTCATCTTGTGTTAATGGGCCTAAGTTCTGATATGTTACTAATTTGTATACAATATGAGACCCTAATATAGTCGCTAGTTCGATTTATTTTGCCCTGGGAAATAAAATCTATTTATTTGAATCGTATTTCCTGTACATTGCATTATACATATGTAGAAATGCCGTTTAAATCTCGGTTTATCCTGATGTTTTTCCATTTCCTCATGCTTTATCAGACTCCAACTAAGATCCCTTGCGGTTCTACCTCAATTTGCCGATCTTAGCGTTCCCATCATGCATTCGCCTCCTCTGTTATTCTCGACATAATAGCAAATAACATCGGGGGACCACTGCGGCTAAACTGAGTTTTACGGTAACTTGCACCACGGTTGTTGATTAACTATGTTACTCTTTACCATTCGATGTACTTTCAAGCATTTTTGTCATTGACACCATTTTTGATTAACGGCGTCTATTTCTGTTTAATTTCTTCTTGCATTGGTACTGTTCGCATCTTCTTGTCAAATCGATAACTGCAATAGCTTGCATCTGCCCGTTGATTTATTCATTCTATAATTTATTACAACTTAAGATTTCAATGAAAACCAGAAGGTGGATATTGTTTATATTTGATATAAATCAGAGTCCAGAAAAAGTGACGGCTCTACGGCTCTGAGCCGTAGGAAGACTTTGCTCTCTATGTTGTATTTGAGGAAGGTTTAGTAATTTTTATCAACAATCCATCTTTAGCCAAGTTTTCAGTTAATGTGACATCGGCAGTGAAACGCATAGTCCTTATACAGTTAAAGTTTTCAAGACACACAATGCAGAGTTTAAGAACTATGGCTACTTTTGATTGCCTTAGAAGAGGAAGGGCTATTATGAAGATTTGACAGCCAGAGGAAGGTTGGAAATTTTTCTGGACTCTGATATAAATTATATGCTTTTGGTATTCATCTTAGGAAATGATTTTGAAGATATCGGACTGTGTAGTAGGATGGTTTGCAGAAATAGTGGGCCCTCTTGAAGAGCAAAGAAGCATTTTAAGTGTTTCGAGTTGCACATCAGTTGCCATTCGAGCCAATCTTATTAGTCCATTATTCTCGGTTCTTCCTTTGTTGTACTGAAGTTACTACATCATAAAAGTTTTAGACCATATATACAGTATTGCATTTTTATATATCGAACAATGCACTAAAATGTGATTAAATTCGAAAAATTTGAAATGGACTCAAATTTGAGCCCTTTTGTTGACAGGAGATTTGTCATACAAAGTACATTTTTTGTGCTTAGGACATAGTTTAGAAACTCAAGTAATTGTCTTGATATGGATATTAGCGGTGTAATATAATTAGTGGGTGTGACAATTACGAAGTTTTCATACAAAATATGAAGAGCGTGAAAGTATATTACACTAAAAAAGCGTTTCAATTAATATATAAATGTGGTCCTAAAAGAGTTTTATTTGGGTTCCACCCATACACTTAATGGTCTTGTAACTTTGGTTTATTTTAGACCCGTATATACCCGCACACATTTTTGGTTAACGAAAGTTGATTTACTGGTAGCTTGCAGCTCCTGTGAACCTCCTGCTTACGAGTGCGATCAGCTCTAAATTTTCAGAAATAGACGAAACCTGTCATTAATGGCCATTTCACAATGTTTGTTTAGAGTTTAATACCATAGCTACAATATCCAGAAATAGAGAGATATTTCATGACGTTGCACACACTATTACGTCGACAGATATCTAGCCTCGTTTTTGCACAAGGCATGCGCAGAAATATAACAACCTGTAAAATCGTCAACACGAAACAAAGTAGGGATACTTCTCGACTTCATATTTGTAATCTGAGCTTGGCAAAAAGTTGAGCAGGCGACTTGCAGGTAATCCTGGAATATGTTAGAGGTGAGGCATAGCTATATTTTTTAATGCTGTGTTGCGGATCATATTTAGAGATTTTCTTCCTAGTTGCAACTTGCCTAGGCCCGATTGGATTAGCAAATTTTCTCTTGTGAAAGTGCTGATCAGAGATCAGATACCCGCTACGATTTGGTGAAGAGATTTTTAGCCGTTGCACGAGTTTCATTACATCACATCCGATGTTTGAACTATTATCTCGTTGTGTGAGAGTTTGTTAGTGATGTGCTAGATCCTTCACTTCGGCCGTGGTCTATCAAGTTTTCTTTTTAAGTATTAACACGCACTGAGAACAACGTGTATTTAAAGGGCCACCGTCACTCGTAACTTTGATAATAGCTTAGCAAATTTAATCATACTCCTGGTGTTGTGATTGAGTTCGTACACTGATTCTACTGTAAAGTTTTATGTTGTTCACACACCAATCTTTGTCTGCGATTTGTTTAGCTTACTATACAGTTAAAAATGTTTGCCTATTTCTTCTTTTAATATATTGATTCAACTACTTCAATACTGAAGACTTTGTTCAATAATGCAGAAAAAAGAAAATGAAATATGTTAGATGGCAAAGTAGCAGCTTTGTATTTTGTGGCTGCCTGCTCACAACTAGCAAATAATTTTTTCTGTCACAAGAATTTTTTGTGTGAGATTATTGGGAGGGAAACTCCTGGTTGTGATCAATACTTTTTAGACATTAGACACAGTTTGTCTGTTCTGTCATAAATATAGGGTACACTTCATTGTGGGTAATCTAGCAGCTCCTTGTTATATTTTATTATTAACATTCTAGATATTCAATTTTTCTTCTAGCAATTGTACTGTTGTTGTTCATTAGTTTACCTCTTTGACCATTTTCTGTTTTAGATCACAAGTTTTAACTAATTCAGAGAAAGCTTGATTTTGGGAAGCTATAGTTTCATTGAAAATAATAATTCAGGAATATGTACAGAGAACACCAAGGTTACAGCAGTGGAGGGTAAGATAAAAACTGTTAAGTATTAGACAATTAAATAAGTCTATATTTGGCTCATTTTTGTCATGTATTGATTATGACTTTAGCAGACTAGCATCTGTTAGTTGCTTTGGTTTCTACTTCATCATATTAGCTATTTGATACATATAACATATATATAATTACTTAGAAATATAGCTTCTTTGGTTTAGAGGTTTCGTGATGTTTTATAAAGTCACTAAATATGATTCTGATGTTAGCTCTATGGGCAGAAATGTCTTTCTGGATTAAATGCTGAAATTATTATATACATGTCTATTTGAAAATATGGTCTGTCAGTACCTGGCATAATTTGTTTCTGGTAGGCTGTTGACCAGTTTGAACACCATATGTTAGAAATAGTCAGAGAAGGTAAAGAGTGCTTATATCTCCTTTAAAAGGTGGACTGCTCATTTGATAGTATTTGTATATATAAATGGAATTGTCACCAAGTGAGTTGATTGTTTTGGTGCTTAAGTGAAATTCTCTGCCTTACAGGTATGGTTATAATGATACTTCTCAGGGGAGTGGCTATGGACATAACTATCAAAGCTATCATAGGTCTAATGATTCATTGAAAGGGAAGTTAGAACAGAAGTATTGGAAAACAAAACAGAAAGTAATAGAGAAGCTAAAAAAGGATCAAGATGAATTTGTAGTTGCTGGTGATGCTGAAGTGGATGCAAGATTAGAAGCATACAGGCATATTAATCTCACCTGCAGTCAACTGATGATTGCAGTGGAGTTGTATCAAAACAGAATATTTGGTTAGTGCTATTCCCTTGATTATATCTCCATATACTGTGCACTTGTACCTTCTGATCCCCTTAATGAATTTGTAGTATACATGTATGCAGCTCACAGTAACTAGTGTGTTGCTACAGGAAGTGCTTTGGGGTTTAGACCCCTGTTCCTCAAGAGGATAGAAGAGCCCTTTTTTGGAAACTTTTGAATCCATCTATTGTACTTACGTTAGGTAGATCTGCTGACACTCATGATTAAGCTTAGAAGTAATTAGGTCAGGAAAACCCCTGCAGCAATTCATTTGTTTCTATATTTGAAAAACGATATTCAAAGTTATATCCCCTGAGACAATTTTATGTGTACCCAGTAGTAAGTTGCTTCTCAGCTTTGATATTTTTCTGTACATCATAATGCCATATTTTGGTTCACTCTCAATTTATAAGATGGTTGCTGTTTAACCGTGCAAATCTTTTCATTTCCAGCTTTATCCCAAGATGAAAATGAAATGGGGAGGTTCCTTCGTGATCAAGGTGCTACTGATAAAACAAAAGCTGGAAAGATGATGATTGCAGTTGGCAAGGCCCAGAGTTATGCAGCACAGCAACGGTATTAAATTGTTTGTTCATTTTCCACACCTATGGGTTTTGTCATTTGATCATTTGCCATGATATTGTATTTCATTTAGAGAATTTTTAAGAAATTCCATCTTTCCAGCATTCTATGGTGCCTGGCATAGAAAGAAGCATAATGAACTGATTTTCCAACACTTTTTATTTTGGGACAATTTGTGTTTCCTTATACTAACAAGAGCTTGCTGCATATTCTAGGCTCAGCTTACGAGTTCCACTGGTCAGGTTGTATCAGGAATTAGAGACATTT
Organism: Mastigias papua; assembly: GCA_964019165.1. NCBI lineage: Eukaryota > Metazoa > Cnidaria > Scyphozoa > Rhizostomeae > Mastigiidae > Mastigias > Mastigias papua. The sequence continues at coordinate 2,125,825 of OZ025277.1, forward strand.
CGCTTCCGTGCTGTTGCAGATACATCAGTGACAGTGGACAGAATGGAGAAATGTAGGACAGATTACCGTGCTGGCTTGTTGTGGATGGCAGAGGTCTCAAAAGAATTGGATCCTGACATTAACAAAAGGCTTGATAAATTCAGAGATGTATGCCTGGAGTACTTTCTAGAATACAGTTTAATAAGGATACCTACTTGTGATAGAAAATATCAAGAAGCTTTTTGTTTTTAATGTCAATATCCATTGACAAATATTATCCATTGACAAAAATAGATGAGGTTTTTACCAGATGATGCTGTACGGAGTGAAATTTTATGCACAATCTACAGTAGATCATTGAATTTTGAAATCAGATGCAAAAAGCTCCTTCCTAAGACTTCTCCACTTTACTTTAACTATATATATATATATATATATATATATATATATATATATATATATATATATATATATATATATATATATATATATATATATATATATATATATATATATATATATATATATATATATATATATATATATATATATATATATATATATATATATATATATATATATATATATATATATATATATATATATATATATATATATATATATATATATATATATATATATATATATATATATATATATGAAAAGTCTGTTGGTACTACAGAACTTCACTACAGCACGAAAAAGCGGTGCCATGTTAACCATACTGAAAAGCTTTTTTTTCGTCCGACACTCGTCAGAGTATGAAACGTCGGGTAGCGACCGAAAGGTGAACCGAAATTTATAGCCAGATATACGGGTACACGTGATATGATGAATAATGTGTCCAGTTAGCCATATGATTGGCCTCTTGGCACCTATTCACCATTGTTTACTTGAAGAGTCCAAGTGAGAAAATGAACTCTTTTTGTTTACACAAGACTGGGTTTTGAGTCTTTATGTAAACTGATTCCAAAACACTTAAATGAAAGGACGATCTTGCTTGCCCAATGATCCGAAAATTATCGTCTGAATATGTTATGAAAATTTTCAGACGATAATTTTCGGATCATTGCGCAAGCAAGATCGTCCTTTCATTTAAGTGTTTTGGAATCAGTTTACATAAAGACTCAAAACCCAGTCTTGTGTAAACAAAAAGAGTTCATTTTCTCACTTGGACTCTTCAAGTAAACAATGGTGAATAGGTGCCAAGAGGCCAATCATATGGCTAACTGGACACATTATTCATCATATCACGTGTACCCGCATATCTGGCTATAAATTTCGGTTCACCTTTCGGTCGCTATCCGACGTTTCATACTCTGACGAGTGTCGGACGGAAAAAAAGCTTTTCAGTATGGTTAAAACATGGTACCGCTTTTTCGTGCTGTAGTGAAGATATATATATATATATATATATATATATATATATATATATATATATATATATATATATATATATATATATATATATATATATATATATATATATATATACATATATATACACACTATTCATATTGATTTGTTTGCTATTTGATGTATATATCTAATTTAGCTATTATTTGTATAAATTTATATTTTGTAGCAGAGTTTGAATCGAATCAGTATAGCTGAGCTATTTAAGTAGGTGACCACTTGGGCCACATTTCAAAATAAAGAACTTAGGCTGGGCCACAATTTTGAAGCAGCTAGTAACTTCATGTCAACAGAAACTCTAATTCCAGACAATTGTTGTTTTTGCTCCTAAACTTAACAACATTGGCAGCTCAAAAAGTGTCAGTCAAAAAACAAGAGGTAGAGCTCAACCAGGCCATGTGGAGATGGTACCTTATGTGCATGTGGCCCAGGGGCTGCTATTGAATAGGACAGCAGTGCAGTATCTTCCTCGTTTCATTACATGGTATCATATATATTAGCCGTGGATTCATAATATCACTTTAAAACAGTCTTGGGAACTTTCCATGCTTTTACCATTCATAATATCACTTTAAAACAGTCTTGGGAACTTTGCATGCTTTTACCATTCATAATATCACTTTAAAACAGTCTTGGGAACTTTGCATGCTTTTACCTAATACTTCCCATTAAGCTTGCATATCTCTGATATATTTGCATATACTTCAATTCTAACTTTGGAAGTCTTTCTTTTTAACTATAATCATCATACTCTTATATCCTTTATAATTATATCCTTATTTCTTATATTCTTATATCCTTTTCTGTTTAGTTTAATCTCTTGATAGGAAGAATCTTGTATGACTATTCAACAGAGAAATTAGTCAATGTCATGACGGAATCATTACATTCATACCTCTCATGAAAGCTGTTGCGTTTAAGGTTCAATCTCAAGTGAAAGAAAACCGCAAGAAGTTTGAGAAACTGAAGGCTGATGTCTGCCAGAAGATCGACTTGTTATCTGCCAGCCGTTGTAATCTTTTGTCAGCTACATTGGCTGCATATCAGCAGAGCATGCTGAAGTTTCTAGAGCAGACAAGCAAAACATATCAGACAGTATTAGAGCAGTTCAAGGGCCATCCATCTTATCAGTTTACAATTTTGAAGCACATTATCCCAGATAATGGAGTTGTTGATGATGATGAAGATTTGCTGAAATCGGAAAAGAGGAATTCAAAGGAGATTGAAAAAGGTGAAGAAGCTCAGGAAGATAAGCAAGTCTCAGAAAACAAGTAGGTTTACTTTGCTTTTGGATTGTGACCAAATTCAGAACAACTACGAAGCAGTTTTTAACCACAGAATCATGTTTGCTCAAAACAAGCAACAAATGCTGCATGCTTTGCGTGTGAAAAATTTTGTAACACTCATGCAGTAGAATCCCGTTATGTCGGACTCTAAAGGGATTTAGAAATTGGTCCAAGTTAACAAATGTCCGAGTTAGCCGAGTCTCTCAATAGACTGGAGTGAGTCCAGGGGGAATGAGAAATCAATCCGACTAAGCGAAAGTCCGATTTATCCTGGGTACGACTTAACGGGGTGTAACTCTATTACTTTTTTTACAGAACGAACAAACTCTCCCATGCTCTCTTTGAACAATATCGATCTAAGCAGGTTTTAATCACAGCAAACCAGTTGATTCACTCCCAGATGGCACTCAGCCAACTACGGGGTCACTAGCCTTTACATTTGAAGAGAAACTGACTATTGTCAAATGAAATGCATTATTTAGTGGTTGCTCCAAAGACTTTTTGAAGCAATCGTAGGTTTGGTGAAATTGTTTTTCAACCCTGTGCTATAGATTTTCATATGTTTCATTGAAGTCATTATATAGCAGTTTCATTGCATTTGAGAATTGAAAATACTGGGCTGTGTATAGATGCACGCTTTCTACCAGGCTGAAACTTTTTAGGCACTCCTTACTGTGTAATTATTGTGCACTTGATATGTGATAAAAGGATGCAGAAACCACAGGTGAAAAGGGCAGATTTTAATTGTAGCTAATAGCCTTAACGGCTACTTCTATTGCTAAAAGTAAAGCCTTATAATACGATACTAAATGTCATATTTCTGACCTTTCTGATTTTACTCTTTGAATTAGGAATAAAGAAAAATCCGGGGGCATGATCAATGCGGATGATGATGACGAGAAATTGATATCGTTTGATACGTCTGTAGCTGAGGATAGTGATCAACCAGAAAGCAGCACAGTATACCATAATGAAGAGGATTGCACTGTTCCTGAGAATAATGCCCCAAGTAACGATGAGGACTTGCTAGGGATTCTCGATGGAATTGGTAATGAACCATCAACTAGAAATGGACTTTACGGGGAATTCGAGTCAGCTGATAGTTCCAAGCAATCTAGAGGTAAGAACTGTTAAACTCATCATGCACAGAAGCCGAAAAGTTTGACGCTCTACCTTCGGTTGATTTCTGAAATAACTTGTTAGGTAATTTGTACAATTTTTTCCCCAGGATTTGAAGACTTATTGGGAGGTCTTGATGAAACTGCGCGGAATGACCTTGCTAATTTTGAATTTGGCAGAGAAGATGGTGCTAGAGAATATGGACAGTCAAGGCCGTTTGATAATGACGATAATGGTAATGTTTCCTCACTAGCTATTGTTGAACTACCCTGACAGTATCTTAACTTCTAGGCAAGCTAAAACTCTTAGGAAATTTACATGCTAAGGAGTTTGACCCTCATCAAGTCGTCGTACCCTGTTTCACGTTTTTTGACCCATGAAGATTGTTTAGGATGTTGTACGAATAAGCACTCAACGAAGCCAACACGGAAAATTCTCTCAACACATTTGTTGATGTTATTGTTTACTATTGATTGTTATACACCAGGCATTCGTGTTTGTAACTCGAAATAGACTGATTCTTTGGTGGCTTTCGTTTTGGTTGCCATAATTAGCATCATTGACACCTTGACGAGACATAAGTAGATTTTCAATAAATGTGTTGCCCTTATCCTCATTTCCCAATGAATGGTTAAACGTTTTCACTTAAGAAATCGTTTACTAGATATACTATGCCTTAGATCTACAACAGTCTGGTACCAATAAGAAATATATACAAATACTTGCATGGGCGAGTGGCCAAGTGGTTAGAGCGCTTGACTGCTGAGCAAAACATTGATGGTTCGAGCCGAACCCTCGGATCATAGTTGGGATGCTCGCTCACTCTCCACCCAACTGCAAATGGGTACCTAGTGGCAACACTCAATCATAATCATAATCATAAAACATATTTACAGTTGGTTTACCATAGTTGAATACTAATTTACACCAACTATCTACTCTACAAAAGAAATAAGATAAAAGAAATAAAAGTAAAATCTTTGTTAAATGCAAATATAACACGTGCAACTTCTGCCATTCCAGCTAATTATACCTTTTTTATACTTATACCTTATACCTTATACCATTCCAGCTACTTATACCTTTTTAAGCACTGGCGAAGTTAAAGGAGGCGAGGAAAGGAACTCGCACCCTCATCGCTATACCTACGGCTCAGGATAAGTGTCCTCTCTATCAGGCACTCCCCAACGTACGCAATCGTATTTGGGACTAACCTTTACCTTTAACTTACAAGTACTTGGATGCAGAGTTATTTTGTTAATGTCAATCGTATTTGGGACTAACCTTTACCTTTAACTTACAAGTACTTGGATGCAGAGTTATTTTGTTAATGTATTATTGTAAGTTTTGTTTAATTTGTTAATAAAGTTACCTTTTATTGAATATAGCTGCAAAAGCAAGAAGCTCTGTTGATGATATCCTGTTCGGGACGGCAGAGCATAACCCGGATCTGCAAAGCAAGAGTGACATGGACCTTCTTAGTGATGCCCTTGGTTCCGCATCATTCAACGAAACGGAGTATTTATCCGGTCCTCAGTCCGGATTCTCGAAGCAGTGGAATGACATGTTCGGTCAGCAGCTGCAGCAGCAGCAGCAGCCCGCAGAAAATATAGGCCAGAGCACAATTATGCAGATGGAAAGTGGAGTGGACACAAGCACCGCAGGCGGAATTTACATGCCTTCATTTCTCATGGAGCAGATGAGACAGGTCGATCCTGTAGCTGCTAGCGGTGGCGCCCCTGCAAATGCAGCTGCTGCCAAGGAGCCTGATAACAAAAATAAAGGAAAGAGTGTAAAACCAAAAAAAGGGCAGGATATGTCGGCTTGGTTTAATCTGTTCTCAGATTTAGATCCGTTGGCCAATCCAGATGCAATCGGATTAAGTAAGGATGCTGAACAGGAAAGATCTTGCTAGTTTTGCGGGAAGTTCTAATTGAACTGCGTGAATGCAAAAAAATCCTTGAAGTAATACATTTTTATTTTCACGATTAACAATCTCTGTTGATGGAGGCAAGGACGTGTCAGATATTTGTGACAAGTTAATGTAAATGTAAAACAGGTTGTAAATTGCTTACTCCAGAATTGCTGTTTGAATCAATGTGAATTATTCAATAGAAAATGCGAAGTTCTACACCCTAGTGCTGAGATGCATTTAGTTTATGCAATTCTCAGCGTCTGTGAGACCTTTTACTTATACGACAGTCGCTACTACAGTGAAATGATACATTGCAGTACTTCAGTAGATATCTTCATTGTTTTGAAGGGCGTCCCTCAGTGTCTGATTTTACAGTCTGCATTGATAGGACGTGTGGTCACTGCTCTTCTTAGCGGTTTTTTCATGTAATAGAAGAGAGTGTACACGTTTTTTTATAAAAGATGACTTTATATAGAACCTACTTGTATAAAGCCGAAAGTCTAAGGAACTTTTACAACTGAAGACAAAGAAACTTTTCGGTTTCCAATATTCTATATTACTGCTTGCAACGGAGAATTAAGAAGCCAGATTCGCATTAATTTTTGTGTAATTCTTATAGCATGTGGTTCGTGGACGGGTTTCCGGTGAAACTTGCAGTGTCCACAGTGCCTTGTCTTAACACTGAACACTTAATATCTATAGCACTTAACAGTGGAGTTCAAATTAAGGAACTATTGAGGAACTTGTAGTACTAAAATGTATCGAAAAGAAGTCCAAAAATAAGTAGCTTTAAGAACTAGGCCGTTTCCTAGGTTCTATATAAAGGAGAACGTGAATGGGCGGACATCATGTAAAAATACCGAAGAGGCTACCAGAAATGACATGTATTTCATATATTCTCATCCAAAATCATTCCATATGCTACTTGCCTTACAAATTGTTGATTATATGTACGAAATGTGTAGTCATACCGTAATGCCTCTTACTTAATGAAACAAACAGAAGTATTCAAACACAAGGCATTTTGCAAATTGAGTTTAAATTGTTATATAGTATATTATTTATCGGAGGAATTTTCCTATCTATTAGCTGACGTAAATGTGATGTTTCATTTTATTCGTTATTTTAAGTTGCCCCTTGTGAAGAGGGATCGGTCACTTTGCACGTGTGTACTGAAGTCCTCGAAGGTCACGCGTTTCCCGGTCGTTCCCGATGAGAAATGTTTGGTAGTTGGTGGGTTGTTGTACATCGGCGGCGACTAAAAGCAATATAGAATTAAGTGCAGTTTCTTTCCACGACCCTTTGTGCCATATTCTTGCGTATATTGTTAACCTCAAAGTTTACCAGTGTCCAGCCTTTTCAAAAGTCAGACATCATTGGTTTCCCTTCTCGTGACTAGGGAATCATAGTTGATTCTGCTATTCAATAGAGTACATTTTATTCGAAAGCCATATTTATATACAGCCCTTAGGGATTTTTAACAATATTATTTGCTCGTTAACTCCATCTACCCATATGATGAGATGCTTAGCTTTGCTTATCTTAAAATGTATCGCAAGTCTGTTGACAGAGTCAGATGTATTCACTTCTTTATTTCATCTGTTTAAATTTCATCCAGGTTTCATATCTTGTTAAGTTAGGGTCCCTGTATCTTGAAAGAATTTTCGTTATGCCCATTGGTAACCCGGTTCGTTATCCTAATCGTACGTTTGCTCACGTGGTACAAGCGTTTTAAACTCTTGAATATTAAGCAACCATTCAAATAAAGAAAAAGTGTTAATATTTAAATCCCATCCTCCAGCCATCTTGTACAGTTGGTTAATCGAAAAATTCCTTGTTATATGATAGTTCTACGATATGACATATGGTATTCTGAAGCTTCTTCATGATACATTACTTAGATAAGCAAATATTTTACTATTTGTTTATTTTCTGTGATCTCTTCTTTCCCGTATCAGCGTAGGGAGAACAGGCCTTCATTTGTTTGATTTTATGAATTAAAATATTGATATTAGGCAAATCAATTTAATAAAAGACAGCAAATTTATCACCGCTGTTCCCGCAAAATTTTGCAAAAATCTACCACAAGTAGCAGATTTATTTGATATAGGCTCTCTGTAGCAATTATGGGTGTTGTCTGGTTTTTGGGTGTGGCTCAACTACAACATGGCAAGCAATTAAGAGCTAGCTACGTCGCTGTTTGTTTCGATAAATTGTGGGAGAATCAATTATTGCCACAAATGATAAACAAAAAATTGCGTAAGCAAGCCCAACTGACCTAGCATCACATTGAGAAATTTTCGTATTTACAGTACACCTGCCTATCCTTCATATACAGGCACACAGGGGTGAAACTTCATTGTTTTCATAAAGGGGGGGAGGGTGAAACACACAGATGTCCACGAAAGGGCGTGGCTAGCTTGATGAAAGGGCATGTACCCAAAAGAATGAAAACTGAGCCAAACAGATTGGAGCAGAAACTGAAAGGTTTAATGCTGTTCATTTTCTTTAGACTTCATAATATTCTGATGCAAAAAGTAGCAATGAAAGAGCAGTATAAATAATTGTCTGCAAATTGCACGACTAAAATACGAGTAATCAAACAGTTCGACGATGTCGACTGTTCTATCTTTGTGGAGCATTGCACACCCGCCTACAAGTGTCGCCCCTGCATCTGGGGCTTATGGTTGCTGGCTTCAGTTCTTTCGCAGATGTTTCGTTTATAATACAGAGTTACTTATGCACGACGCGTGTGGTGAATAGAACGTGCATCAAAGGGAACAAATTCCTCATATAGCAGTATCAACACAACGTTTCTCAGCTCGGTTCTGTGCCTGAACTTGCTGCCTAACAGCTAGGCCGAGAGGAGCATGAAAACAGCGCTAGGGAGAATGCCAGAGAGAAATTAGATTCAGTCCCTCTTTCTATTAGTTCCAAAGGCAAATGTTAGTTCAATGTAGGTAAAGTAAAACAACTCACCGTTAGCCTGTCAAAGCGAGTTTGAGTTGGTAAACTGAAGCACCCTTGACCGACATGAATCATCTGAACTTCGCAGATGGGTTGAAAAGGTGTTAAGTCCCGCAACAAGGGAAGCAAAGTAACTATAAGAGCAAAGTTCTCATGGGAATAAAGTGCACAGTTTCTCGCTCTTTCAAGGATTTCAAACCAATCTTTACAATAAAACGCACATTTTATTATTATCCTCTCCATTTTGCATTCAATTTACAGAAGAACATTGAAATGTCTTTGTTGCAGATCAAATTAAACAAGTGCAATTTTTGTATGAAAAGGCAAACTTCGTATATGCTGTTAGGACTGCACTTATGCAATTTGAGGAAACCTTGCATCAAAGCTTCAGAATAGCTTTCACAATCGCTTGATGTTAACTGGATTTAGGCTCTATTGACTTCATTGTAAATAACTACAGTTTCAAACTTAAGAGGAGATGTCAGGCTTCACAGTTAGTAGCGATTCATTGACAAGAGATGATCTGAAACCCTCACTCTGCGTGCAACAAGTGAAGTAACAAGTTGCAAACCTCTATTAACGGGATAGAAAAGATGCTACTAGTAACTTCTTGCCAGCTGTAGTTGCAACCTCTTTTGACAACATAAAAAGAAGTTCATTCCAGCTGCAAACAGCGCCAAAAATCCTTGGATCACCCATTCAATAATGTTTATTTGACAGTAGTAAATTTCCTGTCAGATTTGACAGCTTTTGATCCCCACCCTCCTTAAGATAAAGTTGAGGTAAAAGCTTAGTTGCTAGAGTACTATTTGAGAGCAAGTTGACGTGTCTGGTGCGAGTAATCCCTCATTAAATCAACATTGTTCTGAAGGGGGAGAGGGGGAGTCTGCTCTATGAGACAAAAAGTAATGCAAGTGTTTCAAGACTTTTTACATTGCATTTGCAACTTCCTTCCATAGGGTGCAAAAACGGCCAGTTCAGGCAAAGTCAGACAAAGAGGTAAAATGATATATGATTTCTCCTCCAAAATGACTAAAATCATCAATATACTGCTAGAAACACTACAAAATTTTCGCAAGAATATAACAAAAATGCTTCCCCATAATCAACAAATATTCGATCCATTAATCAAACAGACAGTAAAGTCGTTATGCTAAGAAGAACAATATTTTGCGAAGAGCTACGCTACTTGAATAAGCTATGGTTTGTATAGACGAGCAACAAAAGCATAGTCGATAGAAGAGGAGGGGGCACAATTAACATCCTCAAATAGAGGCCAATGTTACAGTAGCCTTAAGTAAGAAACAAATCAGGTCTAACTTTGATGTGTACTTTCGGAATCTCTTACAAGAACATTTGGGAGAACTCATGAGAATTTAGCTTCACTTGCGTACGCATCGCTGGCGTTTTAATGTATACAAGTTGAATATAAAAGAACTAAAGTGCCGTATTCATCCCTATCGTTGGTCAAATATAAATGGTTAGAAAACATACAGCAACATACATACATTTACAAAGATACAAATACACCCATGTTAATAAATATACATATACATACAGACATACATATTATATATATATATATATATATATATATATATATATATATATATATATATATATATATATATATATATATATATATATATATATATTTATATATATATAAATACTAAGTCATGAGTGGGCTACCACAATTGGAAAATTTATTTTGGCCCCAGTGCGGATTCGAACTCACGATGTTTAGATCAGAAGACTCCTGTGCTAATCAATTGCGCCATCCAGGCACAATTCTTCTGATCTAAACATCGTGAGTTCGAATCCGCACTGGGGCCAAAATAAATTTTCCAATTGTGGTAGCCCACTCATGACTTAGTATTTACCTATGTCAGCCTTAGCAGAATTAATATGATAAGTATATATATATATATATATATATATATATATATATATATATATATATATATATATATATATATATATATATATATATATATATATATATATATATATATATATATATATATATATATATATATATATATATATATATATATATACACACACACACATATATACGGATACAAGCACACTACATACACAAATTCAGCACAACGACTTTTACTAATCTATTTAGCAATATGCAAGACACCTAAATTGGTGTAAAATTATTTCCCATATTTTCAAATACAATTACTGAAAATGTACATCCCAGTGAATATTAAAACACCATAAAATAAATAAAAAGATTGCTGCCCTTGGTATAAAATAATCCATTATTCAATTCTTAAATCTTAGGAATAAACAACAAGAAATAATACGAGAACAAAAAACTTCTTCATCTGAGCAAAGATCACTCAAGATCTTTGTTCAAATATTTGGGAACTTGAGGATCAGATCATAAAGCTACTAATACTAAGTTGTCCATGTCTTCTAAAACACTGGCTCTCGATAACTTAAAAAAAGGCCATGAAGAATTTAACAAGGGACTTGCTTGTAGGTAGCGATTCCTTTGCATTCATTTCAAATAAACGCCACATGAAAGAATCCCTAGCTAGGACATAGCACAGAGTCTGCTCCCGATAATGATTTGCCTCATCGCGTAAAATGAGATTTTGCATGATACATCGGGAGTAAGTACTAGAGACAAGCGACAAATAAAGACCAAACGGTTTGGCTATTCTCAAATAGCTACTAGGGCTCAGGAAATTCAATGCTCATAGCATAAACATAATTTGAGAAGAGCATTCAACATCTTGCATCTGTCAAATGATGGGATACAAGACATGGAGCGCTGCCTACTGCTTTGCCCTTTCTATTTAGAGCCTAGATCTGATCTCAAGATATTAGGTCCAATTTTACTTCCTCCTATCTCGTCAATACGAAGCTACTAAAAATACTTTAAATGTTAAAAAGACACTACCTATAAATCATAAAAAATTACTTGAAGCTACTTTAAAGTTTGTGCATCCTAGAGAATGATTTAAATGAAACATTACTGAATCCCTTCATTAGCATCTAATTTCCACTATCGTTCTTACCTGTGTTAACTCATATTTGCTAATCCTTAGATAATTTGGTATTTCATTGCATTCTTAGGCCAAACAGTTAAGACGACCTACCATAGAACTTGTGACAGCATCCATTGCATTTTTGTAACGCGGGTGGCGCCAGAAGGCGGCGTCGATCCTTCTAGGCAGCTCGCGCAAGCCATGACTATGTTCTTAAGCCACTGTTTTTTCTCAGGGATGTTGCGCAAACAGGCAGCAAACAATTTGTCAGACAATGGCTATAAGCACTAAATTTGCAAAATATCCTCGATAGACAGAAGAAAGTTTTAAATCCTTTTACCACTTCCAGGTGTATCTTTATCAGTGTGGTACGATACTGATGAAGACACAGATAAAAACGTATATATATATACAGTATATATATACAGTATATATATACAGTATATATATACAGTATATATATACAGTATATATATACAGTATATATATACAGTATATATATATATATATATATATATATATATATATATATATATATATATATATATATATATATATATATATATATATATATATATATATATATATATATATATATATATATATATATATATATATATATATATATATATATATATATATATATATATATATATATATATATATATATATATATATATATATATATATATATATATATATATATATATATATATATATATATATATATATATATATATATATATATATATATATATATATATATATATATATATATATATATATATATATATATATATATATATAAAAAGGAGAAATCCTGGTTACTCGCTAGCTACTGATTGTATATATATATATATATATATATATATATATATATATATATATATATATATATATATATATATATATATATATATATATATATATATTATATATATTTAATTCTAGAAAGCACAAGCTCACTAAAACAATGAATTACTCTCAATTAAAGCGATACATATCACATAAAATGGGGACCCATTAGATGTAAATGTTAGTAGCGAGAACTAGGTCGCAGCGTAGACAATCTCCTGTTCACTAAATGTGGTGAAGTTTCACGGAAACTCAAATGAAGATTGATCTTGCCTCCTGCATATGAAAAACGAGTTATCAGAACAGTCAATTCAAGAGGCGTACGAGAGATTAATTGGTTCACAACTGGTTCAAAGATTGCGCCACTAGGAAGTAAAGCAGCTGCAATGATCATATTCTGGAAAAGATCTGGCACCCCTATTGAGTACAAAGCCAGTCCGCTATGCGAAAGCTAACAGGCTGGGATTGGCTTTTTACGGGGCAATTACAGGCAGTCGGGAAAAACCCACGATGAAATGCCTGGCTCAGTCATCAAGAGAACATATGGAAGGATAATCATGACTAACAAGCCCAGTTTTGTAGAGAAATCAGGTAGTTAAGTATATATAGATTTATATATACATACGAATGATGAAAATATGAGTGAGCAACACACTACTCGTACCATTTTCAAGATCAACCTGTCTTCTTGCTGGGTTTTCTCCTAAAAGAGAGAAAGAATAATGAACCAAAAAGATCGTCTGTACACTTACACCTAAGCGGTTATTGTAAACAAAGTTTTTCTATTTCAGTTCGACCTATAACTTTATAGCTAAATCTTCTAAACTTTAAGCAATGCTCTTTTTATGAAAGGAACTTTGAAAGCCAGCTTCGACTAAAGGGCAATCATCCTTAAAAGACGGAAATCAAATGAAAAGTGATAACAAAAATAGTATCAACGAACCACTACACTCTTTTTATTTAATAAGAACCAGTAAAATTGAGGCTCAGACTGGCTGTTCTCAATTTAGGCATTAGACATTATACAAAACAACATTGGATGTTCTGCAAAGGAAAACTAATTCACGAAAACCAAAGAGGAGAAGTGGCAAAGCTGTCAATTCTCCTCAGGCTAAGAAGGAAATGACATTTCATGTCAATATGTTATTGGAAAGCGTATGCATCGTTGTCCAAAAATAAATTATACGGCGGTGCTTCAGCCTCAGCTTGTTCTTAATTTGGTCTTAATTTCCCATGAATTTTGAGGCTCGTGTTCTCACAAGAAAGGAATGTAATTACGTAGGAAAAAATTTCAAACAATCTGTACATTAAAACCATACATAATTTAAAACTATTAACACGCAGAGCACTAAAAAAGTAAAAACGGACTGTACATATATGTTGTTTCTTTTCCGGTCGATCACCAACAAGGGTAGATAAGAATTTCAACTCTGCTATACGTATTTTCATCGGAAAAAACCGGACAGTGCTCCATATTGGATCCTAATAGCAAAGGTTTTACCTTTGAAAAGGTTACTCAGCGTAATACTAGCTGAGTCGATCGTATCTTTTCTGTTATCTTTGACTTCGATATTCAAGAAAGTCACAGGAGGGAAACCTTGATCTGGTTTTGTCTACAACAACAATAGAAAACTAGAAAACTTAAGAAGTTTGATTTAAATAATAAACTGTGAAGCTACATTGGCTAACGATGGCTGTCTGAGAAATAGGAACAGGAAAGAGTGAGCGAATAAATAGTAAATTATTGAATATAGGAATGAAGGAATAAATATATGAAAGAATAAATGAAGTGAATGAATGAATGAATGGATGAATGAATGAATGGATGAACTAACAAGTGAATGCTATAGTTATTATTGTAGAGATATGTGGAGTAATGGTTGAACGAAAGAATCAACATATAAGGAAACTTCTCAGTATGTTGCACGAATACTTTAATCTAAACCCTTTACACATTATATACTGTTAAATGGTATACTCACAGAGAAAGAATGATTGATCGTTGAGATTTCATCAACTGGAATATGGCCTGTTTTGCAGAGGACAAATGTCGAGGCGAAAAATGAAGCGCGTTTCAGTTTGTTGTGTGGTAGCCTAGAAAAGCATAATTCGTGCACTATAATCGAATTACTTTAGTAGAATGTAAATGGGCCTTGAGCAGGTTGACCATGTTGGACATCAAGGAACACAAAGAAAGAAGGAAAGGAGATTAAAGAGGGTAATAAACATAAGCAGAAACTGAGAATGACAGAAACTAATTCCATACAAATGGTTTAACTTTCAACTTAAGGCCCATTGCTAATTACTTCTGGATTCCTGATCTCGACTGCAAGCACACTGCTCCCGGTCTATATCCGAACGTTTTGCGATGTGCGAACGTCCGGGTGTGGACTGGAAAACAATGAGTTCGGATTCGAAATGCGAAACCCGAACGTAAGTGGAAATGGCCCTTTAGATACATGATCTTGTACATATACACACACTTTTAGACTAAGAAGTGCACATTTGTAAGAGTGAATGAATGAATGAATGAATCAATGAATGAATGAATCAATGAATGAATGAATCAATGAATGAATGAATCAATGAATGAATGAATCAATGAATGAATGAATCAATGAATGAATGAATCAATGAATGAATGAATCAATGAATGAATGAATCAATGAATGAATGAATCAATGAATGAATGAATCAATGAATCAATGAATGAATCAATGAATCAATGAATGAATCAATGAATGAATCAATGAATGAATCAATGAATGAATGAATCAATGAATCAATGAATGAATGAATCAATGAATGAATGAATCAATGAATGAATGAATCAATGAATGAATGAATCAATGAATCAATGAAAGAATCAATGAATGAATGAATGAATCATAAAACTTCAACACTACTTGCAAAAGGATACAATCATGATACAATTAATAATTATCAACAACAGAAATGACACCAACACATTTCGTATACATATTTTAAGCGTTTGGGTCATTACGAAAACGTCTACGAGAGACTATCCAGGTATACTGCCCTTTTGAAAATTCAAAAAGGACAAACTGAAAGCAGATGGGACTTTGAAGGAAGGAGATTTCACTTCCGTAAATACGTCAAACGTTTCCAGTAATTTACAGGGGACCATCTAAATAACTCTTTCATAGACATTATGACCATAATCAGAAAACTTATCCTAAATCTCAGAATTAACTCAGACATTCCATTATACTTAATGTCATACAAAGAGCAACTCTTATCCTCAGTAGAATCTGCTCTACACTACCGATTCCAAATACTGAACAAGACAGGTGATCCACAAGAAAGCAAATTTGAGTATTGGAATCAGACTCTGAACACAAACCAATAAATGCAAATGGAAAGCACTTACTTGTCTAGGCGCATTCTAACACTAACTGAACTGACACCTGAAAACGAAAAGTGCAAAAAACCCTGAACGGATAAATCAATGAAACAAGGAGTTTCAAAAGGATGACAGGAGCTTTGTTTTTTTACTCGTTACTTATGTTTATATTATATTATGGTAGATTCTTTTTAACATATTGTAAACAAGTACATATTTATATTGTTTTTTTTCTTTTTGTTTAACAGAGCAGTTTGAAAATCAAATATATTAAAATTTGAAACTTACCCTGTATAAAGAAATTGTAAATGAAATGAAATGAAAATGAAAGCAATGTAGAGAAATTTGGTAATAATGGGGTATTAAACGAAACTAAAATTGAAGTTTAATCAAGAGTATTTCATGCAAACAAAGTGTGTGAAATATTACTCATATGGTATTTGTAATTTAAAATCCTTAACTATCTAGGGACTCGTAAGTTAAACTTTTGTGCAGAACATCGACTATAACATCCATTGCCTCAACGCTGGAAATACAACCGAAGCGATGATGACCATTTGCTTCGAAATAAAACATTCCTATTAAATCTCACTCACCTCTCGGGATAGTAAGCTGGCTCAGATTCAAAATCTCGCCTTTTAGGCCACAATATTTAGTTGGATCTTTGGACAAGTCAACAATTCCACTCTCTTTTACAATTGGGGAGACTGGTTCTTCCTCATCTACTGCGTCGATATCTTAAATATAAATGCCAACGTTACAACAGTGTTTTCAACAGTTTTTGAAGTAGGAGTTGCGTTTATTTGAGGAGGAGTTGCAAGGCCCGGATGAAAGTTTTATTTATAGTATATCATATAATTTACCTAAGGGAAATTAGGCGTCTCAAATCAAAAAGCTGCCGTCGGATGCGACGGCCGATTTTGAAAACACTGAACTTCTATGAGAATCCAGTTTTGAACATGTTAAATGCATTTCACTTTGAATCTAAAATCAATATGTAATAAGAAAAATATTGGCAAAAAGTCTTTGCATCCGAGATTAGCAAAATCAGGCCGACCTTCATAAGCAAACAAACAATTTGAAAACAACCTTCTAAATTTCCCTTATTCTTATACGGTTTAATATTCTGAATAGTTTAACTACTTAGTTCAGTGCGGGAATATGGCAAATAAATCATCTATATATTCCAGTGGGCAAATTATTTGAAAAGACAGTTCACGTGGAGTACCGCAGGACGTTTGAGTGGAGGGGGGGATGTAGCGAAAGAATTTACCAGCAGTTTCGAACAAGACAACATAAGTACCGGCAAGTCATGGTCGATATGCCAACCTTTACCGATCAGCCAAACAGACCATCGACATGCCAAAAAATTACCGATGGTTTCTGCAAAAAGAGGGGGTGTAGCTCATCTCCCGCACCTCCTACTTCGGTACACCCCTGGAGAATAATTTTCCTTTCCGCGATTGAATCGAATTCCGAGCTCAAATCAAACAAGTTTGGCGCACATATGTAGCTATTATCAGATATATTATCTTAAACATATAAGCAAGTAAGTTATGAAACACAAAGAGCAAAAATTCTAACATAACAGTCCTCCATAACAATATAGAACTTTGTAACAGACAGTATATATGTTTGCAAGACTTGTCATCTCAAGAACACGATCGCTATGATTTCGACTACAACAATCAGGCAGAAAAATACATTACTGGCAAACTTCCCACTTACTGACTTGTGGGAAACTCTCCCCATCGACATTCTCATTTGCATCTTGTTCGCTATCTTTTCTCCCTTTTGAATTCGTGCGCTGTCGAGCTTGCGCGGAATGTGGCGAAACAACGATCCGTCTCGGCTGAATTTCTGGAGAACCATTCTCGTCAACTCTTGCACTTCGCATAAGCTCCTCCGTCTCACTATTAATGCTTTCCGGGGATGACGAGCAAGGGTCTGGAGAGGTACTTGATCTGACCCCATCAGACTGTCTCTCTATATCTAGCATTACATAATCTACGAAGCCAAAAAATAAACCGTGATTCAGTGCTCGCAATAAGAACATTTCGATCACTATACATCTAGGATATTCCACTTAACTAAAGATGGAAGCATTGGTGCAATCCGAAAAACAAAAGTAGGGGGCTTGCTTTATTTTAACCAATGGTGGACACTAGGGGTAAGAGGGTGGTCGCACTTAGCAGTCTTCAAAAAAATAAAATGCTTAGGACGTGGTTGCTAAAAATTCTCCTCGGAGCTTCCCCTCTGATTCTCGTGGTCTGGCTATCTCTCTCCTCAGTAACAAAGTCATACCATTACAGGAAATAACTAATTATAAGCCATATATAGTAGAAAAGCCTAATAACAAATGTAGATAACTAAAGAGAACAAACGTCACACAAATAATTTGGCTCAAAAAGAGAGGTTTGTAGTTTTTTGATAAAAATCAATAAATTCGAGAATCAGTCATTTCTGGTTCAAAGCAAAACTATATCCTTTCTTCTTAATTCAAAAATCAAGAACTGTGAGAATTGGTCGATTTGGGCTTAAAAAGCAGGGCAAGGAGACGACCCCCTTACACGTAGAAACCTTGTAAAAGGTTTCAACCGTCACTTTCCATCCCAGGCACCATTACTTGAAACCGACCCAGAGATCTCTTCTCGATGTTTACTACTCAAGAAGATGATCTACAAGGGTAAACACAATTCCACTTGCGAATGGCCCAGTCCTAGATTGAAAGTCTTATTATAAGATCAACCGACTGCAAAAGTATGCCAAATTAACAAGCATACAAATTGCGGAGCAGAATGAAGAACAAGCGATAGGGGGCAAATGGTGGTGTTTTGTGCAAATGTTGACAAGAGCCTACAGGATAACTCACCAGTACTGGACAGTGAATAACTCTTGACGGTTGGTTGCTTTTTAGGCTTTTCTTTGGAAGAATCTTTCGGCTAAAAGCAATGGGAAGAAACTAAAAAAAAATCAATGTACATAAAGGAATTTAAAACCAACTCAGACCTAGGCAGTTATCATTAAAGACGAAAATTTCAAAGCATCATGTTTCCTTACGTATCCAGGAAATAGCAGTATTCAAGACACATAGTAGGAAAACACACACAGTAGTGACATACTGGTGAATGCTCTAAACATACGGTGAGTAAAAACCTGTTTAATACCGTCATACCTTTTCTGGTAAAGCAACAATGACAGATAACTGGATTTCTCCACATTTTGCATTCTTCAACGGGTACCATTCTTTAGTTTCAGATTTACTCTAGAGTTGAAAGGCAGATCGACTAATAGAAGATACAAAGCTAGCAATATCTATCTAATATTTGATGTATACGTTTGTATACACATTTTTCTATAAGAAATTAACATTCTTCTTTCAGTCTGAATGTCTCAATACTTTGCCAAAATCAACCTTAAATGTCTCTTAAATGTTTCTTGAAATTCTTGAGTTCTCCAACAACAACCCAGATAAGGCAGCTCCGGGACAAGAAATAGCATATTCAGGTTCTCTGAAGTATTTGCGTATATTTGTTGCATTGCATTGCTGGTTGCGTTGT
The DNA here is from genome assembly GCA_964019165.1 of Mastigias papua. NCBI lineage: Eukaryota > Metazoa > Cnidaria > Scyphozoa > Rhizostomeae > Mastigiidae > Mastigias > Mastigias papua. Next base: position 2,145,297 of record OZ025277.1, read on the forward strand.
TTGCCAGCTCAATAGGGAGTTTTCCTACAAAAACAGTTCTTCTCAAGCCTACTTTTGAAGCTCAGTCCGTATGTGTTTCTTAAATATTTCCTAACTTTGCATGATTTGAGCTTCGTCTTTCCTATATACATGTTTCTTATTAACGTGCGTTCTGCAAGCAGAGTTCTAAAGCGATGCTGCTAGCAATGTAAATGCTTTTCTAATTCAAAATGAAAAGAGATTGAATACATAATCTCTGATGTATCTGATTAGCCCTAATAGATCAAATCAAGACGAATTCAAGGCATTACTTAGTTGCTAAATGGCGTTCTTACATTAGCAATTTTTTCCAGAGAACTGTAGTCAAATGAAACATGACCCATCTTTTCATTAGTGAATGGATCTTTATCCCACACTTCCTGAAAGAAAAACACATGAATGAAACCATGGTTCAAAACTTTGCGAGAAAATGACACAGAGGTATGATCATCGCCATCATGTGCGTGTCTCTGCGTCTATATGCGTCCATCATCATCATCATCATCATCATCATCATCATCATCATCATCATCATCATCATCATCATCATCATCATCATCATCATCATCATCATCATCATCATCATCATCATCATCATCATCATCATCATCATCATCATCATCATCATCATCATCATCATCATCATCATCATCATCATCATCATCATCATCATCATCATCATCATCATCATCATCATCATCATTATCATAGTCATCATCATCACCACCACCATCATCATCATCATCATCACATCACATCTATATACGAAAACCCTATCAGCTACTAGTTTTTAACCTAAACGTATATGCTCCATATATTTGCATCTAATGATAAAGGAAACAAAACAAGTCTGTGTGCCCATAAATATCAGAACAGGGAGAAAACCTGAAAGTCAAAAGGACATGGGTGTAGGCAACCATATTCTATAACGTACAATATACCATACTATGCACATTATCTCAGTGCATTGAACTCACAATAAACACCCTCTGATGTGACTCTGGTATCGCAAATGTAACTTCTTCGTTCCAAACAGGATTTAATGTTCGATAGCAGATTTTGCTTCTATATTTTTCCATTTTCGCTTGTCCAACACGTACTGTCACAAACGGGTCACTTTTACCTGTAAATAAGTTAATAGATTATCATGAGTAATGTGAAAATGTCCTCAACCGATGTCCAGAAATGCTCAATTCAAGTTGAACAATAGGAACGAGGTGGACCTATAAAATTTACTTATATTTGCCACATTAAAACTCATTTTTAAAACTCTATTTCTCTATAATGTAAAAAGAATGGTCTGGATATGAGCATCAGTCTACGGCAAGGCCATTTTCATCATCTTCTGCCATGGGTCACATTTATGGGTGGGGCAGGGATATCAATAATCTGAAATTTAAAGGCCTGCCTATTCGAGAGGGGGGGGATGGTCAATTCAAGGATTTACAGTAGTTCAGAAGGAGCATATCCGCTCCTATTTCAACAGTTCTAACCAGGAAATACCCTGCTCTTGGGGCAATGCCCTACTTTAAAGGTGGCAATCATTATATGTATTGTCAAAAGTTCGCAGTAAACTTTCCTTCTAAACCAACTAGCGACGGGACCAGAATTCAATTGAACAATCGCAAGCGATATGTCATAATACCAGTTATTCTCAAACTTACCATTGAAATCCAAAGCGTCCAAATTCCTCGCACGATGAATTTTGAGAGTGAGACTGCCTCTTTCTGATAAAAGAGAGATAACCGGATACGTGGAAAGTACAGTCAGCCAGATGTTAAAGAATGCTATCTTTTATGCGATAATAATGAAGTATACCAAACGCAAAAAAGTTAAGTCTCAAGTTAAAGAACGATTTATTCTCTTAAAAGAAGCGTTGCTATGCTGCCTGGAAACAAAATGAATGACAACAGAGGCTGACGAGACTCATGCACACATAGATCCGACGTATAGCTACAGAAACCCTTCTGCACTAGTTCTGTAAAAAAGGTCTGCTATTGAGTTTTTCTAATAGCAGCTATTTGAAGAGCAAATTGCATGCGAACTAGGTAATTAAATTTTAGACGGAGTTACAGTTGATGTAAAAAATAAAATTGGGGTTGATATGACGTCACCTGCACACAACAGAGCTTCCATTGTAATGGCGTCCATTTTGGTTGGCTTCTATACAGATGAATGAAATCAATTTCAGCAAAGGAAGACAGGAAACGTCAAAAGGGGGTGGCACAGATCGTGTGAATGAAATACGATATGAAACAAACGAATAGTGCAGAGTATATGCAATTATAACTAATGCATTACATATTGTACTGCATCAAGTTGATATATAATATAACATAATATAATATAATATAATATAATATAATATAATATAATATAATATAATATAATATAATATAATATAATATAATATAATATAATATAATATAATAAGATACACAGAGAGAAATTCGAACATCTCAGATATGACAAAATGACATAAAAATCAATAAAAAAGTCATTTACTCGAACTAATGATTCTCCTTCTGGAAATCCCTCATTTTTGGTAAGTTTCACTAGAAAACATAGATGTTACATTTAATATTAATAGTCTGCTTGTACAACAGAATTTCACTATTGGTCAGAAATGCAGGAGCATTCGTTAGCATCTGAAAGATTTATTCTCGTCTGACACTCGTCGGAGTATGAAATGTCGGATAACGACTTTCATCCTTCGGCGGTTATCTGACGTTTCATACTATTACGAGTGTCGAACGAGAAACAAAGCTTTCAGTTTGCTAAAGAATGTTCCTGATTTTTCGTGCAAAAAAGTCCAAAACAAGCACATTAATAAGATCATCATGAGTAGGAAAATTACCCATAACATCGATATTCTTCAATTCAAAAACAAGTGATAGCTAATTCTTTAACATCCTGAAGTACTTAAAAATCAAAATTAAGGAAGATCAACATCACACGAAACTATTTCTATCTGTTTACCTGTTTTCAACAAAGATGGAGCAGGTCTAAACACGACTGAAACAGTTATTGTGCCAGCTCTTTTCAGAGTTTCTTCTTCCTGAGTATGCGAGCTGGGATGAACTTTATAGAAAACATCAAGGTCCTTTTTATATACACGCCAGTCATCCTAAAATGACAGAACGTATTCCCTTAGATCGAACAAGATGAGCCCAGAGCAGATACAGTTTCTCTGCAAGAAAATCAGAATAAATTTCAGACAGAAAGGACGTTATTATCAAACATCAAAACAGACAGTACCTTTGTTAGTTTGAGATTACAAGAGCCCATGAAATCATCATTATCATCAGCACGCATCGTTGTTGAAAATATGACAGGGTTTCTGTCATTAATGATGAAAGACAAAGTTGTCTGAAAAAAAATCAACAAAGATTTTGAAGGAAAGCCTCAAAAGGCCCAAACCAAGATGAACAAATTCATAACTAGACTCTTGCCAGTTGCTAACTCTTCTGGCTATCTTATTGTCATAAGGCATTTAGTCTAGCATTGCATCACCTAGATCTTATCAAATTCTCGAAAATTTTTCGTCTCAGCCTAGAAGTTTTGGTGTAGAAGAAGACCCAAGCATATGAAACAGAGAATGATAGATATCTAGCTATACCTGTGTATAATCAGCTGTAGGGAATTCGACCATTGCGTCCCACTCTGGATTCAAGGAATCTTCAATGCAAGGGCTAATGTGCATCTAAGATAAACAAAATCAATGACGAATTCAAATAAATGCATAAAGAAACTGTGATAAAAATCTAGTGCCTAAGACCACAAACGCCCAAGGAACAAGGAGGCGAAAAGAGGAGGAAGGTCAGAGAAAGAATGTAATGGCGAGAATGTGAAACCTTGCAAATGAAATCCATATCGAAAAAAATAATCACTCATTTCCAAAAAAAGTATTCAAAAAATATATCTTAATGTTTCATAGATATTAATATCCAGTGTATTGTTCAATTTGAAATAAGATAAATACAACAACAACGGCCTGCATAACATACATGAAATAGTACCTACGCATGAAATAGATCATAAATTGTCAACATACCAGTTCTTTATTGGCAAAAATCATCACATATGGATCACTAAGGCCATCTGGGTCCATTGGAATCAGTTTAGCACCTTTATGAACACGTACAAACAACACACCAGCAACTGCCAACGCAAATTATAGAGTTATTGCAGACGAGAAATATGAACGGTAGAAAAATCAATAGAAAAAAGCCCTGAGTGAGAAATGAAAATACAATCAGCAAAACGAGTAGCTAATAACAATAAATAACAAAAATGGTTCATTCTTTGGTCTGAAATGAGAAAGTTCCGATATGAAAACAAATATTAAGTTTTAAGGTCTTCTACTTGGAAGTACATCATATTTATAACGTCTTATCTTCTCTGCTCCGTGAATTACGAGGAATCTATAACACCAGGCAAGCACTCATACGTTCACAGGAAACTCGTAAGATGGTCTTAGGTAAAGGGGGCGTTGCTGTAGTCTTGCATACTGACTTACCATGAATGAATTGCTTATACATGCTTAAAGTATGGTAGTGAAAGAAATTTACATATGAAACTTCGCAGATGATACCATCCTTTATACATCTGATAATGACCTAAGCAAGGGGGCTAACAGACAGCAAATTGGACAGAAAAATCTTATGGGGTAAAGGTTATGGGAAGAATAAGCAAATACAATAAAGGGAATTTTTTACTAAAAATGTAAATCCAAAGCAGGAAGATAAGACAGTGATGTGATGCACACACAGCTCAATAATAAGTGAGAGCACACGAGCGTCGCTCGTAGGCACAGACGTTAGTGTAACAGCATTGAGCGCAGCTGGGAACCCAGTTAAAGAAAGGCTTTGCAATTTACTTGCATCTAACCATATGTAATATCTTTGCATTCAGACATGCTCGCAGGCACAATGCATTTTAAATGAGCCCAGATGGATACCTCGAAACAATGAAGCATAGAAAGAATGTAGAAATGTCGGAATAAAAACGATGAGATAAGGACAATTATAAAAATGATTTAAATGACAAAACGAGGACAAATACCATCGATTGGTGCCAAATCTGGAGGAAACTGTTTGTTGAAAGTCTCTTCATCCGTCTCATTACGAACATCAAGCAATGCAAGCTCAGTGTATTCCAAGTGAGTTTGCAAGAAAGATCCATCAACATTTTTATCTTCAAGGTCGAGATCTCTGAAAGTGAAGAATTTTTACTACCGCAGGAACTACTACACAGACTGTATATATACACAGACATGAGTATATGAATAAAGAAAGTAGTGTGTGTGTGTGTGTGTGTGTGTGTGTGTGTGTGTGTGTGTGTGTGTGTGTGTGTGTGTGTGTGTGTGTGTGTGTGTGTGTGTGTGTGTGTGTGTGTGTGTGTGTGTGTGTGTGTGTGTGTGTGTGTGTGTGTGTGTGTGTGTGTGTGTGTGTGTGTGTGTGTGTGTGTGTGTGTGTGTGTGTGCATACTGTAACTTACTACAAGTGCATATAAGTCGTTCTACTAATTCTGCACGAGGAGCAAGGTGATAACTGAATATACGAAATAGCATAGCTTATCCTAATAATTTACATAAACAGGAAAAAATTCAATTCCTATGTTTGCAACCTATTTGATGAAGAAAGCATCAAAGTTTTCAGGTAAATGCAAGATAGAATTCATAGTGCTGAGGTAACAATTTGTCAGAATGCAAGTAGAGTAGCAGAAATTCAATAAACTCTAATTTGGAATAGAGACATAAATGGTCATCCATGTCACGGCGAACATCAAATATCACGAGCAATAGTTAGAGTGATTTAGAATTTCCTAAACACTTCCAGTGAGAAACAACATGAATTGAGATAGAAGATTCTCAGAGGTTATTTTCAAAGTGAGCAAACGCTAATTTGCATTTGTGAAAGATACAAATCTCTAAGCATACAAAGTAACAAAAGCATTCGTGGCGGAAAGTGACGACATTGTTGCATGCTGATTGGCAAAATCAACCTAAATATGCATTTCAAGTAAAGCTCTCTCTCTTTAATATATGACCTCAGTGAGGCATTTTGATAACTACCTATAAGAATCGTAGAAAGATTTTTCACATAACACTAAAATAGAGCATAACAAATTAGCATCTAATTTCATATTAAAGGAGTGCTAAAAAACAATTATCAGTGACAAAAAAGGTCTCCTAAACTCTCAGGAGGATTATATTTAATATATTTCTTGATAAATAAGTAATTGAATTCCCATGAAAATCATCAAACGCCTGTGAGATATCTGGCCGTAATTTGTGTACAGAAATAATATAACACACAGTAGATTAAAACGCATCCACACACAAAGATGCTCAAGATAAAGAAATATTTTCCCAGGCTCTGATTCCGCAGCTATGATATGTAACACCGTTTGAGTTCCATGTTATATCAGCCCTGCCGAAATCATTCAACAACTGGGAGATGGCCTAAATTGCCCATAAATCAACTGCAGACTTCTTAATATGCAACACTAATGGAATGCTAGCTTCAATTAGTAATGGGCTAACAAATACTAGCTCGCTGTCAAAGTGAAACTGCCTACTGTTTATATATGTCATTAAAAAGTATCACGTACTGTATAGAGTCTTGGAGGATGTTTATCCTCACTAGCGGCAAAACATAAACAACCACAGTGTAATTGGTTCCAAAGCGTCGTTTGCCTTTGACTTTAATGTGCAACTAAGGAAGAGAGAGGCGACATTACCGAGCTGGAAACATGTACTGATAATTGATAAGAAAGACAACTCCAATAAATTAGGTCTTCTAAATATTCACATTCATGATAATTCTATAATATATGTGAAAATTATTGAGAAGAATAAATGCATATCTGTGCAGTAAGTCTTGTCTTCTACACATTTGTGTCCCAATAGGGATAGTGGGCACCTTTTTGTTTCTTTACCTGCTTTCTGTCTCAGAGCCAGTTGGAGAAGTAAATGTACTATTATATTTGTGGGGTAAGGATCAGCTTATTGATTCTATTGTCCTTGTATAAAACATGCATGTATGCTCCAGAGTACAAACATTTCAGTCAGTTGTTGCGACAAGCGAAACAGAGTGGAGAAGTATACATTATGGGATTTCGCTAGGTATAAAAATATTCTAAGAGGTAGAAGAGATAGATCTCAGGTGCTGCAATATTGGTGAAAAACAGTTACGTTATGCATACCTTATCGTATTGTATACTGTAGACGAATAAAGACACTGTATCCTGCCACACAACATCTACGCCCATTTCTTTTGTTTTAACTTTCTGTTTGTTGAGGGTCACAGTGCACCATCTGTTTTCCTCTAGAATAAATGGGAAAGATATCAGCGCAAGATAGTAAAAGCATCGCAATCTTCAGATCTATCAGGCGTCTTTTGAAGCAGATCTTATGCTTCATCAATGTATCTAGCCACATTATTTTTAGAGCCTAGAAGAAGTCATGGCTCCACGCTGTGAACTGGAGGGAGTTTTGCTTTTTATGTCACATTTGAAGAAGATTAAGCATTTAGTATTAACAATCCAGTTTGCAAGATTATCAATTGATAGAAGATTTACTGAGAAAGGTATGGTCATTCAAAGGTACTGTTTTAAGATTTTAGCAATAAAGAATAAATCGTAGAGGGGCTAGCATACGACTCAAATAGAAATGAACACTACCTTAGAAGCAATAAGAAATTAAGTAGCTGAAAAGAGAAAAGGTTGAAGCAGGTACACAAGCTAAAATCATGGAAGAAAAAGAGAAGAGTAAAATAGTAGAGGTATAGAAACAATTTGGAAAAATAGCCGTAATCCTGACTTGAAAGCAAACTGGTTCACGAAAAATTTAAAAGATGAACAGAATATCTGATAGATTACCTTTCTGTTTTCCTTTTTTGCCATCGCTTTTGATGGTGACAGTGAGAACACCGCATGCTGCAAGAATTCGAAATAACTAGTTAGAACGGGAGGTAGTGATACCACTGTTCCGATAACAGTTGCACTAACGCCACAGAAATTTGCACGAAACAGCGAGTACAAGAGTAGGGCAAGAGAAATACTTGGGCCTAAGAGGCTCCCATTTGCCTACAAGTTTGGTATGCTGGGGCGTGGTATCGTGAGAAATAATAAAATCGGTAACTGGTTATATTGCTTGTTTCATAATCGGTAAAGAAACGTGTCTCCAACGACACACGACACTCATTCAGTAACTGCAATCGTTAACACCATATATATGGACAGAATAACAAAAACAGACGGGTCTTGAGTTAACACTGCAATCGCGCTAACAGTCAATGTTTATAAAGACGTGCAGCCCTTCTTCCAAAATTTGAAAACAATAAGCTCAGATGCAATAAAGGGTTAGTTCAGATATTCCAGAATAAGCTATTGACTTCCCAGCGTGAGAACTTCATACATTATGAAAGACAACACTCTGACTACAAAACTCAAGCAAAATGTAGCCTACATTTTCACAGCATGGCTGGGCTACACAACCGCAGTAGACAGTGGGCTAAAGGCACAAATAGATTGATTCCCTGGGATCAGCACAAGGAGCACAACAACCTTTCCTCCGTTGACCCCTCCCCCGCTGCCACTCAAATTTCTTACATCATGTCCACTCTTTAGACTATAATAATTAGTATTTAGGGGATAGTCAGCTGATTTCTTTGAATTGTTGAATAGCCGTCCTCGGTGTTGTCATAGGGACCACTGATTACTTTTATAGATTCTGGTGGCGTAATAAGCCATGAATAGCGAAGATTATAACGCCCTATATCTTTATACGTAGAAAAACATATCAGCAATATCCCACATTGAAAAAGTCCATAGAATTGATTGAAATTGGGAAAGATAAAACAACCACAAGACAAGAAGCGTGTCTATTTGAATGATTGTCAAAGCAATAACAATCAAAGCATAACGTCTCACTGTCCATGCTCTGCTTATTAACAAAATGAATTCGATCTAATGTCTGATGCTATAATGCAGAGCCAGAAATTATGGTAATTAAAAAATTAAACAGGTGGAAAATAATAAAGGATTACCATTGTATTTATCTCGTAAAATAAAAGAGCTTTGTTGATGAAAATAAAGATGGTACTGGTGAATACAGTGCCTTTTATAAATTGTCTGAAGCCTGCAGGAGGTGAAGGGAAGGCAGAACACAGAATTGTAGCTACCCATATTTCTATTGTCTCTGGGAAAAAGAGTGAAATTTATGTAAGAAATTCTAGTTTAGATTTATGATGTCATAAATACAAAATTTCCTAATACTGATGAGTGGAGTGCAAATGCCATAGTAGATTTGTTAAATAAAAAACAATGTATTTGAGATACCATAGCCTGTTCTTCTTCCAAGGACCTCTGGGTCACTGCATAATGGGATAGTTACATGTCCAGGGTCAACAAGAGCTGGAAATATTAACAGTAATATCAAAGAAAATCTACTAATTTAAAATATGCTGCAAAAATGTGATGTAATAGAAGTCTATATGGACTGTGATAAGAATACAAAATATCCTGCAAGAAAGATCCATAAAGCAGCTGGACAAGTCACACACAGTACTACTGGAAAGCACTTCTATCAGCAATACCCATGAGTTAAATATGTAGTTCATTAGGTGAGTTGTAAGAGTTTACATAAGTCAACAAAACTAACTTTTTGGAATTCTAATATGAACTTACTATATTTGAGGCTGTCACTAACTAAATTTGTTATCCAGTCACGGATCAGTGGGTACTCCATTAATTGTATCCTCTTCAACAGCCTGACTTGAAAGTTAAACTTTGGTCTACAAGTATGAAAAAGGTGCTTATAAAGGTAATCAACAAAAGCAAATACTTTCTAGTTTCTGTCATAACAGCAAAAGCCTCTTATGGCAAATTAAACATTGTAGTCAAGCAAAAAGTGCTGAATCACAGGAAAATACAAAAAATCCTAGTTTCTTTGTACAATGCACAATAAAACCAACCCTGTTCTTTACTACAAAATACATTATAAATTTATTATCATCAGATAAAATGATGTAAAAGGGTACAATACAGAGATGGCAACTTGTCTACTTTCATAGAGCCAGAAGACAAAACTATACTTACTGTTTCAAAAATGAGAATGATATTGCAGCAACATGTGGGAATGGGATGTTCTGATTCAACAGAATGCTGAGCTGCATTCTTCCTCGAATTCTCAGGCCCTCTATGCAAATGTCTGTCGTACCCCTGGCATAAAAGTAAAAATGTAAAACTGAGCTCCTAAACTCTAGAGCTCAAGAAACCAACCTATTTACATTTAGTAGAGCATATACCTGATTAACTTCAGATTTGATAGCTGAAAATGGATACTTGCGTGAAGCAATGCAACTATTTTATAGCAATCCTATACATTGCATATGGTAATTATGATTTGCTTTTTGTTCAATATCCCTAAGTTTGAGATAAAGCATCAAAAGCTACAGATGGTACCATCGAATAACTATTTCCCACAATAAAGCCAAAAATAGATCCTGGGATACATGCATTTCCTTACAGTTTCAGTTTTGTTGCTAAAATAAATCTTGAATCGGGTGCATCAAGTGCAATATCTGCATCAATCACTATCTGATATTTTGGTCTGCTGACAATGTCCTCAGGGGGTTGGCGAAAAACAACTTCATTGGCCATGATTTTACGTAGATCATCAGTTGTGTCATAGACTCTAAGGAACTTGATAAATGGTGTTCTGGTTCCAAGTGAGAAATCAGAGAGTTCGATTGATTCTGAAAGAGAAAACTACACTGCTAGTAAGAGTAAGAGAATAATACATAGTTTATTATGGAAAAACATTATAATGGAATGACCAATGTCATTTGATATCCTGAAAGGAAGGTAGGTATTGTTTGGCCACAAATATTACATTTATATGACAATATACCAGTAGTATTGACAATGAAAAATTCTACTTTGACAGATCAGAAAAATGGTTCAGTGACAAGTGAGATCCATGAAAAGAGATCTGCAAATGCCAATGGAGGGGAAATCAGATGTCTGTCAGCACAAATGTTGAATCTGTTACTTCCAGAAAACCATTCAGACAGCACCAGTACAAAAGCATAAATGATAATTTCCTGCTGACCTCGTACATGGGAATGTAGGAGTACAGTACCAAGAAGGTGAAATAGTATCAATGAGGTGCCCGGGTCTGCTCTAGAGATATCTTGTGTATCATATCCATATCTCCTGTTTACAGTAAAACTGACTAGGTCTGCAGGCATCGGAGTTTATTTCCAATTATCTTACTTCTATATCTAGAATGTCAGACTATAAAAACAAACCTATGAGGCAGAAAGTATGGGTAGTTTCTGATAAGCAAAATGTAAAGATAAATAAAAACATACCTAAGGAATTGGGCTTGTAAGTTTCCAATGTAGGATCCAGGGCATTTTTTAGCAACTGAAAAATTGTTCTGTCACTGAAAAGCCACCTGAAGGAGGAAGCAGAGTTTCTGTTGATATTTCAGCTTATTAAATTAATAAATATACCTGCTGCTATGGTCTCCAACCTGAAATAACGCAAAACGGTTGCAACCTGAGAAAATCCGAAATATAAATACAAATTGCGCTTAGAGTTTTTAAATGTCAATGATAACTAGTGTTCGTGAAGCGTCTAAACATTTAGCAACCTTTCTACCCTAATACTGCAGCTTTTCTTTAAAGAGTCCATGTCTAAGCTATTCCATAGAATTGATTGCAACGAAGCCAAGAAATAATAATGAACAGATTAGGGTAAAACGTCTCTCAGCATCACTTGTGAATTGATTATACGAAGTGCTCTGCATGATTTTACCCACTTGTTGACAATCAAAACAGTCCGAAGACTCATTACAGGATGCTGTGCTTACGTTAGTAAATTATATTTCACAACGCCAAACTGCACAAACCACCGAGGAGCGGGCAGGGACTTTACCCCTTGGGTGAATGGCAGCTATATAGCACATAACTGACTGATTGGCTGTACAAAAGTCTGAATATGTCATAAACAAAACAATCAAACGCACGCATGAAGAACTAATAAGCGGGTTTACGGTTCTAAGCACAAATTCTGGAGATTGAGCATACTTACCAACGATTAACAAAAAAATTTAACCACTCAGCAGTTTCTGCATTTTCAAATGCTTTCTTTCGGTGCTGATGACTCTCTGCTTCTCTGTATGCAAAATCTTGTATAAGAACTAATTTCTCATGCCACTGCCATATTGCAAGGGTGCATAGCATTATAATGACCGTCCAGGAAAACTCCAGTCGGCCTAATATGTACGCAAGAATGATGAAAACAGAGACCGCGCAAGACAATCTAAATGTATGCAGTCTACAAAACTTATGGAAGTCTTCGTCAACATGAAAATCATTAACTTGCTTTGAACGTCCAACCGTTCGGCTCTGGGGAGGCGTTTCCATATCTGCAATTACCGCTCCATTATCAACTCCATCTTTGTCAACACTAGACGTCATTCTCCTCTTTATTGCATTTGAAAGTTGAGTAGTAATGTTTCTGCATTCTAGCCGTGCTAGCTAACATAGAAACCCAGTTTCGTTGATCGAAGCCTATCAACGGGAACTACGCGACCCTATCCTTCTCATCCAATGTTTTGGAATGAGCAGCCTCTATTTCATGAATCAAATGATCGTACCATCAACACTGCAAAATGACCCAGCTACCCACCACTACTACCCACCCGTACAGTCACAGCTCTCAGTTGGTTGACACCTACCCAGCAAATAACCGTCTGTGCTCTTCTAATTACATGTTGTCACGCATGGTTACATGTTGTCACGCATATAACTAGCTTTGTAGTATTGCAGATTTTTCTCATAGAGTTGCATACCACTGATCCACTGATTATGCTTCCTTGTGTACACGTAACTGTGACTTTTTTGACGTGAACATTGGAGTTAAACAAGGCTACATACTTAGCCCAACCTTATTTAATATTTTTATTAGTGACCTCCCAGAACTCTTCAATAAACAAGAATCTGAACCAGCTGTTATGGGAAATACAAAGATAGGATCGCTTTTCTGGGCAGATGACATTGTCATTTTATCTGAATCAAAGAATGGTTTACAACACTCCCTAAACCAATTAAGTCAATACTGTTATAAAAATGAAATGAAAATAAACGTTGACAAAACTAAATGTATGATATTTAATAAAAGTGGCAGAATATTAAATTACAATAAATTGTACTATAATAATCAAGAATTAGAGATCGTCAAAAATTTCAATTATTTGGGATTCTTGATAACACCTTCATTCTCTATTAAAAAACTTCTCGACGACTTATACAAAAGAGGTCTAAAGGCGTATTTCAAACTAAGAAACTGTTTAGATGAAAGCTTTAGAAATCATGTGCATTTGTTTTTTAATCTCTTTGACACCCTAATCAAACCTATACTAATGTATGGAATAGAATTATGGGGGGGGGGTTTAAAACAAGGTTTCAATGATGTGAACCCAATTGAAAAGCTAAATATAAAACTCTGTAAACATATTTTAGGAGTAACAAAGTGTACCTCAAATATAGGGTGCCGATGTGAGCTAGGGCGTAAACAACTGCATATACTGGGTTTTAAAACAACTATTAAAAATTGGCTACGTGTGGTCAACGGTCCGATTAATATTATCCTTAAAACAATATACGTTGAAAATTTAAATCAAGGACTAAATTGGACAAAGAACTTAAAAGAAATTTTTATGAAGCATGGTTTAGGAGACATATGGATATCAACCAATTCTAACTCAAACGAACAACCACCTCATAAACAAGTCGTAAGTTACATATCGCAACGTATTATTGACGTGAGTGTACAAGATACTCTTTCTACTTTAAGAAACCAATCGAAAATGCGCACTTACTGCTTATTTAAGAAAGATTTTGAAAGGGAACAATACGTAACAGAAATAAAAAACCCAGCCATACGAAAGACCATAAGCAGATTTAGACTATCTGACCATAAACTAGAGATAGAAACTCAGAGATATCATAGGCCAAAAAGGGGCCAGATGAAAGGATTTGTATAACGTGTGGGGAGGTGGAAGATGAAATACATTGTCTCATGAGCTATAAACTAAACATAGATGAAAGAGAAAAACTATTTTCAAAAATATCGGAATATAACAAAACTTTTAATCGCTTAAACGATAAAGCAAAATTTATCTACTTATTGGGAAGTACTCAAATTTGTGATGAAAATGTTTATCAGTTTATAAATCAATGCTTGAAAAATAGCTACTCGATAAAAAAAATGAAAAAACAGAACTTTTATGATCTAATACAAATCGCGAAATCAGAAAGGGTTGCACAGATATCGACTTTAAGATTTAGATTTATATTTAGATGTATAATATAGTAACTGTTTGTGTTGTCTTCTTTATGTTCTGTTTATAATGTCTGTCATTAGCTGCTTGACATATACAATAAACCATTGTAATAAGGCTTTTGATAGAAAATGAAATTGAAAAAATTGTGCAATGAAGTAGTAATAGAAAATATATGGAGCTCTGATCTGCATGGTTTTTCTTGAATACCAATCGGATACAATTAATTAATGTCCCTTCTCATATACCAACATTATCTTCATTGATGCAGGGTAGAATAACCTATTTATAACTCCCTATGATAGACGGACAATCACCGCAGCCTTTCATTTTGTCCCCGCAGTCTCCGGATTTTGCTACAGGCTCTGTGCATTTGGAAAATGTTTACATTCTGGCACCATAATAGATGTATGGTAAGGTAACGCCCCTGTCACGATTGAGAGCTGTGGAGGAGAGCTTACTGGACACCACCCTTGAGCTTTCTTTCTTGTTTGACTCAAGCCAGTCGCGAACCGTTAGGCAAATATTAACTGAGAAATAGTTGCTGTAATCAATTATCATGGGTGATATAACACAGAAAGAGAGAGATGTCCTTGAAGAGTCTTTCCTACTTTATGACACAGTTGGCGATAGCAAAATTGACATAAACCACTTGGGCGACGCACTGCGAGGGCTTGGCCTAAATCCCACAGTTGGGGATGTTAGCAAAATTCGTAAGGAAATCGATCCATCTAACAGTGCTAAGCGTGTAAGTTTCGAGGAATTTCTGCCAATCTATCAATCAGTACACCAGAAAGAAAAGAAAAAGAAGATGTCTAACGACGACTTCGTGGAATGTTTTCGAGTTTTTGACAAGGATGGCACTGGCCTAATTACTGCTGGAGAGCTCCATCATGTGTTGACTACCTTAGGAGAAAGATTGGCACCAGCCGATATTGATCTGCTTACTCAAGGACTCGAAAATAAGCAAGGCCAAGTGAACATTGAAGAGTTCGTTCGTGCTGTTGTCGATGGCTAAAGTATCCTGTCAAACAGAGATAAATTCTCTGCACAATATCCTGACTATGGTATCTTGGACGATGTAACAAGAATATGTTTTAATTAGCTAGGCCCTACATTACTGTTACAAGGTTTACAGAGTCATGCTGAATGAAGCTGGAAACTGTCTTTGTCAGGATTAGCGTATAGGCATCTCTTGAGCAGGAAGTTTTCTATTTTCACAGTAGTAGTTTCAGGAAATTACAAGCACCGTTTTAGCCTATTTATCTACAACGACATTTTGAAATGTTCTGTCGATAAGCACATGTTTGCAGACATTATTTTATTAGTAATCTAACGTGTAGAGGCTTTGGAAACAAAAGAAAATATTTGTATATCGTGGTTCAGTCAGCAGTCAAAATCTAAAAATTATAAGTATTTGTGTCAAACAGTTGCACTTCTTCTAAAATCTTCTGTGTTTCTTGAAAGGCAAGTTGTCAAGGAGAGGTAGAACATGATTGTCAGCAGAAGTGTAATTATCCCAAGAAGATAGAGGGAAATAGTTCCTACTATAGGTGTAAGGTCAATCATTATAAGCTATGAATAAAAGTTGTGTTTGTCCTGCAATTAACTATGTGGAGGTCTTTTGATTATGAACAGATTTGGTAGAAGCATCATTTCAAGACTGGATCCAGTGAATTCCATTGATCAGGATCCAGTAACTTCCTCTGGTTATTTGCAAAGGCTGAGAAACCAAAGATTCCAAAACAACCCATAACCAATACAGGCATGTCCTCCACTGAAGTATTTACTTATGTCAATAATTCTGTAGAACACCAACTTAAGAGAATGGATTTCACTATAGCACGAAAAAGCGGGAACATTCTTTAAGCATACTGTAAGCTTAAAGAATGTTCCCGCTTTTTCATGCTATAGTGAAGTTCTGTAGTACCAACAGACTTTTCAAGAATGGATTTGTACTCCAATTAGTTCACATTGTTAACCACTATGACTAAAATCATTTTGGTGAAATCAACAACATCCAAGCATTTTGGCATCATAGAATTTGCTTTTGAAAAACTGCAACCCTCCATGTAGGAAAGCTACCATGTGTACTCATTTGCTAAGATTACTTACACCTCTGCCACTGGCAGGCCACTGGTTATTCTTACTACAGTCTTTCTCAAATTACACCTAGTATGAGCAAACATTGTAATCCATTTTAATTTAAGAAACAGGGCAGAGATAACTTTAACCAGGACATAAATATACAAATTGACACAGATCTTGATTGTATAAAACGCACATCTAAAATTACAGCTATGTGAACTATGGAAAAACATGGAAAATAATTTATATTAACAGATAGGAATGCTTTTGATGTTTAAAAAATTACATGCTTGTACAAAATGACTACACAAAGATTTGGTACTAAGATTTGACTTCCAGGTGACATGATTGAAAGAAGCTTTGGAGGTTTAAAATGCGAGTATCATATACTCTGGGCAATGTGTACTTGTAAAGTTATGGCTATTCTTGGGTAACATGGAGTCATTTCTGCACTAGATTGCTTCACAAATGGGTAACCCTATGGTTGGTTCAACTGAGCATGTCAAAGGTGATGCCATAAGATGGCTTGCCACCAACAAACTTGCAGAGTCCTACAGTGATAACCTATTCTACAAACACTAATGGTTTCCAAGTTTCTGACTGGGTACTTATCATTGTGAATAAGAGCAAAGTTTAATGGGCCTAGGGAAACTTTTATTATTGAGAACTATTGTATGGGCATAAAACTTAAGGCAAACATTCATAAGCTTCTGATAGGTGTGAGATAATATGTGGTTTAGCTACCAATTTAAATTCCCCTAGTAAAGAACAACTACAACAATTACCAAAATTTCGTAGAAAAATTCGTCAGCAGTAAAAGGCTGTAAAACATTAGAATGGCCCACAAAAATGTAAATAAAAACTATTATTCCTTAATTCTAAACAAGACCCTACCCAGTTTATCTTAAACTCAGCTCTTTCCTATATTGTGCATTTGACAGAACACATTGACATGGTTAAAAATTGTGTTATTTCAAACAATTGCATCCCTTCAACAGCTACCTAGATCTATCTTTCTCTATGAGAAAGAGCTTGTGTTGAGAAGAAGTCAGACTAATGTCTAATGCCAACTGTCTAATTCATTCTATACCTACGGAAGCCTTATGGCAAGGTATTAGTGCAATGCTTTTTTGTCTTTCTCACAAAAAATTCTTCCCATTGGTACATCAATGTGTTAATTATAAATAGGAAATTTCAAACACTGCCAAAACAAAGTAACAAAATTTATAAGCTCTCCACAGAAATTGCCTCAAAAATGTGTGAAAACATCTGCAATGCCTGCTAAGCAATGGCTACTACTGTAAATCCTTGAGTTAGCCCCCTAGGGGCTTACTTATTTCTAATACTCTTTGGCTGGGGGTTTATTGAAGGGGAGGACTTATTTGGGGGGAGCTTATAAAAGTACTTGACACATTTTTCATAAAATTCTCATTCTCAAACTTCTTTTCTCCTAAATACCTAAAGAACAGTGTAAATTTAAGCCTTTCTCTTTATCAAAGTATTTATCATCATCTGGGGTGGGGGCCTATTTCAAAGGGGCTTAATAGCAATTTGAAGTTCTAGCATCAGGATCTATTCGATGGGGGGGGGGGAGGGAGGGCAATTCAAGGAATTACAATGAAATGTTTGCTATGCAAAATAATTTAAATCAATTAATTAATAGCAAAATCGATCAGTTGTATAACCAGCTAAAAAGGCTAATATTCCAGTTTGGCACATTAAAACCAAGATATGCCATAACTGGAAAATCTTCCTATTGAAAGTATGTGAGGGAGAGGTAGATACTTTTGACGTTTCCTTAAAACTGAGATTGCAAGTGAGTGCCGTTAAACTAAGGCCAAATTAACTTCAACCATCCAAGTCAGCTGTCAACCTCTATTTCAATAGAATAATATCGTAAACCATTGAGGACAAGGCTAGAGAACCTCAAATTTTGAGAGCAGATGCGTTAACTCGACTGGACAAGTATAAATTTTTCAATGGAATTTCAGTCTAAAATCTATCTGAGATTTCCTGCAAATAACACATGCAGTATTGAAATATTCCATGTAAAACTAAACTTTTGTGTTGCTCATGTTATAGAGCTGTAGATTGAGACTGTGGATCTATCACTGTGGGAAGAAGCAAATGGCACATATCCACTTAGTGAAAGTAGGCCATCAAAACCAAGAGAAATCAGTGTGTGCTCATGATATACTTTGAATTCATCAATTTTCTGACAACTCTAAGATTCACTATTTTAGCTGGTATGTAGCTTGATAATGTATAATCCCCACCACACCCATCGTGACATTCCAAAGGAAGATCACGCCCAATTTGCAACGAAAATGTTGTGAACCTGCAGGAATTTCTAATTTCATGCCCTGCTTGATGATCATACATTGTGCACAAATAAATTGCATACAGCAACATTGGAAAATGCCCAATCTAATTGCAAAAGTTTGGAAAATCAAATTCACGAAATTTTGTGCTATTGCTTGGTTACATTGAATAATGAAATTAACTGCTTCACTGTCCCTCGCTGAACGTTTTCCGATGACACTGACCTGCTAAGTTTAATTCGATTTTTCTCCTCCTCCTCCTCAACATTCAAGTTCCTCAAACTCAGTTTCCTCTGCAGTGTGCTCTTCATTTTCTCCCGCTCTTTCTTCTTTTTACTCCTGCGCAGTTTGCTTTCCATCATTTCTTCCATTTCCTTTTCTCCAGGCACGATAACCTGTTGATGGTACTTTTTCACAAGATCTTTAACTGCTACCGGCTTCTCTTCCTTATCAGTGTGTTCCAATTTTGTGCCGGTGTTACATTCCAGCGTTCGAATGATCTCCTCCTTCACAGGACTAGTAGGAATGTTATTGTTGTCTTTGATAATGTGTTCATCGAGCGTGCGACTTTTCGCTTTTTTCCAGTCATCTTTCAAATTAGCAGTGGGCCTCAAAGATCCAGTGACTGGGCCTTGCTTACAGCGCGGCAACGTATTTGATTCCATGCTTCTCCAGCTATTTAGAACCGCAGATATCCCACTAAACGGGAGTGCATCCACATCGTCCTTTTTCTTACTCGATTTTTCAACAACCACGGTTGCCTTATCACACGACAAAATTTTATCCGCACTGTTATGATCTACGTCTAAGTTACTATTAGAAATTTCGCGTTCCGCCTCTTTCGACGGTTTCGTATCGAACCAAACGTGAGGCGCGCTCAAAACTGAGTCTACCTTTCCCTGTTCGCTAGAATTTGGCGCCGCCATACGCATGAACTTTCGCCTATTGTCGATATATTTTCTTGACACTGGAAGATTCGCTGTATCGAGAGATTCTAACATTTCGTCAACAGTCTTGCTTTTCTGCTCATTTTTCTCTTTACTTACAAGAGCCGTATACTCGCGTATTCTGTCGTAAACACTTTTCGACTCGCTAACGTCAACGTTTCTTTTACGATGACGTCTAATCGAGGCCGCGTAAGAACGCACATAATTTAAAGACGATGGCGCGGCTGGTCTTTTAGGTGCGCCTTCTCCGTCGTCGACACTAACAATACCATTTTGTAAAGCTTCCTCAGTTCCTGTCTTTTTCCTGTCTATCTCAGCCTGCAATATCTCCTCTTGTCCTGCGTATATAAAAGAGTTTGAACTGTTCCCTGCGACGACTTCCGACCTATTCGGAACATTAAACTCTATACCCTCCCCTGATACCTGACTGCCAAAAGGAATCTCGGACAATCCACCTAGCTCTGTTTGCTTTGCCTCCGAAGTAGCATATGGAGCCATGCGATCTCGTTCAACATCATTATAATCTTCACTGTTCTCAAGCTCATGATCTAAATTGCTCAACCGTTTCTCTAATTCGTCATCTTCAATTCCAACACAGACTTCATTTATGACAGAAGTGCTGAAGGCGCGCTTTTTCGAACGATCGAGGTTACTGGACACCGCTGGGTTGATCGTTTCCGAAATAATTGAGCCCAAACTTCGCCGCTTCGTTCTCGGTAACGTACTCGATTTCCACAATTCGTCTTGCGCTAGGAACGCGTCGATATCAGCAGTTAAGGAAGTCGTGCTTACAGATGGAGCACGCGCTGCATCAAGTTTCTGCTCACTACCATAGGAACTGAAGGCTTGGCTCACTTTTCTGAGTGTATTTTTGATGCAGTTGCTGGTATTGTCATCGTCAGAGATTATTGACAGCCTCCTCTCCAGTACGTCGAATTTGTCAGTCTCGTCCTCAACGTTCGCAAGTGGTCGCTTCTCGGGATCCTTCGTCTCCATGATTGAAGTTGAGCTACCCGACAAAACTCGGGCTCCACTGCGATGTTTCCGATTAAAACTTCGAGTTCGAGTTAATCCGTACTTTCTTAAGTCATTGCAAACTCGCTCCTTGTCATTATCTAAAGCAATCCCATTCCCAATTATCCCAGCTTCATCAAGCGTTGCGTCAGGAGGCAAAGACAAGGGACGAGTTCGTCTCAAATCACCAGGTTGGATAGGGTCGATTCCCATTTCCAAATACACGGACTTACTAGCGTGGCGACGTCGCATATCTCGTGCATTGGACGGTGTTCGAAGGGATACCGTTTCATCCTCCATTTCATCTTTGCTGTCTTGTGAATCTAGTGAAACGAGGTCGTGCAGTATGCTAAGTCTTCGAATATGATCGGATGCTTCTTTGGATTGCTCAGTCTGTGAAGAACAACAAACCAGAGGAACTAAAATATGCAAAAGCCAACGTTAAAGCATTTAAAGCTTGAGATATTTATTGAAATTGAAAAAAGGGAGGTCACCAGTATTTTGAAGAAGACATAAATAAATATATATATATATATATATATATATATATATATATATATATATATATATATATATATATATATATATATATATATATATATATATATATATATATATATATATATATATATAATAATAAGTTAAAGCCGCACTAACTTAGTATATAAGTAAAACATAGAGAATTCAAAAATATACTTTCTTCTGGTGTAAACGTTTCGGTATATTATCAGTACTGATGAAGATAATATATCGAAACGTTTACAACAGAAGAAAGTATATTTTTGAATTCTCTCTCTCTCTTTATATATTTATTATTTTTGAATTCTCTCTCTCTCTCTCGTTATATATATATATATATATATATATATATATATATATATATATATATATATATATATATATATATATATATATATATATATATATATATATATATATATATATATATATATATATATATATATATATATATATATATATACGTTAGCACTCAGAAGGTATGACCATCCGTAAAGAAAAATGATTGTGCAAAGCTTTGACATCGGTCTTCACCAGCCTTACCTCATCTGCTTGAGTCGTTGCGGCCAGCAAATCCTCTTGGGAGGAACTCATAGCGTCTCTTAATGATTCTAAACTCCTTGACTTCACCAAGGTTGATGGTGGCAGGTAGTCACTTTCCGGAGACATCACTTTCCTTTCAGGGACCTCTACATCGAAAGAACTGTCTCCACTACTTTTACGAGGTTTCTGTCGTTTCAACTTCCACGCTTTTATTTTTTCCTATGATAAAATGGAGAATACTTATCAAAGACGTCTTCTGTAATAACAAATCCCCTATTGCACTAAAAAAACGCATGATAGGTGTTACAGAAGAATATAATTTAGATCATAAATTGAGCAACAGCCAATTGAAGAGACTGCTAAGAAGAACGGTGTAGCTACTGAGTACCGTGCCAGTGTAACATCCCCGAATACTTACAAACAGTGAGCAAATTGAGGCAAACGTTCGGGGATGCAGTGCAGTAAATGGTAAATTTGTAACATTGGAAGAGTTTTGTATACTGTTAATTATACAGTCTACAAGTCAAGTATCAGTAATATAGTAAATCATTGTGATGACGTAAGCACCGTTTCACCAGGTTGACAATCACAGATTACAAAGAACAAATGCATAATTCGAGCAGAAATATTGGAACTTATATTTATTTACGTTTTTATTTTCATTGCATTGACCTTCAATAGTACCTAAAATGCGCTGGGAAAATTAGGGCAAAACTGCTGATACCCCCAAATGCTTGTAGCATTAACACATCTTTACTTAGAAGGCTAACACATCTGATTATAACATTGTCTTTTGCTCAGTAGGGCTGTTAATTCTCAAGGTGCTCACTGCCATGCAATAGCATACGTCTAGAAAACGCAATTAAAAATAGAATTATTTTAAACTCTTTTATCACTGTCCCATGTATAATATAGTGGGTTGTTGATACAACTAATCAGCTAAGGATGGTCCCGATACCATCAAACTCTACTTATCAGTAGCAAATGTACCAAGTCAGAATACGCAGTTTTCGTGAGGAACCTAACTTGAAAAAGTTCCTTAGTGATTTTGTCTCTAGAAGTACAAGGCTTTTCTATACGACGGTTCCGTGTAAAGCTGCTCCCAATGAAAGCGTGTACTTTCAGGAACCATCAACTCTAACCACTTTTATCTAGGCGTAACCCAGCACATTGAAATATGGTTCTCTTTTACGGCTAGATACACCGTCAACTGCTCCATTAAAACACGGCCATGTAATCGGACCGAAAAATATGTCAATAAATGCAAGAATACTATGGTTGAGTCATGTCGTGTCATTTTTATTTATTTCAACAGGGTATACCTAGTAAAACTATATATCCTAAACAAATAGCGTGACAATTTTATCAATAACAAAAATGAGCAATAACATAACCAAAAAACAGCACTCTCGTGGCCCTGACATCATAAGAGTTAAATAGCTCTTTGTTACTGCACACAATCGCGATGCAGATAGAGATTAATGTAATTTGTTACTGATGGGAAAAAAGGAAGAAAGGAACAGCAAAAATCCCTATGATAATTTTTGTTTATATAATCTATCACACCTTTGCTTGCTTATCCAAAAATTCTTTGGCCTTGGTATTCAGGGAAGATCTCTTTGGGATTATGTTTGGATCCTCTTTCAACACACTCTCCTAAAAAGGGAATTTCCTTTATAGCACATATTGTCAAGAAACTCGTTATAAGATCCATTGTCACGGTTCAGAAATCCTCTTAGCGTAATGTATGTAAACGCAGTTCCTATAGAATTTTGCACAAAATTCATTTGAAATTAGACTTTGGTTCTGTTATCATGGCACTCAAAGGAGGGCCAAATATGACTGCCTTGTGAGTCTATCGAACAGCCTGTAGTAAACTACTTCAACAAAAGGACGCGGCAATGCAATAAATTCACTTCTGTGCTATGCATACAAAGTCCATGGTTCCTGTACATTCATAAAGTTCAAGAGTCATTGAAAAAGATGTAAGTACTTAGTTATAGAAGAATAACGTAGCCAGACTGATAAAAAGACGCTGTTGGTAGTAGCACGTTAGAATAAAAGACCGATATTATGACTTTAATGATATGAGGAAAGGGAACCTAAGGGTAGGAACTATAGAAACATTGAGCCATAAAAAGAAAAGAGTTAAAAATTTTCTAGTGAAATGAAAGCAATCCGCAGTAATCCTCGCCTAAAGGCAAAATAATGCGAACAAGCAGTGGGAAATTTGAAGAGAAAACTAGACATCTAACTTACTCGTTTCACACCGACGAGCAATGAGCCTACAATGAATGAAACAACACAAATTACAAGTGAACAGACAAGCAAACAGATAAATAAACAGGAAAACAGACAGACAAATGAACTGAAACAAGCAAAAGCAGCATAACATACAAATATATGGAGCAAGACAGGAACTTAGGGGTCAGTCATTTATAATTCTGGGTACTAATAGTTTCTCGTTTCCAAAACTCTATTAAAGTCTGAAAATAAAAATCTATTGACTTGTGGACTTAGTTTACGAAGTTAAATGGGAGGTGCATTACTGAAAGGGTGTGAACGAGATACTGAGTTGAGGATTAAATAAACTATCCTCAATAATTGTAAAATTACAAACATATAGATATATACATAAGTAGTCTTTTTAGGAAGGTATACATCCAGAATCATGAGTAGCTTGCTCTCATGCTAGGAAAATGGCAACAGCCGGTAATCTGCCGTTCTATGCAAATGTTTGTAGATGACATCAATGCCCCAAGTGGCCTCATAGTTGACAATGGCCTCGTGATCAAAACTACCATATATTCAAAATGGCTACAGAAAGCAGCAAGCATGATGAAGTATACAGAACTGATTTTGAATGACGAGGCAAGGCATCCATGGGAGAGATCATGTCTACAGGAGTCTATATTCACTCCTAGGGTTGCTGGTTGAAGAAACGTCAATTAAAATTCCTAGCAACTGACTAGCAACTATTTTTAAAACTCGAATTCTCGTTGCAGAAAACGTATACTATGAAAAAAATAAATTAGCAACATACCTCTGTCTTTATTATGGTTTTCTTTGCCGAGATGAGGTGCCGATTTTTGTCGCCTCCAGTGTATTTTTGAGTCATCCAAAGCTTGTAAATTAACTAGAATAGCCAACGAAAGTTACTAGAGTTGCAGATTCACATACAACGTTGTACTATTGTTGATATAACAGACGGGGTGATCTATTGATTCAAAATTCATGCGACTAACCTATAGACTGATTGCTTGGTTAAGTAACAGAATGATTGCAGTGATTGTTTGGCAAGTGACAGAATGATTGAGTGATTGATTTAATATTCAGTTCAGTGATTCATTGACAAACGACCTGACTGAACAAAGGTGCACATATATGATCGATTGACTGAGTGATTGACTGAGTGATTGAATGATTGATGGACACTATGACAATACATCCCTGATTATTAAACAAGTTGTTGTGTGGTAGAGACACCTAAAGCGACAGAGCGTGGTAGAACAAGTGAAACACAATACCTTTAAGTAGAAAAATAACCCCAATATCTCAAAATAACCCACTTCTAGTGCAGCATAACGTGTGGACATTTGTCGACATCATTTGACAGAGTATATTTATCACATGAACAACACCATTGAAAAAAACAAATATCTTTTACTGATTGAATTTCGCAAAATAAACTAGCTCGTGATTTTGGGCTGATACCCAATAAAGTCAGCTCAATAGAGTCCGATGTCATACACAGGCAAGTTTTCAATGACAGCCAGTGATTGTCAATGATTTTCAATGATCGTAAATGATTTTAAACGATTTCGTTTACTCACTAGAGCTGTATTTGCTTTCACGAGCATTGTTACTTCGTCCAAGAATTGCTTCTTTAGCCTTCAATGAGAAAACGTACACCACGTTACAGGACTTCGAATATTTTACCCTAGCATACAACAAAAGTACTATGCACGTACCGTTAGTCTTCGAATTGCCCCCCCCCCTCGAATAAATCCCCATGCTAGAACTTAAAATTACTAGTAGTTCCCCCATCGAATAAGCCCCCAATCCACAAGATGATGCAGATCTTGATAAAGACTAATGCCTGAATATAGACTGTTCTTCTAATATTATATAGAAAAGGAGCTCTGATAGTGAGCCATAAATGCAACATGTGTCAAGTAATTTTATAAGTCTCCCCTCGAGAAGGTCTTCTCTCGAATAATCCCCTACCAAAAAAATTAAAATAAATAAGCCCACAGGGGACTAAGTCGAGGATTTACGGTACTCCTGCAAAGTGACTACATGAATAACTTTTAGAATTCTACACCATTCTCTAAAGTCCCATTTACACGATATCGGATTCATTTGCAACCGGTATATTTTCATACCGTATTGGCCTTCTGTTTACAAGAAGACGGTTATGAATACGGTATAATTTCAATACGCTTATGAACACAGTATGAAATGAATACGGTATCGTGTAAACATCTCAATCTGATATGATTTCATGCCGGATCGATACTGAGGCTGTTCTTTCTATCATCTCTGTTGGCCTCAATCGATCCGCTAAGACATACCGGATTCATATGAATCCGACATCGTGTAAACGGAGTCTAAAAGGCACAAAGTTACACGCTTTTTTGTAAGGAACCTTCATCATGAAGAAGATCAAAGTATTCTAGGAACCTGCAAGTGTACTACCAAAGACAAAATCGCCAAGGAACTTTTCAATTTCAAATATTTCTATCACTGCAAAAAATCAAGCATTACGAAGCCAGATTCGCACAAATTGTGTGTAATCCTTGTAAATAGTGGGTAATAAGCAGGTTTACGCTGAAACTGGGAGTGTCCACAGTACCCTGTCTAAAAAAGGAACACTTGCACTATCTATAACACTAAATAGACAGCTAAAACGAAGGCACTACTAAGGAATTGCTAGTGCTAAAATGTGGTCAAGATAAGTCCAACAATAAGGAACTTTTAGAACTGGGCTTTGAGATAGGTTCCTTATAAAAAACATGTAATTCAGCAAGATACATTATAAAGCACAGCAAAATATGATACAAATAGCAAAGTATGATAGGAATGAGTGACAACAAACAGCGTGGTTGTATTTCATAGCAGGAAAAAACCAAATCAACAAATATTCTGCACGTACCGTGGTTGGGATTAAAGCTGTGTGAGTCTCGAGGATTAGCCGTTTCAATTGCATTGTCCATTCTCTTTTGATATCAGCATTTTTTGCCTTGGAGAAGAGGGAAGGGCAGTGTATAAGAAATAACATTAAACATAGCAGGACAACTATAAAATGCGAAACTTGAAATATGATATTACTTGAAATATTTAATGTAACAAAAACTGGAAATCAACGGATTAAAACAGATGTCTTTATCAGAAAACAGTTGACGAAATAGCTGAAAAGCCAGTGACGGGAAAATGGGCAATAGCTTAATGGGGAAAAATATCTACGAGTTAAGAGCATAAACTTCATAACAATCATACTACCTGTATTGTGTATGACACTTTCTGGTTATCGAAGCGGATGAGTTGAAAACATAACGGCTCTTTTGGTATCGACTCAACCAGCATCATATTGGAACACTACAAACAAATGAGGAGTAAATCAATGGGAACTTGGATAACACTGACTCAAATCAATCAGTTCGGGCAGCCATCTTTTTCGGCTAAACTCTACAAGTCAAACTGTCTTTTTTCATTAAAGCTAATCTCTCTCCAGCTACTCTCCATACGATGATCCCATCTCAAAGTTATAGCTAACCTCCACTTCCTTTCAAAAAAGAGAGGACAGTCAAGTTATCTGTATTTCTCATTGCCGAAAGGTGTAACCTCATCCCTGCTTAACCTGACTCTCATATCTCCTAAACAAAGCTATGACATTTCTTTGCTACTGGTTTCAAGCAAATGCCGAATAAGCTACGGTGGGGGAGGGAGGGGGTAACTAAGAGTATTCAGTATATTTACAATCAACTGCAGGGCTATAGTGCTTTAGGCAGTCAATGATATCAGATTATCTGGCTATAAACCCTGTAAACAGTAGAACGTAAGTCCTTTGCTAAGATATGTCCAGGAGTTTAGAACCAGCCCAAGAAACTTCAAAAAGAAATTTAATGTACAATGAATATTAATGGCGACCGTTGCAAACGGAAATGGAATACAAAGTGAATATCCGTCAGATCCGACGTGATATTGAACCCAACTCCGGAGCAAAACTGCACGCTCTCTAAGTCCAACTAAACTTGCCAAAGGAAAGGGATGAATCGCACAACCAATTATGTCAAATCTATCTCACAAAAACTGGACTTCTCTTACCGAAAGGCCATCTCGAAATTGATAAATTCCTTCATCTAACTTCTTGCAAATCAACAGCAGTTTCTCAAAGAGATACAGCTGTTTGTCTCCTCTAGAGCCATGTACTCGGAATGAATTCTATAAAACAATAGAAATCTAGCTGATGCAAGAAACCAAGAAGCAAAGAGCAAAAATACAGCGTAAAATACAAAAAATCCCAAAAAAGAATCGAATGAATGATGACAGGGTCGTCCAGGTTACTATCCAACATACAGCGAAATGAGGTAATGGGCTTGTGCGTCATCAGCACTCCCTCAGTTTCATACATTAAAATGAGGCTGCCACAAATATAATTGATAACAATAATGCCATAGCTATCTTGATGGAAAGTACCCCTCTGCTTATGCATATTTCAAAAGAAAACTCTTATCAAATCAGTTAGAAATCAGAAGGTTAGTTTTGCAGACTGGGGAAAGACAATGAAATTGCTCAGCTCACAGAAATTAGCGTGTCTTCTGTGTATTCAATGAATGCCAATCTACAATATATTCTGTCAATGAGAATTCTAGAAATGTTTTGCTTTAACACTGTTTTACTCAACAACGTAATCTATACTATATCGAAAATTGCCTTATAGCAAAGTTTACCTCCAACACAAGCCTTCCCGTCGTAAAAACATCTAGTCCCTGAAACATGAATACAGACGCTACGTCATCATTATGAGGTGGCCAAATACGAATAAAATCCGTTTCGTAATATAAGTAAGAAGCTAAGAACCAAGCAAAACCGGACAACACAGAAGTATATCCTCCGCAAGATGTGTGATATTCGATATTTGACTCTTTAAAACAGCGTATCGAATGAGATCTTTATCTAAAACAACATCACGAACTCTGTTAATGGTAGGCATAATATTGCGGTTCGAAGAAGGTGAACTGCAACCCCAGCCCTTTCTTGTCTCCAAATAAAGTATACAGCACATGCCCTTTCGTTTCTTCTTCATTGCTCACCCCCTCCCCACCTCCCAAATCTCTACAGATACGGAGAGAGCCATACAACGGATAATAAATGGCATAAGATGCTCAATGCATGTTCCATAAGCGTCCATGACTGTTCCGTAAATTACGTAAAAGTGAGCACTCAGTGAAATACAGCAAATAGTACGTGAACAAACAGTGCGTGTAAATTTTGTACTGCCATTGAACTTTGAAACAGAAAGAAAAAAAGCTGTAGCCTTATAGCCACGCAGAAGCCGGAATACATTATATGAGTCTGAAAAAGCTACAGCCTGCAATTGTAAACTCACCTCAAGGTCTTCTATGCTACCAAGAATCTCTTGCACTCTAAGTGCATTTTCATGTAGACGTTTCACTTCATTTATATACTCAGCGACATCTGTCATCGTGGCAGCGGCTTTCTGGAAGATTAAAAAAACAAAGCTACACTACGAGCAATAAATATAGACTTGGCTGCACAAAAGGGCAGCAATTAGGTTGCTTCTTACTAACTAACTAGCGTGGTTACTTACCACTTTACCTACCAAAGTACTTACGAGTCAAAAAACGTAAGTAATTCCTAGTTTACTTACTAACAAACATATCAATTACATAAAACACACCTAATACTTCATGTTTCAAACTACTTTGCGTATAGGGTGAACATGATTTCGAGCTTTGAAATGGACGAGTGCGACTGGAGATGTGTTCTCGTGAATAACTCAATATCTACTCACTTGGATAATGTCATATCCATCTTCATCTGCACCGAAATGCTTTGCCATATCCTAACGAAAAAAGAACACAGAACATAGAGTATAACATGAAACATACAAACAAGATAAGGAACCAAATCATTTAAGGCCACACAACAAGATCCTATTACATAACTGCCTAGGAAACAGAAACAGGAAAAGGTTGATCAAAGTTTCAATTTATCGAAAGAGTAAATAAGCTAAATAGGTGAAACCTATAAGATCCAATTCTAACAATTCCATTTTTATATCAGTTTAGCTGCTGCGTCTTCCTTCTCTCTGATAGATCATAAGGTGCAATCTAAGACGTAGTGAAGGGCAACAGTGAGTCTTAGTCTGAAGAAGTGGTTCATTCAAAGCTGTGCACATGTGTTTATAGCATTAACAATTCACGAACACAGTTCAGAAATTTCACCTAAAATGGCTACGCACAATACATGCAATCCCAGTCTATTTCAGCACCGAGCAAAAGGTAGCTATAGCTGAATTCTTTGATATTGACAGCTTCAGGTTTAGCTTACATCCATAAATATCATAAGTCTAACGACCGTTGCTCCCTGCGGCAAATCAAACAGTAAAAAGATCAGCTCGGAATTTTTTAGAAAATAACTTAATAGCTGAACACATAGTCTAACATGTCTCCTCTAGTAGAGTTCTATTTTATCCATAAATGCTATAACATTGAAAACTTCTGACTAGATTGTAACAAAAAAGGAGTAATGTAGAAGTTACAAACAACTAGAGATTTAGTAAAATGACTTCCATCAGATAATTCTAATATGTTGGAGTGCAAAACAAAAAGTTAAGATCGTTCCAGGCGGATAAAGAGCTCGAAAAATGCTATTTCAAAGAAACATTCATTAACTATGGAAAAGACGTAAAAAATATACAGTTTAAAATATTTCATCAGAAACAAATAAATCATTAGATATCATGTGAAAATATAGCATGTCTCGAAATAATTATGCTCTTTCCACGTTTGGACTTCAGCACAAAGCAAGCATAAGCTTCGCTCGTCCACTTCGCTTGTTTTGGGAGAAGAATTTTCTGGACCCAGCGATCCCAGTTGTTACCCTCTGGTACAATACACCAGCTAATGATACAAATATTTAACCATTTAAAAATAATGGAGGCGATATATTTTCTAATTAGTCTGAAACTTTGCGTATTAATTTCTGTCTATGGACAATTACCGTAATCAGTACCAATAACTACGCTAAATGTTTTCTGCTACCATTATTATATTTGGAGCTATTAAGCAAGGGACGAAAGGACATTAAACTTATTCTGCAAATAAACTGACTGAAGCAGCTGCATGCCAGAATATAATTAAAGGTGTTTTCTTTTCTAGAAAAACCCGATCAATTAAAGTGCTCGTTAAAAAGTCTTCACAGACCGTATTCTACGCAATGTCAGTCGGTCCTACCCAATGTGATAATGGTAAGGCGCAAACACATAAGTTGTTGCAAGGTGGAAGCTTATCATGAGTATATGAAGCCCAACGAACAACATTGAAGTTGAATTCAAAAGAACAGTCTACAGAGTATTGATCAGATACCGTATTTCTTCGCCTATAAGCCGAGGGCTTATATGAGTTCGTAAAGCTTTTTTGATGGGCCTATCTGTGGGGGGCCTATTCACGGGGGGGGGAGGGCTAATACGATGTGTAAAAAAGAGTTCAGTGCTAAGAGATTGAAAGTGTTAATCATTGGTCAAACAACAAGAGTGATATCAATTCCTTCTATAACCTTAACAAACACCTATAAAGCATAATAAAGGTACACTACTATTTGAGTGTTTACTGTTTTTTCGATCTGAGAAATACTCCTGTAGGGCCTATCTGCGGGGGGAGGGCTTATACGCGGAGTAAGGCGTGCATCAAGGAAAAGGTGGTTCTATCTGCGGGGGGGGGGCTTATACGCGGAGTAAGGCGTGCATCAAGGAAAAGGTGGATCTATCTGCGGGGGGGGGGGCTTATAGGCGGAGAAATACGGTATTGAACTTCGACAATTCCAAGTAAATGAAGACTATGCCATGTCTAGTTAACGTAGAGACGTATACAAAAGGCTAAGTCATATAAAATTACATTAGGTAAAGAAAAAACACGACTCAGGAATAATTTTGTAAAGGCAAAAGGATTTTAATTTCACTTAGGAATAACTACGATATGAAAGTGCGAGAAAATAAGTGACCAGGATGGGACACAAACTCGTGATACTCGACATACGAAGTCCTATCCAAATGCAAATAAGAAAAGAAATTGGATGGAGGTGGGGACATACAACAAAATCTGAAAATTGAAACTTACCTTGAAAAGTAAATGGTATTTCATGATTCGTTGTACAGGTTTCATCAGATAACTATCGATTGGTAGAGTGTGCCCTGAGGCTTTTTGTCGTTCCTAAAAATTGAGAGTACATGTAGTAGCTTATAAAAACTGCACCATAGTAATTTTGACGCCATAGTTGCAAGAACAGGTTCAATCTGGGGATGCCTTTGGAAGTACTGATACTGGTAAGGGAAAGGAGGCAGCTATTGCCAAGGCACATTCGTACCAAATGCAAGCAACATGTTAAAGTAGCGAGGAGTTGACGAGACGACATGGTGAAATGGAGACTATACTGAATGACTATGCAGATGGCATTATACTCAATCGGTAAACAGAGCGATAAAATACCACTCTCTACCAAACATTTTGGGCTGCAGTCGAACAATCCGCTAGAACGACGCAACCTTTCCTTTTGGCTAGTGAATCATCATGTACACAAAAACCTACGCTAGAGGTCATCTCAGTGCAAACTTAACTCAATATACACTCTATCATACTCACTAAAAAGAAATCCGAGATTTCTTTGTCCTTCAGGATTTCGGAAAGAAATGCAGCTGACCTGAAAAAGAAGCGTTGTTAACAACCTATGAAATTCAACTGTACTCAAAATATTCTTCTTTGCAGGGGGATGACAGATTTCGCTACATCATTCAGGATCAGCATTATCGAGGAGATATACAAGACTCTACTAAAAGGAATTACATGCCCACACTTTTAGTAAACACCAAAACATTTGGCTGAAGTAAGTGTGCCATACTGAACAATGCCTAATTTTCTAAAGTTTAATAACTAATATTCATATTTCTTTTATTAAGCAGCGGTTTATAAGAATATCTAATTGTCTGATTTGAGCCTAAAATTATTCTCAAAGTATTTATGAGCGATAAAAGGTGAACTTTCGACTGAAATGAATAGGGACGACTGAAATCTATATTAATATGCTGCTTCATCATAATGAAACCAAGAACAGAACAGGACAATATTATGGAAGCTACAGTATAAAGATCAATCTAAGAGCACCATTTCTACTCTAGTTTCTAATCAAAGTGCTCAATTTTTCTGGTAGACCGCCCTTTCTCGTATACGTATCCAGGTCACACTTGCATCATTTGCTAAACTAACTCAATTATACAAAAAATCCAGGTTTAGTAGAGGCTTAGTCATGCGTTATTCTTAAACTATTCTTTAATTTCAGTGATTTTAGGCATTGGTATTCTTCCAGACTACATTCCTATAAAAAGTGTGTGATATTTAAACAGCTGTTCCTGCATTCATAGTCCTGTTTAAATCTTATTAAGCAGCAAGGGTTCTATTAGCTGTCAACTTGTCACAGTCTTGCCTTCATAAGTATTCTATACAAACAATACTAAATGTGTTATTCTCTCTCTCTCTTTCGTTCTTTCGATCCCTTACGACGTATATTTACAGGAAACACAAACAAAACTCACAAACAATACTTACTCCGGATAGTTTGTGCAATACTGCACATACAAAGAATTGAAACCTTGAGCCTAAAATAAACAAACCTCTGATTTTAAAGTTTGCAGTCTCTGCATGCAATGTAAGACATGCCAAATATCAATACAATATGTCTAAGTATTTCGAAAAAAGCCAGGAAGTGTCAGGAGAGCGTTGTAAAAACTCTTCGGAAAGTATTTCCAGGCCCAGGGGTTTACGCTGTCGTTTCTAGCCAAGTTGCTAAGTAGTTTCAATACCGTCAAGGAAAAACTTCCATATCATTTTGTTCTTGACACCATTATAAAGCCCATCAAAATTCGCCTTACTTACTTCACTGATTAAGACGAAAGCTCAGCCTGCTTCATGTTAACAGGGGTACCTTTGTCTTCAAGCCCTAGACCATCCCTAAATTGACTGTTCTCGTGAAAAAGGAAATGATAGTAGCAATACTTTTGAAGATAGAGTCATATCGTAGCGAGCTACGTAACATTTTTGAGGCAAATATGAAATTCTTATCACTGAGAAGTATTGTTTAATGTAGAAACTTGAGAACAACTTGGTGACATGGGAAAACATTAATCCTTGAGCACTCTTCCGCCGTTCTTTATCAAGCTATTGATGGAAAATAGAGCAGATAGACAAAGAAAAATCTGACATCCATTCATAGGTACAAGTATTAATGTGCAGCTAAAACCACTGAATCTGGGCTATGCATTGTTTTAAGTACAAGGTCCCACACAGATAACACCTATCGCTCATAGATGTAGTAAAGGCAAATTTTTAGAGAGCAGGTGCAGCTTCACAAGTACTGTTCACGATGAGGGAAAACGTTTACGTCGACCTCCCAGTAGAAGCAGGAGAATATATTTTTAATTCGCTATATGATGGTAGGAATATGGTATAACTATAGCAGCCATACCATTAATAAATCTCGTAAAATGACAGGTTGAAACGAGAAATAAACTGTGGGTTTGTAATGATATACAGTGTCTGTGAGGCACCACACCACCGGAGTATCGGCCACACAGTCTGCCAATACTCATAAAATTTCACCTATTACATGACATTGAAGGGCAAAACACCAATAGCGATTAGGCTGTGATTTAAATAAATAAGAACAAAAATTTAGGAATACACTACCTTGTCTAAAAAGCATTGTGATATAAGAACTGGATCGCGACATTGGCCAACGTTCTCTAGATCTTCAAGGACACCCCTGAAATCAGAGAAGAAAACTTAAGGTCAACAAACCAAATCCCAGCTGCCACAGGGGGTGGGAATTGTGAGACTTAAACATAAATTGTTTCTAAGGGACGAAAATCATATATAGCTAAATAAAGAGACTACTCAAAACATTGACTGCTTGAGCATCCACAAGTTAAGTAAGTAAAAGTCTGATGTTATATATATGGAAACAGAGAACGGTTCAGTAACCATCCTGATTACAACCTGAAGCATTTACTTTCAGGGGCAACTTTCATAACGAAAGTTACATGTAGAACGTGCAATAAATACAAACAAACAACATACAAATGCCCTCCTTCATGAATATTCAAAAACCTGGTCAATGAATAGCACGGAGTAACAAACTAGAACATATTAAAGGTATATACCAGTTGACTTAAATAGCTAAAGGCCATATAGCCGTCCACCCTCGTACAAAATGTGCCCGGCATCATTGATAGATAAGTGCTCACTAATAAAATCTCTGATGTGTATAAGTAATACGCTGGGAGTATCCCATTAGGACATGAATGTATTCATACCTGTTGAAGTCGTATATATCTTCGAGGTTTCCAAATATTGTTTCGATGTCAATGTCAGTCATTCCATGATGCAGCAGGTGAAAAAGGTACCCCTGTAATAGAAAATAAGCCTATTCAAAGGACAGTTCCATTTAGAATAATAATAATAATAACCTTGTTCAATGTTAGTGTTACAGTAGTACCGATTACTAATGCATCCCAATATACAGCAATACAAATTGCACTGTGGAAACTACTGATAACTACTGTAGGCCATGCAGGCACGATTGTTTTCTGATAACCATTTGTTCATGAGCATTCTGAACTGTCTTATATTATATGGAACTGTTTTACACAATCTGGCAGAGAGGTCCAAAACTTAGGCCCCAAGAATCTGAGGGATTTAATTCCATATCTAGTACTTTTGACCTTAGGAATATAAAGAGTGTTTCACTACAGCACGAAAAAGCGGTACCATGTTTTAAACATGGTACCGCTTTTTCGTGCTGTAGTGAAGTTCTGTAGTACCAACAGACTTTTCACGTATTTTCGGCAAAGAGTGTTTCGCATGCGAAGGTCATTACTTGAAGATTTTGGGATAAAGTGGTCTTTATCAAAACCGGGTTCAGATTGTGTAATATTTTGAAAATTTCTAGGGCTAACCATCTAATTGAATGAATGTGGACCACGATAAGTTTAGACTTGTTTAGTGGTTCATCAATTGTTGAGGAATTAATGCATGTTATGCTCATTTTGTGAATAAGCTATTACTACAATTTCGCAACATTTTTGTCAAGAAATATCGTGGAAAACTTCGTACGCTCGCACAGGGATCGGAGGGTGGGCTAAGGCAAAGGCGTACGTGCGCGTACCGGATTTTTGGGTTGCTCAAAATGTGATGATTTTGGGCGTACGTAATTTTTGGGTAACCCCTAATGGTGAATACACGCTGTAGTGAAGACTGTTAAAGCCATGGTTGAAAAATGTGTTTCCGAAACTGTGGAAGATGGCAAGAAACTTTTTAAAAACTTCATAGTTCTTTCCTTCTAGTTCTAACAGTTTCTTAAATTCTAGGCTGTCTAGTGCTAGGTTTCTTATAAACATGTTTCTTATAAAAAAACCGCGTAACTGAAATACGTGAGCAGTGTATTTGTGGGACAGTACAAATTACGAAATCAACAGGTGCGCAACACATTAATACTGAAGATGGTAACACCCCAGTGAGCTTCTATGTATAAATGCAAGATTAAGAAACTAAACCGTCTTGTCATACGAAGATCAACTCTTTTGCATCGAGCTCTGAGAACCTCGATTCAATTCCGGACAGACTTACACGGACAACAATTCTAAATTTGACTTATGGCGATCAATGGAATACAATAAAACTTGCACATTTCACGTTCCTGGACAGTGGACACACGTAAGCTCAACAGGGATTTGTCTTTCAGTGCCTTTCATCATTGCCGTGCAATCCTATTATTTGAGTTCAAGTTCAAACCTGCTCTCTACCGTTATTTCAAACAAAATAAATAAACCGTACACTGAAATAACTGTCCTTAATATCATTACTGAAATCCGAACGGTTTCAGCAAAAAGGTATCCACTTTCGAGTTTTTCAACATCAGGTTCAAACTCAATTCTGACTTCTTGGAAACATTCGATAAATAAGCAAATGGATGCCACTTCCTGTTAACTGTAGTAAGTAAGTACGCAAGCAAGGAAGTAAAATATATATTAAACTATTAGACTTGTATGTACAATAAAAATAGTCCTGTTCCAAACAATAGCACAAAGAGAGAGAAAATGAATACTCTGAAAGTAAAAAACAAAGCTACAAAGAAAGTAAGTTTCATTCAATATACTCCATTATTACAAGAGTACAATAAAAATAATCCGGTTCTAAACAATAGAACAAGGACAGAGCAAAAAAATGTTTCTAAAGTAAAAAGTAAAAAGTAAGGCTACAGAGGATAAGAAACATCCACCAGTTCTACATTCGATTTTACATTTTGAATCCCATAAAAGTGCTCATGATTTTCACAGTTAATGAGACCGATATAGCCTGTAATTTTCTTGTAATACTTTTTACTTCTTTCTCATTTAAGTTCAATTTTTCCAGGTTAGTAAGTAAGTAAGTAAGTAAGTAAGTAAGTAAGTAAGTAAGTAAGTAAGTAAGTAAGTAAGTAAGTAAGTAAGTAAGTAAGTATGTAAAGGTGTAATATAACCAATTAACAGAATTCTATTGAGCTTGGGTCCTCCATCCTAAAGGCTGGCTATTCTTTAGCCGTCGACTGTCCATAGTTTTTGCTTCCTATTTGTGGTGCAACAACTATGGACAAAGTGACGGCGAAGAGATGACAATGGAAGCAGTGACTTTCCAAAGGACTTTTCGGTGGGGGGGGGTGGCAAATCCCCTACTTTGACACGCCCCTGAATAGAAGGTTTCTTTTCATATTTACCATTCACAATGAAAAATGATGCTGAAATCGCGTTGCCCCCAAGTGCCTGCTATTGCAGCATGGAACACCCTGTCTTGGAAAGTCAATGTCACACACTACACAGCCAACTCGGTACGGGATATGCTATACGGACATACATTGACCGCGCTCAAAGTCCATTGAATTATCGGAACTTCCGATCTTTCGTCGTTTACCGGCGCTGCGAAAACCGAGGTAGCTTAAACCCCGTTTTCATTGTCCCGGATAAATACGAAAACGGATTAAGATTTACCAATTCTGACTTGAGTTCCCACTGAAACGATAACAAACGGGTATTTTTAAAATCGGTGCTTAGAGCGTATATTGTGGAAAACGGATTAATTTAAAACCGCATCGCTTTTGTGGAAACACTCTTACCTGGATATTTTTAAAAAGCTGCAACTTACTTGCAGCTATTTGTCTTACTTCACTATAAAAGATGTCCATTGCTTCATTTTGCATATATGTGTCAGTAGAAACAAGCGAAAACGAGCAACAAGTCTGTCAAGCGCTTCCATTAATTCGCTGCCAGAAAGATTAATTGTTATCCGTTTTCGCATCTATCCGGGTCAGTGGAAATGGGGCCTTATAGAGGCAGGGAAAATGATTCCGCGGTACTATTTACGGTACGTATTGTGTGGGAACGTACGTGGAACGTAATAAAACTTGTCCTGGGTAGGGTCTATTCAGAAGTGTTTGAAGCACATTTGTCTAAAAGATTGTCCTTAGCTTTAACTAAATACCGAAGATCTGTTTCTGTTCGCTAGTAGATGGGAAAACGGAACTAATATATCACTTCCGACAAACTAAAGTAATACACGTATTTTTATATAAGAAACATGTCTTTTAAGAAACATTTAAAAAACACGGACAGGCTGAGCTTGGAAAGTAAACTTCAAAAATCAGTTGTGGCAAGAAATTTTTTATTGGGTAGAAGTCCATCATCCAGCCTATGGTTATCTGGAGTGTTTGATGTTGGATCTAGAGTGGAGGCTGGAATTGGCGAAACATGCAGGCTAAAAGCAGGAAGTTTGTTTCTTATATAAAAAACGTGTTTACCGTAAACCCTCGAATTGGACCCCCCCTCGATTAAGCCCCATGCAAGAGCTTCAAATTGTTGATAAGCCTCCCTCGAATAAGTCCCCACCCCAGATGATGATTTTGATAAAGAATACTGCTTAAACTCAGACGGCTCTGTTTATATCAGGGAGAATAGGAGCTTTGACAGCGACGACGTAAATGTTCGTACACTTGTTCGTACTCGTGCTCGGCTCGCACAGAAAAACCAACTCGCTCAATGGACTTTGAGCGCGGTCAATGTATGTCCGTATAGCATATCCCACTCGGTACAGCACTACAGCATACAATTTCACCGGCCTCATAATGGAAAACAGCCTCGTTTGATGAATAGCCGCAATTCATAGTGCCAATATTTACCACAAAAATATTGAAACTTGATACTGCTGATGTATGAGAAAAAAACTGAAAATAGGTCTGGACTCAAACGTCGACAATATTTTTTGTAATTTGAGGTTGTCTGAAATTCAAACCTTAACATGCTCTCGTAACATGCTCTCGTAACATGCATGATATTCACGCTCAAAAATGGCCGGCTGGTCAACTCTTGTGGTATGGTTTATTATAACATTTCCATTTTCAAGAAGCAACATATACATATATTTCCCCCCTTATTTTTATTATCTGGCAAAGAAACAACAACAAAACTATAAAGGAACGGACCCAAAATTGTCCTTCTCCACTCCTCGCTAAAGATACCTGTTGCGAATTGAAAATGAAAATTCAATTCAACCAGTCCAAAGAGGCATTAGAGCTGACAAATGCCAAAACCTCTAACTGTAAAGCTGTAAATTATTTTATCACAAGTGCAATTTTTAGCCATGAGTGGTAATTTTTTTAAGAATACGCATATTCCAAATAGCGGGACTACCAGCGAGCATTTCACATATTTAGGCCCTATGACCTTCAGCGTGCAATGAGCCCTTTTCAGCATTCACACACTTCTAGCCAAGGGCATTTATTAATTAATTGTTGATAAATATTTTGATAATATTAATTATAAAAATTGGCGACGTTGTCTAAGAGTGATCCAATACTGCCTTTAGGCCACTTCATGAATATCAAGGGTTAGAAAAACTGTAATTCCCACGAGAAAGAGCTAGCAGCCTTTGTTCAAAGTCAGAGCTACTTTCATCCCCCAGGTTTGGATATACTATTCAAGGCCAAAAATTTAATTCCCTACATATTCTGTATAACATATGCAAATGCCTTCATAGGGCAGTATATAAATCCAGTCCGAACCACTCAACAGCAATACATTGTAGGGAAAGTTCGATACGTTCGGTTCGAAAATTTCGTACAAGGCAGCTATGACCTACAATTGAAACTCTCCCTAACCTATTAAGTCAGTTCCAGGAGATCTGAGCTCATTTGGTTGTCCAGCAACACAACCTAAACAGCAGATAACTTTGACAATGTCAGTTAAGTTGTACGAGCTGTCATAGCTATCTCTCCAGGCTCATTACACAATAATAAGCGGACAAGTAAGCAAGGCAAAATAAACAATACAAGCTCATACCTCAATCACCTCTTGCAAATCCCTGACATAGATCCTCTCAGTGACCAGTATCTCTTGGGCAACAATCTCAGGTCGTGTCATTGAGGCCCGTTCAGCGGGAGATAAACTCTCAAACAGTTTTGGCAAGGGTGATGAGCTAGTCAATTTACCTAGCTCCAGGTGACCCTCAGAGCATGTAGACCCGAACGACTCTCGGCTTGACCTCGAATACCTATTTGGCGAGCCAGATCCGTTCACAAGCAATGACTGAGTCAAATGTCCATCGGATAAGTCCGATTTCTCGGCTTTCAAGAGATCTTTGATATTATCAGATCCGTTGAAAATGCCATCGGATGTTTTTCGCAACAAGTCTGAATCATTCTGTTTTGTTGACCTCATAAAGACCATATCTGCATCATCACATTCACAACTCGCTGGCCCCTGCGATGCGGCACTGTTTGAGCTCAGCTGGGACGCTGGAGAGGAGACTCCTCGATCTTTGTTTTTCGTCAGGACTGCAACACAAAAAGCCCCGGTTAGCAATAATATTGAGTCGATACTAACCGTATTATCCGGTATAATAAGCAATAAATATTAGCAAAATACAAGAAAATCGCCATGTTCTTACAGCAAAAACTAGCCATTCATGGGACACCTCAACGCGAGTTACATGACCTTATATGGGTACAATTCAAACGGTGATTCCTCTTGCTCACACGTATATTTTGAAACTGGCTGGTAAAGTAAACTGTATTTCCCATGTTCTCGTTAATGTCTGCAGACAAATAGCGTGCACACCGCTAACACTCACAATATGTTTTCAACTGATTGTCTGCATAAACTGTTCTCCTTCGTTGTGGTCTTTAAATCTTAAATATGTAGTGCACGCAGCAAATGTCTTCAGTTCAGGGAAGTTGCTAAAGGGGGTTGGGGTGCATATGGGCGCTATGAAGTAATAGTATTCTTGTCTGTAAGTAAAATGAAAATGCTGTTGGCATATTTTGATACCGAGCAGCTTTAGGCCTTGAATTCGATGAAAAGACGTAAAATGAACAAAGCAATAAAAACAAACAGACTACCAAATTCTACAAGAAACGTCCCGCTGCGTAACGGAATAGGCACGTCTGGATTAACTTATGTAAAACCAATGACGCACAGGTAAAGTGTACAGTCGCTACAATCTTATCTCAATCAGTTTCGAATGTATTGCACCTTCCGGCCTGATCCTGGAGTTGTAAATGTTGATCCTTTCTCCATCTCCTAGAGTGATTTAGATTTTTATTGCTTTCCTTTTTTTAGTTGCACCCCATCAGTTGGCCATCAGTTTTGCAGAAGATAGGACAGGAGCAAGTAAAGATCCCTTTACTTTCAAGGCCCATACTGCTTCAACGAACTTCCAAAGGACATACGTTCCTTGGAATCGATTGTACTTTTTAAATCCAAATTGAGAGAACATTTTTTATCTAAAGAGTCATTGTAAAGTAGAGAACATTTTAAAGGATTTTCATTTCAAATTTGTTAATTGTAAATAAATCAGTTTGAAAGTTTAGGTTTTTCTACGATCACAAAGTATATGTTTATAATAGGGCCCTTATTGATAACAGCACCTATGTTGCTGAAAAGGCAACCCTGTATAAATAACTATATTATTATTATTTTTATCATAAAGCAACAAGGATAGTTGCTGTTGTTACCCAGAGACTAACCAGAAAGTTATTTAATAATCGCTCACAATAAAGCTATAATTTCCTTTACCTTGCTTTTTATTGTAATATATGATCAATCAATCTTCCTGAGTTGCTGATTGATATTCAATTATTAGTCAGTCTTCCTAAGCTATTCTTCGCAATATCCATGTTTTTTATTTTCCAACCCCCGACTTGTTCCAATCCCCAGTTCCAGTATTACTTTCCCAAATATTTTCCAACCACCATTACCCCCCCCCCGCTTATTTGGTACGCAACAGTAGTTATATGGGCTTATAAAATATACCGCCACTCACGCTAACTTCATGCAGTTTTTGCTCTGAGCTTAACACTAATCTCAGTAAACCTATATAGAAGACACAGCCTAAAAAAATTGGTTCCTAGCCTTCTTGGAGGTGCTGAATCCCACAAGTGGACGCTCACTGAACTCTTCCTACTTCAAAAAATAAAATGGGGCCTTTGTAAATTCAATATATAGATATATGCCTTATTTGTGCACAGATTGACACACTTTGAATTAGATGTGTGTCTAGACCTCCTCTGAACCCCCGAGGCTGACTCACCAAGTCCCTGGGTTTGGTAGAACCAAGGATACGAATCACTGGCCTAAAATTAATCCACAGTTTCACACGGCGTAGTGTGGTAATAACGCTCTCTGAATCATGAAACGGGCGGGCAGAAATTAAAATCTAGCACACGAGATCTAGCAGGTAAATTAATACATCTAATATATATTATTAGCAAAGTGCAGGAAACTTAATTTCAAAATAAAGGTTTTTTTGTAAGAATATGGTTTATAAGAAAGCAGTACCCTGCTACTTAAAAAAGGCTAAAAGAATTCAAAATTGGATTTCTAAAGCCTGAGAAAGTTAATAAGTTGATACATCCTGTTTATTCTAATTTTCATGAAAACCCACTACCCCTTCTCTAATTATTTCAGTGTTAAGGGAACTGGAAAATTCTTGCAAAGAAAGTCTTAAGAAACTTTTAGTACTGAAATCATCAAAACGTTAAAAAATTTCAGTACTGGGCGAAAAACCGTTCGTTAGAAAAACACGTCGTCGTTTTAAATACTTCGTTTGATGAAGATATGCAGGCAGGCCGAGAGCAGGGAAAATGAAAAAGTGCCCAAGATGGCCTCATTTTGAAATTTGAAAGCTATTTACAGGGCCTCTCTTGATAGCAGCTATATTTATAGCTGATTGCATCACCCTGTGAAAATATGGTATATTATTATTATTATTATTATAATGACCAAAGAATTAGTTTATAATTTTTGGGCACCCCGATCTGTATTTCCTGCCCCTCTGGGCACCCCCAAGGATACGTACAAACATTATCATAGTGCAATAGAGGTTTTGAGCTGCAAAGCTGCATCGCAGCATCGGACAGAGATGCTATCTATCGTGTGCCATTCAAGTAAAATGTATATCAACTTTGATGATTGTATTGTATTGTATTGTATTGTATTGTATTGTATTGTATTGTATTGTATTGTATTGTATTGTATTGTACCTTATTGCATTGTATTGCATTTTATTCAAATGTGTTGTATAGTGTTGCAATGCATTCTGATGGACTATGATATTGTACTGTATGAACATATGAAGCCCCATAAAATCTCTCATTAACTGGCTAACCAACATTCCATATTCAAGACAAGGTAACATGATAAACCATTCCAGCACCTGTGTTGTCGGCAAAGCAACTCAGAAACCCCATTAATTCAGGTGATATCTAGAGTTGTCGAGAACGCTTTTTAAAAAAATTGTGACAAAATGCTCGCACACCTGCTCTAGGCTACGGGGCTCCTAAAGAAAAGGAGGAATTTCAAAAAACCCCGTAGACTAAGGCAAATATCCTAGGATATTTCACAATTTTTTCTCAAGATTTTTGTTTAGAATTCGTTTTGACTTGACCTTGACATGGCTGAAGGTCATCTACTCCTACATAGAGACCCATAATGTCACTCTCCCATAATCCTTTGCAAACTTTTCGTTCTTCGAGCATCAAAACTCCAGAATCTGTAGAATTATTATTATTAATTCTTTCACTAATTTTGCATAATCTA
Organism: Mastigias papua; assembly: GCA_964019165.1. Lineage (NCBI taxonomy): Eukaryota > Metazoa > Cnidaria > Scyphozoa > Rhizostomeae > Mastigiidae > Mastigias > Mastigias papua. The sequence goes on from OZ025277.1 coordinate 2,189,523, forward strand.
ATCTTTTCAAGGCAAACCTGCAAATCCAAGCCCGCGTCTACCACGCCATTTGAACAGCTAGTTTTATTCCAGCTAAAGAACCTTCAGTGGTCCAGGGGGGTGTCCGATCATTTTGACACCACGACAACATCCAAAGGAGGCTAGCCTTAAATACTATTCCCGGATTATGCCACAACATCTCCCAACCATTGCTGAACAAGGGTGCCACTTGCCACCAAAATGGAATACTGACCAACCCGAAAGTCTTCAATCTTCAAGTTGCTGCTTTGGCACTACCTTCCAGCTAAAGGTATCGCTAACCTGATTGTATAGATTACACTAGGGCCTATAAGAAGCGTGGATCTAAACCACTTTGTGGGTGTGCTACTTCAAAACCGTGATTCTGTGATTGGAGAAACTGTGGACTAGTAAATAAAACAAATTCCACATTTTTTTTCGCAAAAACTATTTCTTGTGATTACGGTATCATCTTAACAAAAACCATTCCGTTCATTTAGTCACGCCAGCCATAACAATGGTTCTGAACGTGGGCAAATTAATAAGAAACTTGAACAGCCAATTAAACAAAAAACAATCAGACCTGCATGACCACTGTCAGGATCATCAAGCTACATTTTTATCGAAAAATCAGATGTGAAATAGGCACAAGGGCCATCTCCTAATTGCAAACTCCATGTTAATCGCCTTGCAAAGAAGGAATTGATCCATCAGAGGAATTGATCTAGTTAAAAGGAGATCTGGAAAACAAATAAAAAGCAAACGAGACCGTACTCTCGTTAACGAAGGAATTCAGATTCATTTTATCTTATATAACCATTTTCACATAAAGGCCAGAAGTTAACTACAATTCCAAATCAGACAGGATCTAGACAGATTTGAGGATAGATTGGGGCTAGACAGAAAGGAGGTTGAAATTTTCAACTGACAAACGATTCTGAACAAGGAGAGCACACCATAACAAATACTATTATGCCACGATTGAACAAACATGAAACGGACAAAAATGAATGGTTTTGGCAAAGCACTGAGGACGATAAAGTAAGAAAGACAAGAAATCTCCTTTGGCCAGGCAAGCAAAAGGCCTATTCCAAACTCTTGCTAATAAAAAAGTGTAGTGATTATGCGCTGCGATAAATCCTTATATTATGTAATGATATAGTGCATTCTAAAACAAATATGAAAGTAAAAACTCTCAGAATAAAAACAACTTACCAAAGCAAATGCAACCGACCGATAAGGCCTACATCTTTTGTGGTCAATTTCTTTTACGTCATACTGTTACCCATCTGCCCGTAAGGTAACTATTTGTAATAAATCACTGCTAAATAGGGCTTGATGCTTATTTCATTTCACGCATCTTAACTCAATTGGATTGAACACTAACGCTATCATTTTTGTATCAAAAATGCTAGCTCCGTTGTTCTCCGGTGGTAAACATCCCTACGGATGACAGTGGCGTTTCTAAGTCCCGAGGATGCCCTGAATAGCTTGGCAAGCTCAGTCTTTTGAGTAGTATAGATTAAGTGACACCAAATGGCACAAAAGAATACATTACTCTATGATATAGCTTCCTGCACGAATTGATACAAAACCTGGTGTCTCCGTGTCAAAACCGTATGCCATTCTGTTCTAGATTTGTGGTGATAGCTTACAGCTTAACTCGAAAGCATAGCGCCTAGGGTAACAGACAAAGATCCAGAGTGCTACATGCAGTGGTGCCATCTTAAAAAGTTAACAAGGGGGCTGTCTGCGAGCCATCCTGTGGACCACACCCGCGACCACACCCGCGACTTCACCTTAGATTTCATTCTAAATTGTTCAAAGTTTAAAACATACAAGGCTACACACTTCAGTACTTAATCGATGTAGATATACATAAAACAGTAGCAATAGGGTTGGTTCATACTACAAAAGGGGCTGAGCCCCGAGCCCCTTCCCCTCCACAGCACTCCTGGCTATAAAGGATGGCGTCGATTCATTCAAGATATTTTATCTTGTGAGTTTTCTGAACGTTTAATTCAAGCTGCTGCTCTCTAATGAGAGGCCAATAGGATTTTGGTATAGTCCTTGGCATCTGTAATGTTTTCTGTTAAAAAGACCATTGCCTATGCTACTGGGTAACCATGCCTATCACACTCCCAATGGTATCACTTTTTGTAAAAACTTTGTCATTGTACTGTGTAAAGATTAGCAAAAGGTTGGCATCTTGGCACCAGGACCAGGCTGGCAAGGGATGCCCAGTTGTGATCATATCCTGGGCCTACCCTGCCTATTTTCTGCGCCCCCCCATTATCCTCTGTAACTTGGTTGATCCTTGTCCTGCTTCTTGATAACTAAGGAAAACAAATACTTGGCATCTCGCGATTGGCTGACTATTGAACATGGCATCTCATGATTATGCAACACCCTAAACTGACTCTTTTTGCAAGCTATGGAAAGCAGCTAAATTTCTGGACGAGCATCTGAACGAGAAGACAGGGGTACTCTTGCTCGCAACCAAAATTCTATCACCAAATAAACATTAGGGAGATTTCTAAAGGAAACAAAAACAGACGAGCATCAGCTGATCGCTTTTATAAGAGTTTTCTTTCGCCACGTAACGAAAATTTCTTAGCACTTTCGTGGTTTCTGCCTCAAGCTGTCTTAGGAGTTCCTTAGTAAGAACATTTGTGTTTTGCGTAACACGGCAGTGCTACACAGATAGACAGGCAGTACACAAACATAACACTGAAAGACATGGACAATCAACTGAAATCTTTGCAAGTTAAACAAAGATATGACGGGGTTGCGTGGAATTCTAAGTGTATGTTAACTGATCAACTTTCTCAGGTCTCAAAAATCCAGTGCTGAATTTTCCTAACCTCTTGAGCAATCGAGTTCTACTTTCTTATAAACCACATTCCTGCAAAAAAGTGTTTCTCACTAAAGAATGCATGCGTTGCTAGAGTGGTCTAATAGATCCCTATTGCCAGGCGAATGATCTTCTAAACAAATAAAAACAAAAAAACTAAGTCCATTATAAAACAGAATAAAATTCCCCGAAATTCTAGATACTTCTCGTACCTTTGCGTTTCCAGGAGTAGGCCGAATCTTTGCGCATTAGAGCATAAAACGGCACTAATACGGATACAAACAGGCCGTCCATAAAATGACTGGATGTGGCCTTTTTCTGTTTCATTACGATTTTCTGCTCATTTCAGGTTCGCTTGATAAGTAAGCCAACGGTAAATCTCTCCAACAACATGCCAAACCAACCAAAATCCATACAAATTTCTCTTTCGCATCCACGAAACATTCACTTTCTATGGCCTAACTATATATGTTAAGAAACCTTGTTCAGTTAAGCAACCCACGTCTGGGCAGTTAAAGAGATACTCAATGGAAATTAAACTTGTGATCATAGCTAATGACGCCAACTTGATGCTGAAACAAAAGTGTCGAACACTTAACGAAACTAAATGATATTATGCCAATATCGTTCGGCAACAGTAGTGCTGCACTATGCTGATAATGGTCTCGTTTAAAACCGAAAAACCTTCGAATCAGTTCCCATCTCTACAGGCCCGTTCCTGCAATGTGGTAAAGGGGTGTCATACCCCCAGACAAAAATTCGGTAAGTAAACAACAACAACAAATTATTTCTGTTAGCAAATTGCTTTAATATTCTAGGAGGTAAAAGAAGAAGAACAAGGTCCTGTGTCGTAGCAGGCAGCTCATTACTTTGTCATCAATTGAACACATACTTGTTCAAAATTTAAGGAGATATTCTTCAATTATGGGAGCTACGCCCACTTTGTCAGCAAATTTTAGGTCCTAATCCCCCCTCCCCCAAAGAAATCTTTTAGAAACGGCCCTGCATTCCTGCATAACCACTATGAGACCAACAACTGCAGTAATATTAAAAAGTTACATTGACTTCAAAACCAGTTGCAGGCCAATATGCCGAGTATGGCAACGAGAGAAATTACACCTATTGAAAGCTGCGCATAAAAGTTTAGCCATTGCACGCTTGCACGCTTGCACGCTTGCACGCTAGCAAACAAGAAGACACTATACATACATACATACATACATACATACATATATACTATATATATATATATATATATATATATATATATATATATATATATATATATATATATATATATATATATATATATATATATATATATATATATATATATATATATATATATATATATATATATATATATATATATATATATATATATATATATATATATTTATATATATATAAATATATATATATAGGATATAAGAGAATTAGAGTAGATAGATAGAGAAATTTCTGGTTGTTATACAAGTCCACACTGTACCCGCGAACTACAACTACAAACGCAATGCGCATCTATTGGCATGTCGAAGGGCTGCTGAGTGGGGGGGGGGGGGTGTAGGAAGACAAGAAGCCATGATCACTATGCCAACTGTTACCCACGAGACAAAAACATTGCCAATGGCTTCTGCAAAGGTATGTGGGAGGTGTGACCAGTGGTGTAAAGCAGGGGGGTTTAGGGAGCTCATCCCCCTAGTTATTTATATTCCTAATTCGGGGGCTTCAGTTCCCTAGTTATTCTCAACAAATACTGATTTTCCTATGTTTCTTGCTGTGGCTGAAATGTGGCTGAAACATTTTTCTTCCATTTGCTTTCATTAAAATTTTTACTTTCTTTCAAGTAACTTGTACACGAGCCCCCCTTGTTATTAATTTAGCTCTAAACCACTAGGGGTGACAGCCCCTCACCTTTACTTCGGCACGCTCCTGAGGGCACTTTAATAATAATCATTGTTGCTATTTCATATTATAGATGCCTGGAAACTACGACTAACGAGCCAAATGTTGTTCTTTTGATTTGATTTCATTTCAATTTCGTTATACAAGGTAAAGTATACGTTGTAAAAGAAACCGATTGAAATGTTGCCCTGTGTAAAAACCTAAAATCTAATTCCAGTAAAGCCTTTTCTAGACAAATATATGCGCACATATGAAAATTAAACATACGCAAGTAAAAGATTGTTATGAAAAAGACTTTGACCATCCTACTCTTACTGTTTAATTCTCGTAAAAGCCAAGCAAATGTTTAGCCATACGACTCGCAGAAAATGTTTACCCGGTATTTCTTAAAACAATACCTAATTACTAATTCCACTTAGGTCTTGTGATAAACGATTACAGAATCCACATTGCCATAAAGTCTAAACTGAGAGAAAAACTATACCAAAAAATATAAGACCTTCCTCAGAAATTCGTGCATTTAGCTGCACTCAGTGCTAGAAATACTACATCACCATCACAGAAATATATTTGTGCGTTAAGACAACAGGATATGGAAAGAACTTGCAACCAAATAAACTTGTATATATTTGGCTTTGATGGGCCTCTCAGCCAAAAACATTCTCGACTCCTGCTTTAGAAGATAGTAGAAAGTGCATGACTGCGTAAATTAGGCAAAGTTGTGAGATAGCGTTAGGTATCTTGCAACCCCCCAAGGAGAAACAAATAAATAGGGTTTTTAGTGACTGTCAAGTCGTAAAAAACTCGGTTGTTGATTAGCTCTACAGTTTCATTTTCTAGCAAGCTTAAGTCTTGAGATTCTTCTTGGCTGTAAGGTCCATCTCTTCCCCAAACATTGTCGGGATCGGTGTAAGGGATCGGCATTGTCATGCTCCCTCCCAGCAAGCGATCGCTAAACATCCTGGGGGCCTAATAAGTGGATAATCATGCACTAGACTATTCCAACTTCGTTGTTTGGATTGTAGAGTTGACAATAACTTCACTTATCAGCCTAAAGAAGTACGGCAAATCAAATACAAAGATCACGAATGAATAGGCCTAGATAGTGCGGCGTCCTGTCACGATAGTGTGCCCCTTTGAATGGCCAGAATATTGGTTATCCCTCATTGAAATGTGTAATCTTCTGGCATCATTTAATTTGATGAGTGGGAAGGTGCTAAGCTTCGTGGGGAACGCTTGTCCTAATATTATTTCTAGAGAACAAGGTTGATGTCCTCTTGTAAATAAGAAATTAACATCACTTAAATAACTCAACAGAATCCCGTAGTGGAGAAACGCAGACGGGAGCCTCTTTTTATTCGCCATTTTACTTTGATAACAAGTAGAAAATCTCAATCTGATATTGTGAGATCCTCTTGTTAACGTCAACTACGCTATGGTGAGGCCTAAGATGATATTATGATTATGACGATGATGATGATGATGATGATGATGATGATGATGATGATGATGATGATGATGATGATGATGATGATGATGATGATGATGATGATGATGATGATGATAATGATGATGATTATGATTATGATGATAATGATGATGCTAGACCATGGTTGGAGACCCTCAAGTTGACAGCAAGTCATTCCGTGGAGATTCAAAATAGGGCCAGATGTTGATTACCTGTGGCAAACTGTTCTACCAGGTCTCTTCAGTTACAAACAGGCCCAGCCGCTCAGGCTGCAGTTCTGCCAAGTAACCATTGGGGTAACAGGTTGGAGTGTAGCCGACTCAACGGCCTCGACCTCAAGATCAGCCCAGGCACCGTAAGGGAAGAACAGACCTGAACGGATGCTGATTATGATGTCATGATAATATGATAATGTTGACGATGGTGTTGATGACGATGATGATGATGATGATGATACATAACCATTACCGATTAGCTAATAAAAAATAACTAAAAATACTGATAGAACTGCCGATGACCGTATTGATTCATGACGTAGGATTGACTGGCAGTTACAGATAACAAACAAACAAACAAACAAACAAACAAATAAGGAAATAGAGAGTCCGAAGTGAATCCTCATCCATAATCTCTCTCCTTGAATTCAATCAAAATGCTTCTGGGCTAACACTCCTAGTGCCATTCAAAACAAAATGAGCGATGCCTGAAAGGACACACTCTTTCAAACAAATGAGAGAATCAAATAGCCACAGCAAATACTATGCAAATCTGCCGTTAGGCCGAAAAAGAGTTATCAGCTAGAACACCATGACATCTGCTCGTTGTGCATGTGTATGAACTTCCTTAATAAAATATCTAAACCAGAACTAATGGGACCCATGAAACGATAAATAGCTTGAAAGAATAGGGGTGCATTCCACAGGGTAATGAGGCAGTTATGAAACTCGACAATGCAGTACTTCTAACGATCATCTTCAATAGAATTTCTTCCGGGCACTTAAATTCATCAAAAGATTACAAAGAAAAGTACCACAACTTTCAAATTTGTACAACATTAAACAAAAGTCAAAAGAAGCCCCTGATTTACTCTCCCCTACCTTTCGCTAGATGACAACATGCGCTGTTGATAAACTGAATAAAAATTTCTCCCGATGACTTCCAACAGTCTCCATATTCAATAAAAGAAAGGCTATAACATAATTCCATAGGAGCCTCTAGTTCAGAGACGAGTCTGTAATGCTACGAATAGTTTCTTAGTTAAGGGACTTTCCTATATCAAATTCGTCCTAGGTTAAGTAGCTATGGAGATTACATAAATTCTATAGCATGGCATGCTCTTAGGCCACCGGCAACGTCATTTATTCGAGAACAGTAGCCGAAACAACTCTAACTTTTAAAGCGATTGACTAATGACTACAATAAGGACTTACGTCGCTGGGTAGCAGTCGATACCTAATGTTGCAGCGATATACAGCTTGCGCCGATTCCACCTCCCAAAGAAGCACCAGCCATTGAAGATTTTCCCATTTGCACACAATGAGAGGATAATATGCGGTGATATTGAACGCTATATTTACGGGTAATCAGGCGAAGATCTCTTTGACCGTTACAACGGGACTAGCCAATAAATAAGCTGTTACACAAAACACCCTAAATGTTTAGCATTAGACAGGCCACAACATCGTGAAAAGTATAATACAGGCTCCTTTGAAGTAAATCAGAACAAGATCTATAACCAATTGGTAGCTGCGAACTAATATAGCTCAAAGGAAACGCAATTCTACCTACGTTTGCGAACATGACTCCTGTGCATTCGATTGGACAGAGAGAAACCACTAACCTGTTTTAATTTGTGCGTCGATCCAATATAGCTTGCAGTTCACCTTATAAGTAACAGGACGGAGCTTGATCTCAAAAACTTGGGCGTTCGTCGCAATTCTCCCTGACAACTATATAACTTGCGAATCATGATGCCACCGTACAGATTGTTTTGCACGACGGGGCCATAGGATCAAAAAGAAAATACAACCTCTGCCCGTTGTTTACGCATAAATCTGTATTGTTCACTGACTCTGATAGGATGATTAAAGACAAAAGGTATAATATGCTAAAGTTATTCACTTAAACACTCCTACCTTTAGGAATACCAGTGATCTTGTTATGTTCCTTGCCAATGTCTCTCTCCGATTTTGAGGAATGAGTAGGGCTGGCGCTAGAAAGAAACCAGGTACATACAACCAAAGATATTGCCGCGATGTGACATCATTCAAACGCAAAAACAATTAATTTTTACCATTGTACAGTTTCGAAAAACTGGGTGCGGCAATTCTTTGCAATACCATGATAGGCGTGCCAGAAATTAAAAACTCGTAGGCTATATAAACGGCAAAATAACAAACTATAATGTTATCTAAAGATTTATGAATTTTAACAGATACAATGCGTACACAAATTAATCGGTGTTAGTTTGATGACCTACTGTGAAAACATAGCTACACGTTTTTTGTATTCTAAGAAGCAAACTTTCTGCTGTCAGCCTTAATAGTCTGTCAAATCCAGCCGTAAATGTTTCTCGAATGTTTTTTAAAATTCATGAGTTTTCCAACAACAACAACAACCCAGATCAAGGCAACTTTTGGGTGAGAAATAGAATATCCACATTGCGCGGAGTAGGTATGTTTTCGTTTCTTAATTTTTGCTTGATCTGAGCCTCATGTCTCTAATATATTTGTTTCTTATTAACAAAATGTGTTCTGTAAAGCATATTTAGAATAAGACAGTTTCCTTTCACTACAAATCTACAGTCTCGATTAACAACTCTACAAAAGAGTCATATCCACACATATTTTAGGCTCTGCATCACTTAAATATAGCGCCACCTTTTGATGTGCATAGCGTCAAAGTACCCAAACATAGTGACTTGGAATATCTGGCTAAGCCGCAAGGGAAATGGTTTAAGTACGGTGAGAAAGGATCCAGGTGAGGTCAGAACAGAATCAGGGTAAGATCAAGGTATTTGGTAAGGTTATGGTTAGGTTAGGGTAAAGTTAGGATTGGGACACAGCCTTTTAGTAATCAGAAAGAGATCAGGGTTAGTAAGTGCTTCCATTCAAGGTTGCCAGGGCCACATGACGAGAAAATAAGGATCAGCCATCCCAATGAACTCGAATATATTGCTCACAGACTTATAGATGTCCACACAACAACTTTTTGGCTAGGCCCTTATAACTGGCAGTGGAACAGGGATCTACATCTTCCTTCCACTAAAAATGTCTAGCGATTTCTCCCACCTCCCTTAGAACTATTCCCACCTCCCTTAGCACAATTTTTCGATTTCTTCCTTCTCCCTCCTTTAAAAGCTTAGCTATTCTCCTTTCTCTCTTACAAGTACCAAAACTCTGCCTGTAACGAGTGATGTTCCAGTTTGTGGAATCGAGAAGTTAATTGGGTATTCAGCCTTCTTTCAAAGATTCTTCCTAGTCGCCCGTCCCATCCAAATTGGTGTTGTTCATAGAACTCAAAAGTAGAAATTTTAACTGAAAAACAGCAAAACGAGAATATATACGGTGTCCCGCGGGTACCAGTTCGCCCGCGAAACCATGATAGCCGCCCGCAGGCCAATTCTAACAATAGAATTAATCACGAACTATAACATAAAATTTAAGGCATACCGTCCGACTTTCTTAGTTTAAAAGTGTGTTAACAAAACGACTGGTAACCCCTGTTTTAAACTCTCTGGTTTCCGACTGTATAGGATTGGAATCAGGGTTGGAATTGAGGAGGTCAGGGGCGAGTTAGGTAATACAGAAGGAACTTCTAGGAAAATTGAAACAAACATGAGCCGAAAAGCAGTCATTATTAATACCAGTTGAATCATTAGCACTATAAACAATGTATATTTAATTTTTTTCACCTTTATTTTATCATAATATGAAATAAGCTTCTGCTTTTCTATTTCTCATTTTTTGCACTAAACAAGTGCTCATGGCCTTTGATACAGTAGACCACTCAATTCTACTTAAAAGAAATCTCCAGTTAGCAATTTACAACAAACCATTTTGAGATAAGTGCTTTATTTGGGAAAAAGATGCAGATCTATTCAATGAGATTCCTGTAATTGACGTTGGTCAGCGAGCTTCTTTATACCTGGCTCTATCAGTGTTACTAATAGTGGAAGATCACCTCACCTCTTTTCACAACACTACTGTGGGCCCCAAATAGTTAAATTTATGTTGAGTCTCGTTGAGAAGCATTAATTTATGCTTAATGGTCGCCACGATACTGTTTTCGTACATGGAGAGTTCATGGTCCATCATTTAACTTGACAGCAGATTTGTTAGGAAACTGAATCCAACTTTGCGGCTAAATTAGCGCCATAAATAGATACCAACAACCATGTAATGACAAACATAAATAGGCACAAACTTGAGAAATAGTTTCCACAACCGCTTAATCATTCTTCCCACTCATGTCACGCTATTTGGACTTCAAGCCACAAAAGGAGTCATTTATAAAGTAAGCAGGCACAAAAGGGGATGGGGGTTGGACGAAAAATGGATGCTTACGAACAAAGGGGAGTGAGGACCTGTCTTTACCTATCAAAGACAATTTGGTGGTTTTCTGGCACTTAAAAATAGGCTGACAGTCAACGAACACAGTAAAAAAAAGTGGGATCCGGGGTAAATGTGAAAGTACATACACAGCGATAAGGGGTAGCATAATATGCGAATGCCTACGCACAAAGGGGTGGGATCGAAATCTTCGATAATTTATGCTATGTGAATGAACCCAAACTATAAACAACTGCTTACATGAAAGATGATCCTCCACATTCCTTTAAAATCGAAGAGAAAATGGATGGTGTAGATAGAGTAGAAGTTGAAGGATGTCTCTTCAAAATATTTTCCTTCAAGCGCTCTGTTTTGTAGAATACCTATCATAAACCTGTTGAAGTTCCTTATAGCTAGTGGAAAGTATGATACAAAAAATTCTATCGAGGACGTAGCCTCCAGATCACATCAATTCATTGTCCCCACTTCGTTTACCCCAGCCACGGCGGTGAAAGAGACAGTTCAGGTCACACATTGACAACAGCAGAAACGTTGAAGTGTCAATCCTGAATAAAAATTCGTATTATTATTATTATATTATATTATGTACAGCACAAATTCTACTTCTGTGCAAATCTAGACACACAACACTGAATGACAATAAACTAGCTACTGCCGAGGTTGCCAAAAAGGAAAAAACCTTATAAGCCATCTATTGTCAACGTGTCTGAGACAGCAGCGCGAAAGCGCATAACGAGGATTACCTACGTACAATCACAAAACAGAGAGTTACTTACGACAGATACTCTCTATTCTGCGGTGCAATATCAAGCAGATAACGGGACATTCATGTACAATTGAATTGATCTTAATCAGGCAATGAAACCTGGTAATGAATTTGTTAGGCCGCTTGAGGCTTCTTGCCGAGGCGAGTTGTCATACTTAAGTAGTTTACGATGATCTACTTTAGAACACCGGTATTGCTACTACTATGTCCAAATCAAAGTGATCAGTGTTTTAAGGGATAGCTACGGCCCCGAAAAGCAATACTGGTCTTAGTGCAGGCATTAGAAGTTGTTACGAGTCCATCATTGCATATAATTGGAAGCATTTGTCAGGCTTTAAATCAATTGATTTCTTCAATTTGGACTCCAGCGCCTTAGTAAGTTAGGCAAAATTAGTCGTGGGGAGAAGACCGAAGGCAATGCAATCGTACAAAATCCCGGGGTTTAAAAGTTATAGAAATGAAGAAAATATATGAAATATGAAAGACGACATCATGGATTATATATATATATATATATATATATATATATATATAATGCTCAGAAAACTGCTAGCTAGCTGTTGCTAGCTACTGATCGTATATATATATATATATATATATATATATATATATATATATATATATATATATATATATATATATATATATATATATATATATATATATATATATATATATATATATATATATATATATATATATATATATATATATATATATATATATATATATATATATATATATATATATATATATATATATATATATATATATGTAAGGAAAAACGGCGATAAATTCCAATGCATCTTCTATCATACCAAAGTGCTCGACAACGTAATGGATCGATACGATAAGATGATTGTGTTTGGCATGAAACCGACGGTCGCGTATACAAGTATGTTTTATTTTTTCTTCTCTTTTAACTTATCTTATATATGCTTATTCATCATACGTTCATAAAGACAACAAAAGTAGCTGAAGAGGAAGAAAGAACGCCAAATGAACAAGACGCAAATCTAATGACAAATATCTATACGTCAGTCGAGAGCATTTATGGGGCCCCGGGCAGATGAAAACAATGGGACCTCTGATGACACCATTTTGAGGCATTAAACGTCACAAAATAATCATGTCAAAGCTGTTGTGGGTCCCTCTCAGGTACAAGACTAGGGACAATCTGATACCCTCAGCCCCTCTTGCCACCCCTAGGTACCAAACAGCTCTAAATGCTTTAAACTACTACACAGCCCTATCCATAGAAAAATAATTCCCTTGGTGCGAATACCACTAATAGAATATGCTCTGAACCAACAACAGAAAAAGAATAATTAACAAAAGTGCAATATTGCATGCTTTAGTCTAGGGGATGGTTTTTAAGTCGTTATAGAGGATGCCATTCTAGAGGATAACATTTAAAAAAATTTACTTCTACAACGTGGGCAACCAATTGCTACTAAACTACGTTATCAACACTCTAGCGTACAAACTCATGGTGCTGCCCCTGTATTTCGTGTGATAACGCCAAAATAATGTATTTATTTGTAGTATGCTCCATTCAACTATCAGATCTAGTGGTGGCTTGCAAAAAGAGAAAACTGCCCTTTACACGTTGGTCGAGAAGTTCTTCGCAGGGTACCTCAAGGATAATGTCGCTGGCCCATGCTATTTACTATTTGAATAGGATCAAAATCAGGGCAACCCTGGCGGTTTTTGACTCAATAAAAATCACAAACTGTATAGCAATAAATCGAGTATGGTACAAAATGTAACAGGGGATCATGACAAATTCATTTCAAGTACATGTTAGTTAGATCATACTGTAAAAACAGCTTTGGAGGGCTTTTTCGTGAAAACCCAGGTGTGTAGAGGAAAAGTTCTCGTTGTACTGTGGGCAGAATCATAAAGTTTGCTCTTCAAGTGTACATTTCAGGTATACACTTAATCAGCTGATTCATATTCTAAATCCATCCATTTTTGTAACTTAATTATTATTTCGCAAATTCTTATCGTGCAATATTTGGAACACAAAAATAGTTAGACGTAATAATGGGTCACGTCCAGACTACACTCTCTCAGAAGTAGAAACGCCTTTTTCATCCTGTGTAGTGCTAGTTTCCTGGAAATATCTCCGGCGAGTAGAAGCTGTCCTATCCACAAAAACTATGAGATGTTATCTGCTATTTTATCACGTAAAAATAGAGAAAAACTCACCCTTTTGTAAATACATTGAGCACAGAAGACGAACTTGAGAATGCCGATGCACCGTAGCTTGGGAACATGATCAATATGATACCAGTATCATCCTCACTATGAAGATACAATACGAGACAAGCATGAAATTGGATCAGAATCACGACATCTGAAATTTGAAAGAACACTTTGTTACTTTAACTCAACATGATACTCTTTGATTGTACCGATTCATATGTTGTTCAGTTACTGGGCATGATCACAGACCCGTAGCCATGAAGTGGAATGGAGTGGCAAACATGGAAATTTTTCTGCAGCTTTCTATCTTTGCATTATCTAGTAGCTAAGTAGATATATCTTGAAATTTAGTTGATCTCACTTTTGGCCTTTAGGAGGCAGTTCATTCTTTCCTTGTGTACATATTTGTCTATTTGATTTTGACAATTGTGATAACATAAAAAGTCTGAAATAAGCTCTCAGATTTTGTGCCACATGATTCCCCAAGATAATTTTGCCACCCCTGAAACAAAAGTCTGGCTACGAGCTAGGTCACTGCCCGATCATTATCTGAGCATATTATCTCTTATTATCAACATCAACATAATCATTAAATCAATGTCATCATCATCACATTAAAGACTAACACCATAATCACCGCCTGCAACGCAATCATCATCACTAACGCGAAATTAAAGGCAATTGATAAGGATGAACTGAAAAACAGGGGCAACCACTCTGCTCTTTATTGTGGGGAGGGTAACCAGATCACATGACCCGTGGATGAAGCAAACTAACCTTAAACATAGCATTGTTCTTAAAATCATTGTTGGTGACCTCCCCTTGTCCCCAAGTGTCCACCACATCTAACAAACCGAGGCAGTCTGTTGTTTATGAAAATCGAGAAGAGTCGATAGATTTTCGTGAAGACAAAAGACCTAGAAAACCAAGGGTCTTATGCTAAAAGTTAAAGCAATAACAAGATTGGAGTTAACCGCAATATGTACATTAATGCTACTTAAGGCTTAGCGTATTCATACGTAAGTCCAGACGGGCTGTACGCTGGGTTTGACCATAGCTCCTCTGAAGAAATTTACAGCTTTTTTAGAAGAACAATAATTATAAGAACACTGAAGTCCAATTTGCCAAAAAATAAACGCACGCACTGCTAGAACATGTTCAGCTTCAGGTGAGAATTTTCACATGCACGCTACTACGAACATTCTTTTGATACACAAATTCTGATGGGGCTGCAGAATCATACGGCTATCTGGAGACGGTATTCACTGTATCACGTGTATCCGCATCTGGCTATATATTTCGGTTCACCTTTCGGTCGCTATCCGACATTTCATACTCTGACGAGTGTCGGACGAAAAGAGCTTTTCAGTATGCCTAAAACATGGTGCCGCTTTTTCGCGCAGTAGTGAAATTCTGATGAGGCTGCTAATAAACAATAGCATTTGTTGCTTTAATTTCTTTAGTAGTCCCTAGCCGAAAGTGTTAGAAACATTTTTCAATTTGAAAAGTTCCTTAGGGAATTTTCCTTTTGTAGTATAAGTTCTCCTAATATTATGGCATTCTACATGTAGGTTCCTTATAAAGTGGTTCCTTATAAAAAAAGCGTTGCTAAGGAGTAGCTAAGGAAAGGCGTAAAAATTGCAGCAAATGGGCGTTTCCATCCATCAAACTGTGCTCTGAAAGGCTTCTCTGAAATTGGTTTATGATAAATCTTAGGTTGTATTTGACTATGACGTTTCATGGTCCAACACAAGGGGATAAATCTACCTCCGTTTACGTCAATACACAATCAATAGGTGCAGCTATTTACATTTGGATTGACGTTCGAGCCTCGAGATGGGGATGGGTTTGTCTCTTAGCTGAATGCGGCAATCCTCATTTGCCCGGATGCTCAACAATAAGACTATCTGGATTAGGCCGTGCTGAGGGACTATTTTGCAAAACCAAAATCCGACCATAACAGGTAAATGCCGTAGAGTCGTTAACATTATAGATGTTCGCACTGCAAAGTGGAATCATGCATAGATTTGCCTGTTGGCAAATGACCGCACTCATATATGTCAAAATCCTCAGAGGATACAACTAAAAACGAAGGAGAAAATAAAGGCACATTAGCTGCATATATCAGGTACGAGGGAAAATCCTGCAGAATATCGAAAGTAGTTGTTTGTTCTATAGGTATATGGGAGGTAGAAACTCTGGTCGCTCCAAACATAGTTTGGAGGTGTGGCAACATGATATTCTGTACAAAGAATAAATAGTATTGTGGTCAAGCCCCGCTCTGGTTCATATGCATCTTCAATAGCGGTCACCATACTTCAGATCTCCTTTCAAATACACTCTTTTTTAAAAGGACGATTTTCTAAGAACACGAGATTCAAAATTTATGGAAAATTAAGAACAAATTAGGAACAAGCTGAGGCTGAAGCAAATGTCGTAAATTGATTTGAAACTGATATAAAACTTTGTAAGCTCTACAATATTTACTAAAAGTCCACGAAACAACTAAGTGTACCAAGACTTTTAGCAAGGATTATACATCTGTAAGAATGTATATCATTTTTCTTCTGCTAATGTTGCTACAAATAATACCTGTTTCATAAACATCTATTGTCTAATGTCTACCTTGCCTACACCCCAGTAATAATTGAAGAAAAAAACAGTTAAAGAACAAATAAAGAACAATTCAGTCTCAAAATTTTGGAAAACTAAGAACAGCAAGCCTGAACCTCAATTTTACTGGTTGTTATAGAAAATTGTCATACAAAATTGGCTGTGGAACTTAGGCTTAACGTTGACAGTCACCAAATGAACATGAGTCACCTAACTATTCGCAATAGAATAAGGAAGCAGATGTCAAGTCTCCTAGTTTAACAATAGCTTACTCATAAAGATAGGATAATCATTAAACCACCAGCTAAAAACACTCCATTCTGGCAAACAAAGCTAGAGTCTCTGAATCCGTGAAAATTCATGACAGACCAGACGTTGTGTCTGAGCTCTTGACGTGGAATAGAAGTGAGTCTCAGTTACAATGCAATGGCAACTTGACGCAAAGTCTGGCTATAGCGTAAATACAAGCGGCGTCTATCATAACAAAATTGACAAAGACATTAATTGCACTTTTACTGAATATGGTAAATTGCTTGTTTCATTGATCCATGGGCATCTATTAAATTTATCAAGTTCTAAGATCTGGGGCCTACTGATCAATAGGGGCCTGGGTACTAGTTTGTAAGGAGACAAAGTTGTTGCCGAAGCAAGAAAAGGGTTTGAATAATACATGGTGGTGAATATATATATAAATATATATATATATATATATATATATATATATATATATATATATATATATATATATATATATATATATATATATATATATATATATATATATATATATATATATATATATATATATTTGTATATATATTTGTATATAAAATACATAAAGCTCTACAAGTGCTGCCATATTCTTTTGACACACTGGAAAATTATATTGGCCTTTCATTCCTTATCAGTCGATGCCATCTTGATTATGATTGATTTCAACTGATAAGGATTGAAGGGTCGAAACATACTTTTGAAAAGTCACTTTACCTATTTATTTGACTTTCAAGTGTGCTAAAAGAGTATGAAAACTCTTGTAGTACTTTATATATTTCAAATATATATATTTTTACCATGCATTGGGCAATAGCAGACCTTTCAACGTAAATTTTCAAACACCTGGAGATTTTGGATTTTTTTTCCCTAAGAAATGAAAGGAGATTTGGCGAAGAAAACCTGGGAGTACCTGGAACTCGATAAGGGAGCGGTCATTATTTATGGCCGGGGTGGGGACTGAAAAGAAAGTATTAAGTTCTTTCAAAAACAAATTTTACCCCACCATTTGCTTAAGTCAAATTTTCTTTACCCCACTGAAGGAAAACAGTAAAACGAGGCTTCTTTTGTGCTTGGATGTGATGTATGCTTTTACACTATCCTTGTGTTCAAAATTATGTAAAAATCAACTGGAAGAGACTTATAAAAATCCGAAGACCGGGAGAAAGCAATCAAATACGGGTGTCTCTCGGCCAAACCGGGAGAGTTGACAAGTTTGCATTAGTTCCTTTAGCTCACCACTAGTAATACTCTTCTCAGGCTCTCGAAGTACGATCCCGTTATGCTAAGTTTTTGCTTTGAATTCTACATATAACTTTGTTATGTCAGCGTTCTAATGTTAAGTTTCTGAAATAATGGTACCTAGCATATTCTAACTAGTAAGTTGCAACTAAAGTTTTTAAAGGGCCCTTGAAAATCAGCTTTAATGAAATGAAATCAGATATTGCGGTCTGCTCGCGATTACTCTGATGCAAATGGACTGTTTGCCAAACCATTTCCTGACACCTTTTCATCACTACAGCCAGTCATCATGACGGATTCTAGTCGTCATACAGGCAAGCGAAGCGCTGAATAAAACAGCAAGCCTCATTCAGAGAATGAGACATACTAAAGCCTTATCACAGAATAGAATGCATGTGTCCTTCCGAAACTGGCGATTTCTTACCAAATAACATCATGAAGCTATGAAAGATAATATCCAAAAACTAAAGCGCATGTAGGAAATAAATGCACTCAAATAGAAGCGAAATAAAACGCAGAAAGACCTATACTATCTGCGAATGTGCAGTTTATATCAGGGGTGGGGCAACCTACGGCCGGCGAAGGGAATTACTGTGGCCCTCGGCTACAAAATCTCATTCGTTTCCCACTTCTATGTATTGTAAGAACGGTTAAGATTACTAGGTTCTGACTAATCGAAGTTTTGCTTAGTGTAATTTACAATAATGATTGTAATGAAGACGACCGACAGAATAAAATGCAACAGAACAATTGTGGAAACAGAAGTGGAATTGGCTCTTACACATAGGAAAAGCGTCAAGACGAAAACCAAACAGCACTTACGTCAGGATGCATAATATCTAATTCCAAGTCCACCCATACTAACTTAGCATGCAAACTTCCCCCCTCACTTATAATCAACACTGAGTACATGGCTGTGTGTTGGGGGGGGGGGGGACAGTCAGACCATGTGAACCTACGGAGATGGTCCAATGAAAGCTTCTCACCACTACAACCTAGAAGTTTCATTGTTTTTGACAAATATTGGAGGGTTACCACCCAATCGTCACGAAGTGTTTGCTACTGTTTATGATTCCCTTATATTCAATTTAATGCACTGTTCTCTCGCATTTAAATAGTCGTTTCCCGTAAAACTTAAGGAACCAAGTCACCCCAAACTTAATCCAAATCTGAACAATAAAGCAAGTAAGTAAATGAGTAAGAGTGAATGAGTGAGTAACTGGATGAAAGAGTGATTAAATGACAGAGTGAGTAATATTAGAAGGTAAGTAATGGAGAGGGTAAGTTAATGAGAAGGTAAGGAAATAGGAGAGAGGGGAAGATTGAGTGAGTGAAAGAGTGAGTGAGTGAATGAGGTAGTGAGTGAGTGAGTGAGTGAGTGAGTGAGTGAGTGAGTGAGTGAGTGAGTGAGTGAGTGAGTGAGTGAGTGAGTGAAAGAGTGAGTGAAAGAGTGAGTGAAAGAGTGAGTGAGAGCCAGAAAGGGTGACAAAGTGAGTGAGAGCAAGTGTGCTAGTGAATGAGAAAGTGAGTACTGTCACTGTAATGAGATCATTTGCAGGCAAGAGTCCTAATTGGCAAAAAAAAGTAGAAGAATAGAACACTGGAAGAATTGTATCAAATAGCAGCTGGGGCTAGGTCCTGGAGTTAAGGTGGGGAGTGACCAGGGGTAGCAGACCTGGGGGAGGCTGTAGCCCCTCCACATTTATAGCAGATGTACTTTAGTATGTGTTCTAACACCCTCTGTATCCCTGCAAATGTTAATCTTTCCACTCAGATCCCCACCACAATTGTTGCTCCACTGTTCCTGGTAACACCTCATCCCCAGGCCCACGAAGAGATTTTGGAGTTTCTGGGGCAAAAGAAGAATATGAGACCCCTGAGAGCAAAGCAAATAGAGAAACTTGGGGATCTAGGAATTAACTCCAGAAAAATAACTGCTAGTCTTAATGTATGAGGCCCCCTTAACTACAAAGCACTGGGAGTTGCAATTTGCACCCTTGCCCCCCTCTCAGTGGCTCTATTCATCCCCTAATTTGCACCCATGATATTGGTGAATGGCGGGTTCTGTTGAATTTCCTTCACTGCTATAATAGTCGGGCTTTTCTAGTCTATTGTTTCTAGATTAGCATTTGTCTAAGTGATATTTTCCTTGTAATGAAATGGCCCTATCATAATGATCACAACACAATAATGGATTTTCTATCAATGTAGGCTTAGGCTTACTTCATCATACACTAGTCCATACCAGTGCAAAACTACAAGGGGATTCCATGGGTAAAGATCCCCATTCTATTCCTCAAAAGGATAAAAGTGCCCTTTTCTAAATTGTGAAACTGTCTATTGTATTTTTGCTAAGTAGAACTGTCTGGTTATGATTCTCAATAAACTCAACAGTTCCTGAAATACTTCCTCTGCTTCTAAATCTGAAAAATGCTATAGCAAAGCTGTGTTACATTAAGAAACTTTTGGTGTACCCTTTTTAAACACTAGACCCTGCCCAAGAGAATTCTTAATTGTGCACCTGACTGGTCCTAAGTGTATGGTGTAGGTAAATAAACAATACTAAATGAATTAACTGCTGGTAATATTATACAGCCTCTGGGTCTCAACATAATTCAAAGAAAGATAGATTTGAGCAGCCATGCTAAATTACACCCCCATTGATATTCATACAGGGTAGAGGAAAATGATTTATTCTACCCATGTGTCCCTGGAAGCCTTGCTGATCATATTCCTTTTATTCTAGATGGCTTGTGATGGGGTTCTTGGGAAGGATTAGAGACATGACAGCTTTTCCTAATTTCACTTATGATTAGCAGAAATCTAGCACAACAGTTATTAGAATGTTACCTTGGATACTTGTAATTCAAACAAGAACTAGCTGTGCTACACAAAGAAGAATTTTAATACAAAAATAGCTGTACAATACTTTATTGAGTAGGTAACAAAAAGTGAGAATTTTTGGACAATAGAGGTGAACTGAGCACTATTTATTGATTACAAACCATAAATCATATGAGACTAGGGTATGCTATGACTCTAAAATGTGTTGTTTTTTGTACTGCCTACACTATCTTCCATAAATACACATTTCTATTGGGAAAGTAAGCAAAGATCAACAGAAAAAGCTCTTTTGTGAATTTAGGATCTTGGAAATGAGTGCTTTCATAGCAACTGCTGTTTGAATCAAAGCATCTGTTATAACAAATCAATGGAATCTCATGAGAAAAAGGTATCCAACAAGATTATGGATAGAAAACAATACCAGCCATCATAAATAGGAATTTAATCACTATAAAAAGTAAACACTGCAGAGAAGCTGACTGCAGCACAACAAGGCATTGTTAAATAACAATATTCAAATTACGTCGAATTCATGACGCGGCTTCCTGATGCAATGATCTGGTCTTTTCCTACTTGTGCAAAAGATAATGATCTTAACCACTCTAATAGTTGGCAACATCTTTGTTGAGCTAGTAACTGACTCGAAGCTTTGAGCACCAAAGGGCATCAGGGAATAGGAAATAAAAGGAACTGAGTCAGACTTTTGAGGACTGACATAAATGAGACAAGTCTAATTTCTCAGCGACATTTGTATCCCATTGCTGAAGTATTTTCAAAACTAGCTGATGGAAATTTCAGTTTGAAAGAGCGCAGCAAAAAGCCGGGCAGGTCCATATATAGTGATAATATCATTTTCTATTCAAAGTCACTCGGTTTTCAAATAAGCTTAGTGACAGCAAATATAATAGACAATGCCATACAATATCGCAGAAGGTATACCTAATGGTATTAAGCCGTGTTTAAATGGCTGGAAGTAGCTATTAAATTTTAGCCTAGCTCAAGCCAACTTTCCCGCAATATATAGCCAAAGAAACAAACCGGGTCAAGCTTGTCTTATCTCCCCTTATTGGACTGCAATACAATGATAGATAAAAAATCTAATGAGAAATATTGAAGACAATGTTGGGTGACTTCCTGTACAATGGAAATGTGCCAAAACACGGTCAATACTCTCAGTTTTCTACTACCCACACTTCAAAAAGGCTAACACATATGGAGATAAATTTTCACCAGAAAATGATACCATTCGTTAATAGGAAAACAGTTAAAGTGCCTTTACCAGTTTCAATAGAGTCTACTTACACCTTAAACAGAATCTTTGCACTCGCAAAAGTTGACAAAGATAGCAAAGGAAATGTATCTACACCATATTAATTGAATACTTATCAATTGTCAAGAGCAATACCTGCAAAATATTTTCAGCAAGGTCTTTCAGTGTCATCGATCTTTTCCATCAAGTCCAATGGTCTCAAAGGATTCTGTGATACGATCTTGCAGAGACCAAACAAACGTTTTAAAGTTGCATAAACAAGAGTGTCATGACTTAGGCCTACTTTCCGCCAGCACTACCTTCTGATTTTCCCGATCAATATTCGCTCACGTCCAATGCAGCGCTTCTCTTTGCAACTGAAATCACTCTCACAGCTTTTGCACGCCGGTATAGGTTATTTCCGGACAACCAATTAATTTCATGACGGTTTTTCTTGGATTGTAAATAACAGATGTTCCGGCATGTAATAATTTTTCGCTTCATCAATAGCACACAGTCTATCAACTTCAGTTTGTTTGGAAGAAATGCTCCACCGCGAGGGGGCATTTCACAAATGCTCCTGACTGCTGCCAAGATTGTAGGGCAGAAGCGATGAGAGCCAATCTTTGTACAATATCTGGCAGCTTACGTACAGGCACGGCGCAGCCAAATAAAGCTTGGGGGGCTACATATACTAAATGGAGGTCTACAAACGACAAGATTGCTTGATACAGGCTAGAAAAATCAGTGGCTGACAAAATGTGGAAGGTGAAGCCGCCAGCGCCCCCCCCTCCAGCGACGAGGTGGTTGACGTAGAATTCTTTGTTCTACATTTACCTAATCTAGTAAGGAAACAATATTTGACTAAATATTTCAGAAAACGATAACATATTAACGGAGCTCAAGAAATATGGCCGCTAGTTCAGGGGAGTTGCCAACCACTACAGATTGGAGGCTAACACCCATCCTTTCGGTCACTCCCTTCAATTCCCATCCTCTTTCGGCCACACCCATGATTTCAATGGCGAACAATTAAGTGGCTGGGGGAAATAAAATGAAATGGAGTGAAATAACAAAGAACCTATACTGCACCCCCCCCCCCTGCTCGGTACATCTAGAATTAAGCAGAAGTAGAAAATCGATCTTGGAGACGAGTAGGGGACATATTCCTCAAAGTCCCTCCATGAGTAAAAATAGCATATAATCATAGCTTATATAATTTGGGGGCACCGAAACACACCACAGACGTATCAGGCATGATATGCAAGTCGTTTTTCTACAACGCTTCAGAATCCAGTTTGGTTTCTTCCTTCGAGTCCTAGTCCATTCCAGCCTCGCAAGTCTGATGACACAAAACAGTTAATAATAACACAGGCCACAATAACATAGCCTGGGTAGAGCTTGGGCTTGACATGGACTCACCCTGGGCACTTACGAGCAACAGGAACAATCAAGCTTTCTGTCTTTACAGGTTGAACTCCTTGCTCAAGATGCTATAAACATGAAAATGCAATATATTCCTTTGGAAAATCATGAAAATGAAAGACTCTGATACATATCCAATATTTCCTTCTTCCCTCTCCCCAAACGATGTTTGTTGTGTATTGCTATACTGTAAAAATTGACTAATATTTAGCATTTTATGACCTGTAACGCTACAGCAACAAATAAAGATTAAAGATAAATTTTATAGGTCTTAGATAAGTTTGACATTGTGCTTTATTGAGAGTCAGCCTATTATTCCTAAATGATCTCTGTCAACTTATTGCTGTTGCAGTCAGTTAGATCTTCCAAGGCGTATTTCAAACCAGAGTAGAGTTTGAGAATCACCATTGGACACAATTTCGCTTAATTGACTACAACTTTTGCGTGCACAGAAAATCAAGAATTGATTAGACAGGTCAACGCAGAAACCACATATGACGAGGGGCGAAATCGTATAGGTCTATACAATGGTGTGTAATCCACTCTAGTTATCAGATTTGTACCACACCCTAGACTCTAGCAAATAGAGCTCATCTTCTCAAAGTTGTTAAGTGAAAGCTCCCGTATAACAGTAAATTGTTTGTAATAAATATCGAGTGCTCGTATTATCACTTGACATATTTATGGATTTTTTTTGGAGTTTAAAGTATGGAACTTGCTTCTTGAATCGATTAGCTTCAGTCCCAGTGTGTACATGTCTTGGGACTTCTTGGTATTTGTGGTTGTCTCCTGTGTTTTGTACGTTTTCTGTTAGATAAACTAGCAGTGATTCAGCCCTTCGTCAAAAATGGTTTGAGCAGGACATAAGGGCTCGATAGGGTACTTCAGGGAATTACAGAAGTGTTGCAGTCCTCTGGAGGCCCAAGGGGCACAGCCCCCTTGTTAAATGTATAGGATACTTTGCTGCGCTCAGCCCCAGTCCACGTTTAAATTTTTAGAAACTTCTTTGATCTTTTTACCTTACTGAAGATTTGCAAACTCGCATTGTTTTTTTTACATGTAACAACCGTAACACGATCCATTGGAAATGAATCCTTAGATTGATTTGACTATTGTGCATAAAGAATTTCAAATCAAACCGAATCAAATCAAATCAAATTCAGTTGAATATCGAGAAATGCAGTGGATTAATTCTACGAGATTCTAAAGGGTACCGTCTTAAAAATCAGTTTAAAATGTTCCAAATAAAGAAGTCTGTTTCGGGCCTCCCTGCTTAGTACGTAACAATTGGCTGGCTACAGAAATCGCAGAGTTACTTCTACAACTATAAAGGACCCAATGTTCTGTCTTTTATCTTCTAGAGTCCATGACGCAATGCTGTTCTATGCAAATTCTTAGCATGCTATGAATTGCATAGGGATGATGCTAACAATGGTAATCAAGTGAAACGCCGAATGCATGAAAGAAGCGTTTACACCAAACCTTTAGCTTTTTATATAAATTCGGTGGCTTTGTTCATCATCAATAAACCATGCTACGGATCGCAAACTGCGTTGGAGTTGCAAACTCTAGATAAATAACTACACACTTTCTGTACAAATCATAGATGTACACTTCCATTAATACTATATTTAAGATGTAATAACGTAATGTCCTAATAATATAATAATAATAATAGTCGAATGTTTTAACACGATGACCTATCAGTAAAATGTATACTGTTATCATTAGGGTTCTGATACCTAGGCACTGATATATTAATGGTAAGAGATCGAAAAACTAATTACAAGTGTCCAAAAAAAACATAGTACAACAACATGAAATAAAACTGCAACACAGAACATTCTGATGAAGCTATAAGCGAAAGGTCGAAGAGCTGTTTTCTGCTGGCTATCTAGATATCTTGCTTAAAATGCGCTTATGCATAGGCAGTACATGTTATTTTCGTACGAAAGTGGTTTAAAAGAAAGTAGTGCTCGACTACGACTACAATCTACGAGCAATCTAGTACAAGGAATCACTAGAAGAAAGCTACAGTACTTCGGGCATTTGAAACGACATGAAAGCACGGGGAGACAGATTCGGGATGGACGAATGCCTGGAAAGAGAAGGAGAGGCAGACAGCTAAGGAAATGGGAGGACGGTATCTCGGAACATTTGGGAATGTCTCTTGCAACAGCAGGGCAATATGCACAATGCAGGACAGCATACAGGGCAGCTGTTTATGCAGCCACGTCCTGAAAAGGATATGTTACTGATGATGAGTACTTGACTGGTAAAAAGTTAAGAAAGTTCAATACAGGATTTCTGAAACCTAAGAACGTCAGTAAGTTCATAAACATTGAAAATCCCATTTTTCAAGAAAGCCCATAGCCTGTTTGACTTTACAGGTTTTTCTTTAATAAGGAACCTACATGTAGAATGTTGAAATTTTTAAAGAACTTATACTACTAAAGAAAAATTCCCTGAGGAACTTCTCAATTTGAACAATTTTTATAACACCAAATAATCAAGAATTAGGAATCTGGTTCCATTCATTTGCAGTCAAAACCCGTATAGATTGTTTGCTATGCTTGTGTTAAGTCCTTCATTTTTCATTGATCTTACGTTACAGCCAAAATTAAAGGCAAAATTCAAGGTTTCAATGTTTTAAATATGTCAGTACCATTTTTATGCACTAATTGTGCTCTGAAAATGAGGAACTGTTCAGGAACTTTTAGTACTACATTCTGGTCATCTGAGGTCAAAAAATAAGGAACTTTTGGAACTAGACCTTGCGCTAGGTTCCTTATAAAAAAGCCGTGTATGAGAATTGATAAAAAATATCCTTTCATTCAAAAACCAGCTTTTGCACTGAATTTTGTGGGGTCCCTTACTCATTTGCTTGAAGGTGCACACCGTGCTTTACGCCACTGATACTTGGCCAAAAAAGCTTTCTGGTGAAAAATACTGTTAAACCATACTGAGGTGAGCCTCAAAACAATTGATCTTCCGGACGACGGGTGAGAACCTAACCATATGGCTCTTGCCTATCTTTGAGTATATATGTGCGAGCATGCTCCTCCCGCAGCCTGCGGAACACCGAGACTGATTTAAGGTTGCCAAAGAAAAGTTCAGCAAATGGACAAAAAAGTTTTTCTTTCCAGGGAGCTAAACTATGGAATAGCCTTCCTGCTGATTCTAAGTCGGCATCCTCCCTGGGTGGTTTCAATAAATCAATGCAGGGTTGACTGTTTCCTTATTTTTGTTTTGGAGGGCCCCTTGAAAAACAACTTCCGTTGAAGGGCAACCCTCTCTAAACAAATCAAATATGAAATATATATATACAATGTGAGTTAACAAGAATGAATATAGGGAGTCAAAAGAGAGAGAACGTAGATGATTTGAACGTTTATCATTGTCTGCTTTGTTCAGTGGAGCTACCTAAACAACAATTCGACAATCGCAAACATAATGTCCATCAAACATCGTACTTTTAATAATCTACCCATGATGCACTTCAACTTTTATACTGCTTTTCCAAATATTTACATCTTATTATATCATTAATCATAAGTTCATAATAAATGGGAGGAGTCTTACTAAACAGTGGCCGGCAATATTTCTACAACCTAATAAACGGGGGATCATAATAAAACAGGAGGTTTGACATATTTCTAAAACCTCATGACAATTTTACTGTCTATTGCACTTCAGAAAAAACCTCAAAAGAAATACTATCACTTGGTGAAAGAAAAAATGTCTCTTCTCAAGGAAGAAAAATCCAAACCATTCTTCATTCTTTGGTATTTATTAATTAAACGAGGGTCCTAATAAGCTCCGGGGAATCCTGAAATAAATAGGCACCCCCCGTATAGGAACCTAAGACTAAGTGTTGGGCATGAGACAACCATAAGAGTGAAAATTGCAAATTTCATAAATACTTAAAAATACATTCCGTAACCTATTTTTGCTACAAAGATAAATTTCACTTTCTTTGCATCTATCAAATTAAAAATGTCAGCATAATTACATTGTAAATGTTGGACAGCATTATTTGACGGCATTTAAACACAAGTGCTACACAGAATGGATATTGTAACAGGCAATCTTGATTGGCTGCTAGCGCGATCCCCAAGTGGGGAATCTTCTGCCTTATTGACCAATCAGAAGGTCAGGATCCTCAACTTTACTACCTAAGTACTCACACCTTTTTATAAAAATATCTAATTTTTTGCTGAGCCTCAATATTCTTAACTTTTTATCACTTTGAGCCTAAGAATACTCTTCAATTATTCTTAAAGCTCACTCTTGTTTTGTTTTCTAAAAATAACTCAAATCAACGGATAATCTAAAATTTGATGAAACTTGAGCCTTGAATTATTCATAAACTAGTCTTAAATTTCAGAGGATTGGAGTCTTCATATACTTATAGACTATATTCTTATAAAAAGGTGTGTAGTACAATTTTGAGCGTCTTCCGCAGCCAATATGAAGGAATATGACGATGAGTGGCATTCGGCAGCCTAAAAGACGATAGGCTGAACAGATAAAACGAGGAAAGGGAAGGTCAGACATGTACTAAACCTGCCACTGATATGCCAGCTCTACTATGCTCCCTAAGGCGTCTCCCTTCGAAATATCACTGCAGTTTTGGATGGCCAGTACACATGGGTCTATGTCAATAACCCACATTTGCAAAAAGATATGGCCTTTGTATAAACCAGGGCAAAACATAGGTGAGTGTGCGAGGGTATATGTGTGCTCCACACGAATGCCCGAAACATGTGTCACTATCTAATCTCGAATGCTCGACGCATAGAGCCATTGTAGTACAGTACATATAAAGGCTACGATGAACTACATGGAGTCCTAGGTCCTGTCTCTATACTACGGCATTTCTTTCGCCAACCAAACAAAGTCTCCCAACCAATTGTTGTCTTGGAGGACAAAGCACCATACTCCCTACAATTCCCCTGCAAGGAAAAAGACACAATTCAGAGAGTTGAAAAGAAAAGAAAAATGCTCGATAAAAATTCTAAGTTAACGATGATGCTTATGAAGCTACTCGGGTACGGTGGGTCAGCTCTCATTGTCAAGTGTAAGCACCCGTGTCTTCATAAATCTCTGAGAAATGGGTTCAATTTCATGCCAAGCCTAAGACATAGAAATTTGAAAAAGGGGTTTTTATGAGAAAGCACAACAAAAAATCTAAGAAAAGGGGTATTTCTAGATTCAACTTCAACTTTTATCTTTGATTTTCTATAATAAGGGTCTAATCTTTCTTTGGTTTCAAAAAAGGGGGTAAAATTTAAGCTAAAAAGCAGAGAAAAGGGTCCATTTTCTATAACCTCAAACGTGTGTGCTTACACTTGACAATGAGAGTGGACCCACCGGGTGCTCGAGTAGCTTACTTGAACCAGAGGCTGCACAACTATCTATAAGTAACAGGACAGTTAAAAACTAGCTTCTGTGACTACATGTCATATCCCAAAAGCAAGTAAAATAAATGATGTCCAATGAGCGATGTCGAAAGAAGGGGAAAGGGAGACAGCTGCTCCTCTTGTCCCTTTCTAAGGAGACAGAAGAGGCAAGAACAGCCCAGCTCGGTTCCATAACTTCTTGCCCACAACCGTTGTCATAGGTACAATATGTCGTCAATAACAATTGAACTCATGTCTTTCTGTGCATTCTTGGCATCTCTATCATGGCTTTACCACAATGAAAAAACTGCGCTTTTCCATATGTTTGTTGGTATATCACACACTAACGATTAGGCAGAGGTGCAACCCTCTGCATTATAGCCGACGTTTCTGAATGCGCAAGCGTGTTTTATGGGGGACATGCAAGAGAGGTTTAGCAACTAAAGAGAGCCTTCAAAGCGCCTTAATTTCACTGCACATTTGGTGCTATATAGAAATTACAAATGCTAAGTGTTAAGGCAGGAGACTATGGACATTGTCAGTTTCAGCGCAAACTCCTCTATAAAGCACTGCTAAATGGGTTAAGGGAGAGGTTATTATTTATGACTGGGGTGGGGACTGAAGATAGAATGGTAGGGTAACTGAAAAAAATAAGCTAAGGTGGGGTAGAAGAATACATTTTGACCACGAGGGTAGTGTAAAAATCTATACCATATTTAATCATATTTGCACACTTGCTCTACTGTTTTCCTTCGGTGGGGTAAAGAAAATTCGATTTTAGAAAATGGTGGGGTAAAACTTTTTTGAGGGAACCTAACGCTTTCTCTTCAGCCCCCACCTCAGCCATAAATAATGACCGCTCCCTAAGGACAGTGCATGTGCTCGTTTGCTTGCAGTAATAAAAACATGAGGGATCGAACAGTTCCTTATTAGAGAAATGTTTCATAGTACAAGCTCCTTGTATACTTCGGCTACAAGAAAAAATTTGCATGGTACAAAATTCCTAGCTAAACTCAGAAAATCACTCGCGGGCTCTATGCATCATTGCAAACTTACAACTGCCAAAGAAAACAACCAAAAATAGGAAAAAGTGTTTCTCTTTCAGAGGTGCACAGGCATGGAATGCCCTTCTAGTTGAAACTAAACATGCATCTTCCCTGCAAGAATTCAACAACAAAATAAACCTGTTCTTCACTTTTCAATTCTCTAACTTTTTAACTTTTCAACTTGATATATCGCAAGTTAGTTGCTATATGTTCTTATGGTAGTATATATTAGTTGTTCTGTTGTAATTTTTTATTGTGAATTAAACGGAGGGCCCCGTTGTAAACCAGCATTTGCTGAAGGGCTGCCCACCTTAACCTATTTCAAAATGAAACATGCAATTAAAACGTCACACATATATAGAGAATATGTCAAGCATCGAAAGCGCTTATGAATCAGTTTAAGAGCATTTTCAGGAAGAAAAATTAATAACTGTTCTATGCACAGTCTCTGAATTCTACTGGAAAATTGCATAATTAGAAAGTTGAAACATCCCCAAGTACAACACATGCGATTTGTCAGTTTACAATTACACATTTGACAAAGTTCCCCACAATTTCACTCAACCCGCCATCGCTACTTAATTTTTTGAAGACTTCTACGCACTGTCGGCATTTTCACAACTTGCATTCCCTTATTTCTTCACTTGCATTGCCATCTCAGTGATTTTCACTACTCACATTTTTAGCCAATCTGAAAGTCGTGGTCTCAGTACGGAAATTTTATTGCCTTGTTTACTATCGGCACTTTGGCAGCAATTTCCCCCTGTATCTCCCTCCAGCCACCATCTCAGCGGCAGGGTAGGGGGAACTATCTCTACACGTTAACAGATTTTTGCGAAAGTATTTAAGGCGAGGTAAGTACACCGCTAAGACCAATTTCCTCTAGGCGAACCTATCAACGATTTCGTTGCGAATTCAATGGGGATTCAGATATGAGCATGCTCAGTTGGTTCTCAAGCTCTCGCTGCAAAACTACGCATGTCGTAAATCTGTTTCCCGGCGAATTCGCACCGAAATCGCAGGCAACTTCGCCTAGTAGAACTCATAAAACTTTAAATCTAACTAGATCAAATGGAATTTTAAATTCACGGATGACTGCAGTAAAAGGTTTGCAACAATTGCGGACAACGATCTTTTGTGCGTCCTTTCAAAAAATCAAAGCTTCGGCACGCCCTGTATGGGTGTGTTTTTCAGCACGGATTCAATCAACAAGAAAATTAACGGCCCTGGCTATCTGCAGATGCATTATTCATGTTAAATCGATGCCACATATTAGTATGGATTGCAAAGGCGTTGTCAAAGCCAACAATACGAATCAGTGGACTATTAAAAAATTTCAATGAAACGGAGATGACATGTGTTTTTCGCAGAGACATCAATTTGATAGCGTTAAACAAATCTTATGAAAATCTTTCCGACCGTGGAATACTTGATATTCAACAATATTATCTATACTTAATAATTAATGGGGTGTGTAAACAGAGAATCGCCCCCTAATGGGTTCACATTTCGCTTTTACTGTTTGCTGGTAAAAAGTTGTTCAACAGGCCCCTAATGGGTTGTATGCACAAGTAATAATAATAATACTCTTGCACATTAGTACAGGTTAATTTGTTCAGCTCAAGGCTGCTATCAACAAAAGACCCGTATACTACAAAGTAAATATATATAGTAATTAAAATAACAATGGATTAAGTAACTAAAAAATAAACTAAAAATCAAAGTTTAAGTCCTTGGTGGATGCTTTGATTCTCAAAAGTGATGTTGCAGTTTGCAAGCTATTGGGTAGATTATTAAACGTCTCTGCTCCTTTGAATGAGGCTCTACATCCAATTTCTGTCCTAACTCTCTGAATGACTATGTTTTTGTTGCTTTGGTAAAGTTAATTGAATTATATATTTTGGATGTGTTGTGATACATGATATACTAAACAACTTTCAATAAAATTTTAAATATTTATTCATTATTTTACTTACGGCTTCAATTCACTAATTTATCCAGATATCTAATTATCTATAATTTATTCATTTATTTCTTCACTTATCCATTAATATCTATTTCTTCATGTCTTAACTTAGCAAATCATTCAAATGTTAATTTACTTTTTATATTACTCAATCTAAAATGTGTTTCAATAATATATCAACACTTCTGCATTTCCTATATATTTACTTGCTCAATATGTTATCCCTTAATTGAAATATTCATTCATAATATCTGCCTTCAC
This sequence comes from Mastigias papua, assembly GCA_964019165.1. Taxonomy (NCBI): domain Eukaryota; kingdom Metazoa; phylum Cnidaria; class Scyphozoa; order Rhizostomeae; family Mastigiidae; genus Mastigias; species Mastigias papua. Next base: position 2,221,610 of record OZ025277.1, read on the forward strand.
TTATTTGTTTTTCACTATCTATCAAATCAATTGTATATTCATTCATTTCTACATCAATTTCTTTAATCAATCACTCATCAAATCTTAAATTCATATATCTATCCTATATTCATATACTTCATATAATCTTTTATCATTTCACTAACATACTTATTACTCTATCAAGTCACTATTCATCTACATGTTTATTTATTTATTTATTTATTTATTTATTTGAACATCCATTTATTTATTTATCACTTTATTCAATAAATCAATCAAACACAATTCCAATATCACTTGAAACAATCATACTAACCTCTAAGTATCCTATCCCATTCTTTCCTCTAATCTGTTCTTTATCCGATTTAAACACAGCAAAAGCCAAACAAATGCCACAACATTCCCCAGAGCCATCAAAGCACCAAAAAGTGCCAGGCTGTGAAATGCTGAGCTGCCCAAAACTGGCCCAAGAATAAGAGCAATCCTGCTCACTGATGCATAAACACCTTGAGTGAAACCCTGTGTATCTGGCCTTGTTATCTTCGTCAATAATGACTTTGATGCCACAAGGTTCAGTGGAACTGACATGAACACCAAGAACGAAATCAACAAGAAGATGATTATGCAAGCTCTACGGTCAGAGCGTTTTGCCTCATAGACAATCATTAGAAGCAAAGAACATGTTGTTAAACAGAGAGAGAATAACAGCAGGAAAGTGTCATCAATCTTGAATTTACCTCCCAGGTACCAAATCAAAACAAAGATTATTATCAGTTCACAGCCACCAACAATATAAATGCCACTTAGGTACTTTTCCCTCCACTGGAAATCTTCTTGTGTCACAAGCGGGGCTAAGACTTCAAATTCGGTTTGGGCTAGCCACAGCACTAGATCTGCATAAAATATAGCTAGTATCTCCAATGAGCAAAGTTCCATTATTGCGTCATGCAAGCTTGGTTCCACGGTACTATCCTCCGAACGTCTCCTCTCTTTTGTCCGTATTTCTTGCGATGCCAAAAGGGGGCTCTTGTCACCATGGTGTTGGCCATTACTAATAACTTCCTTTTCAACTGGCTCGTCAATGCTTGTCTCTACAATACTATAATTGTCTTCATTATCTGGCTTCTTCTTAGTTTCGAGTTTGATCTCGGTGAAACTTTCAGCCTCCTCTGCTACTTCGTGTTTTGACAAGTCAAACACCATAAAGAAGGTTACAACCTGCATCAACAGCCACACAATGGCCATGAATAAACCGGGGGCTGGACCGTAAAAGATGTGCCATTTCGCAAGATGAAAATCCACATTTTCTAGGAAAAAATTCAACGATGGCCCTATGGTTATGCCAAGGACCCTTCCTACTTCGAGCAATGCAAATACACCGATCCGTTTCGATGCTGGGAAGGTACGTGTTATCTCCCCACTTGCAGCAGCAAAAAAGCCATCCCCCAAACCGGCTAGAAACCTCCCAACTAGCATCAACCAAGGCGAAAATGGCAAGGCGTATATCAAACTACCAACGAATTCAAATGAGTTCATAACGTACAGGATCTCTTTGGTCCTTTTCGTCCTATCAAATAAACGCCCTACGACCGGAAGGCTGATCATGGCTGCTACTGTATATACTGCCACCACGAGTCCAAGGAACCATGTTCTAACATCAAAAGTCTTTAGGTATAACCAAACAGACGGTAGTATAATGGCATACTCTACTCCAACTAGGAACATGCGAATACAAAAAGCAGTTACTGTCAGTCGCCTTTTCCATACAAAGGACAAGTTCTTTCTCTCCAAATTCTCCAGAATTTCGTCTAGGCCCATGATGCATGTACTGGCCTTTTCACATCCAAGCGGATGAACTCAAAATTTGACTTCACTGCTGGGATAAGTCCAAGCAGATTGAGTCAGAAGGTGTCTTGGTGTGGATTTAATGAGTCATAAATTTTTAAACAGATGAGAATAGTTCGCTAAAATCCATTGAATACATAAAGTGTTCTATCACGCCTCTTGCATGCCGTACGCTTTGCTGTGTATCACTCTTATATCACAACCATGGTCAAACCATATTTGCATAATAAATGGTTTTGTTTCTCCTCTATGTGCACGAAGACAATCGAGTCAGGCCTGTTGTACAGTGAGATGCAAGCATACTTTGATTTCTCGTTTTTCCTCGCTGTGGACGCTACTGTTCTTTACATTTAAAATTATATTCTGTTGCGGATTACCTGATTACCCCTCTTACACGGAAGAGTGTAAGAATGTGAGTTATGGACAATCGGTTTTGAACTAGGACGCAGGCCCGTAGACAGCTGAACTGGAATGGGGGGGGGGGGGGGGTGCACAGAAAGTATATGCCAAAACAGTGCCTTTTCATAGGCTGTCTGAGGGAAGATGAGGCTCGCCCCTAGAAAAAATAGTCAAAGTACTGCCCTCCAGAACGTCGGAAAACGCCCTTTTGCTGAATAGAGTGTAGCAGTTTCCATCATTGACCTTCATGCTAAGGTGGAGAAACTGGCTCATTTCCACTCTTTTTTATAAGAACCAGTAAAATTGAGGTTCAGGCTTGCTTTTCTTAATTTTTTCTAAATTTTTGAGGCTGAATTGTTCTTAACTTGTTCTTAAATTTCTGGGGTGTAGACAATTTGGACATTAGATAATATGAAAGACAAAATTAGGTGCCTTTGAAACAGGTATTATTTTTAGGAGGGACTGACATTTCATGTTAATATATTATAGGACAGTGTATGCGTCTCAGTGAAAAAATACATTATACTACTAAAAATACATAGTACTTCTGCCTCAACTTCTTCTTAATTTAATCTTAATTTCCCAGCAGTTTTTGAAGCTGGTGGTCTTATAAATTTGCTCTTATAAAAAAGGAGTGAACATAGTTTCGTCGAAATTTGAAGATTTAAAACGACAAAGGAAAAGGCTAAACCGTCTTTTCTCTTTGGTACTATGTGCATACGCCAATGATAGAGACAAAACTATATCTTACCAACAAATTGAAGAAAAGACATTTCTTACCTTCAGATATCGGGCATGGGCTACACGGAATGCACTCAAAAGGAACAATGCCCTATTTCCTAAAAGGGCTACCATATACACAAGCAAAAACTCTAAGACACTCTTACAACACTCGTGTCGTCACTGAAAAAGGTCAACAGTTTGTCGCACAACAAAATCAAGATATCTGCATGTCATATATCCGTGATATGGTGCTTCTAGGTTCAAGATTGGGTAGAACTCAACTGAAAATGATTAAAAAGTACAGTGTAGTATACTTCGATATACAACCTCTGTGAATTATTAGGGGGGCAAAGCCCCCTGCTCCCCACTGTCTACGGGCCTGAGGACGTATTTTGACTCTATTTTATTTGACATTTTGCTGACCTTTATGTGGTATGTAAAATGTTCTGTAGCATTCACTTTAAGTGACAAGTCTTTGTTTTTAATTTGAATGCATTTTTCAGCGAGTTACACGGCGGCACCACATCACAAAATTTTTTGAAGTTACCAAAGATGCCACTGCTTTACAATTTTCCCTGGAAAATTGCACTCTTTTTCATAAAAACAATTTTATAAGAACACCAGCCTAAAAATTGATAGGAACTTACGAACAGATTAAGAACAAGATGCTGAAACACTGTGGCAAAATGATTTGAAACTGATGTAAAACTTTGTAAGCTCTACAATGTTTGTCAAAGGTCCCTGAAACACCCTAAACATCAGTGTGTAAAAAGTGGTAGGTGTATCAAGACTTTTGGTAAGGATTATACATCTGTAAGAATGCATATCTTTTGTCTTCTGCTAATGTTATTAAAAATAATATCTGTTTCATAAACACCCACTATTGTCTTGTATATTGTTTAATGTCTAAATTGCCTACACCCCAGTGATTTAAGAACAGATTAAGAACAATTCAGCCTCAAAATTTTAATAAAATTAAAAGCAGCCAGCCAGAACATCAATTTTACTGGTTCTTGAATAAAAAGAGTATAAAATAGTCCCACCACGACAAGACAATTTTCAAGCCAGCCATATCATGCTCATAACAAATTGCCCATTTTGCAAGCGAGAATTCCCATTGCTCCCTGATGTTACCTAAAAAAAAACTCATTCGGTTTATCGCTCATATTATTTTTACTAACATTATACAGCTTCTTCTTAGCAGTGATATATGTGAGGAAGGCCAATACTTCGTGCATCATCTAGTGTACATAGATTTAATTGGAAGGTGTTTATCAGAAAGTTGTACTCAACTACTCAAAAAGTTACGAAAGTTCAGTACTGGATAAGAAAGTTAATAGATCATATACCTTTGATACCTTTGATATTACAACAATCACTCAAGAATGTAATCTCTTCTACTTAATTTGTATAGATCTCATGTGTTACTCTATGTATTCTAATGTTATGTATATGTGGTGCCTGCCTGTCTGTCTGTTTAGCACTATAGTTTTATGCAACTTCGAACATTGTTGACAAGAAAGTTTTAGTACGGAAATCATGAAAGGAAAGTTTCGTACAGGACCACAAAAGTTCTCTTACCAAAAACACCGTGTATTGCATCTCAGTAATGAGTGCTAGCCATAAATCTTTAAAATTTCCAGGCGTTTTACCTGGTTTTCCACTACACTTTTTTATTAGAAACTTGGGTCGTCTATGTCACCTAGCACTTGAAGTTTCTTGATTTGGCATGAAAGTGCTAGCATTTTATCACAAGGAGTTTCTTACTTGGTCTCTTATTCTCGGACCGAAAATCGCCTCATTGTTTGGAAGTTGAGCAGTTATAAACGCTGATCGTCACGAGAAAGCCCAAGCAGATCAAATCAGGAGCTACATTCTTTTCCGAACAAAATCAAACAAAGTCTGACAACAACTGTTAACAAAGGGCTACAGTCTATAGTCTATATAATAGTTCCTTAATTTTTCTTGAGCATAGTGCTTGAGTTTCTTAATTCTGTGGCCACCCTGGTACTATTTTCTTATAAAAACATCTTCTGATAAAAAAACGTGGCGTAGCCTTGCTACTTTGCTACCACAGACCTGGTCATTGTATGACAGGCGGGCAACATCGAGTGAAAAGTTAATTGGAGACTACTAAATAAACATACTTTTGATTTCATCTGATAAATGGACTAAAGACGCATTTAATTTGAAGCTGTTTCTGTTCATAGGTATAAACGTGCAGTTACTACTATGCACAATCTTGATCAGCCTTTAGGACGGGTTCTCTACAATATTCTCTCCTTCTCATTTGGCTCTATTGATAAATTAATTGCCCACCCCACGTATATTGGCGAGTGGATGGGACTGGCATACACACTTTTATTATAAAAATACATAATTCTTTGCTGAGTGTTGGTATTCTTTAATTTTTCTTATTTTAGGCTTAAGGTTATTATTAAATTATTCTTAATTTTCAGCGATTTTAAGCATCATTTCTCATACACGCTTTTTCTATAAGGAACCTAGCTCAAGACCTAGTACAAAAAGCTCCTTATTTGTTGACCTCCATTGGTCAAATTGTAGTGCTAAAAGGTCCTTAACAGTTCCTTAATTCTCAGCGCTCAATTAGTGTATAAAAATGGTACAGACATATGTAAAACATTGAAATCTTGAATTTTGCCTTTAATTTTGGCTGTAGCGTAAGATCAATGAAAAATGAAGGACTTAACACAAGCATAGCAATCAATCTACACCGGTTTTGACTACAAACGAATGGAACCGGCTCCCTAATTCTTGATTACACATTTTTTTTAAAAGAAAAAAGTTTATATGAGAATGAGGCTCAAATGGCCAAAATCTTAAGAAAATCCTAAGAAAATCACAAAGCTCAAGTTCAAGAAAATGCTAAGAAAATCACAGTTCATCTTCTTTACATGCCAGAAATTGATATTGGCTCAATTTTGCAAACTCTCGTACAAAGATCGAGACTTATGGTGGCCCAACAAATACAGAGTAGCCTGTTTCAGCCAGTTTGTTTATTCCTGCAAAAGTTAAGAAAATCTTAAGAAAATCTCAGCATCAAATTCGTGAAAGTTAAGAAAATTGAGCCTCAGGAAAAAAGTGTTTTTCTTATAACAAAAACATGTATTTGATGTTATAGAAAAATTTCAAATTGGGAAGTTTCTTAGGGACTTTTCTTTTAGTAGTATAAGTTCTTCAAATATTTCGACACTTTACATGTAGGTTCCTTATAAAGTGGTTCCTTATAAAACAAAGTGTGCATAAACTATACTATTATAATAAAAAGGGTGTAACAGACACTCCCTGAGAGCAGAGTCCAGAAAAAGTCACGGCTCCACGGCTCTGAACCGGAGGAAAATTTTGCTCTTTATGACGTACTTGAGGAAGGTTTTGAAATTTGTATCAACAATCCAGTTTCAGAAAAGTTTTTATATAAAGCGACTGTGAAGGGCATAGCCCATTTACAGTAGAAGCTTCCGAGACATACCCAATGTAGAGTTAAAAAACTTTGACTAGTTTTGATACATAAAAGAGGAAGGTTTATGATGAAGATTTGACTGCCGGAGGAAGGTTGGACATCATGGCTAGCAGAACAAGAATATCATGTATGTTATGAACCGCAAACAATGGTATGACGTGAGCGCTAATTTATCTCTCATTGGCATCATCAGTGTAGACTGTATAATTCAGCAACGAATTATGACACGGAAATCAGCTCCATTTGTAAACAGATGGCCAAAAAAGGAATAATTCCGTACTGTTTTCAAATGAAAATAGTATGGTGTTAACCAGGTATGATTTATACTACAAGCTATTCTACGAGCTACTTGCACCCTTCCCTATCAAGTGTTTTAATAGATCATCAACATAAACTGTGAACAGCCCCTTTGGGAAGGGGCTCATTTGAGATGGGGCACGTTAGTAACCACGAACCAAACCAAAAACAAAGAAGGGGTCCATGAAGTCTGAATACCAGAATGCTGCAACTGGGCCCATAGCTTCGTAAGAACAAATGGGGACATAAACTTTGCGCCTTGAATAGAGCCTAAAAATTTTGGAACAAGGGGACAACGTAATATGACTGGGTAAACTTGATGTCTTTAGAGTATGCATTATCAGATAATGAGTAGATGGGTCTCCTTATTTTTGTTATGTATTTCTAATCACATTTCAAATATTGTCTAGTGTTTCCTACTCTCATAAGTGTCGGACGAAAAGTACTGGGCTCTCTGTGATCCACCGAGATTCTAGGTGTACGTTTATTCCCAGGGGAGAAACTGCAGCATCCCTCAATAATTAAAAAAGGAGACTTTGTGTTCAAATTTTTTGGTTGCTCGTTTGTCGGTCGGGCAATTCTGGAGAACTTCATTTGTGTCACTCATTTATTATTGCTAGCCAAGTAGTATGAAGTTAAAAGAGAGCGAGAAAAACATAGTTTTTCGTAGATTTTGCCTCATCTCTTCGACTCTTTGCCCTATTTCTGTATTTTCAGGCATGCCATGCCCTTTCATCGAACAGGCCACGCTTTTTCATCTGGCATCTATGCTTCACACCCTCCTCATACACGGCCTAATGCAAATAATCAATAATCAAGTGTCGCCCTTTGTGTATTCCTAGTTTATTTACAGAACAAGGAGAAGCAAGAATGTGAGGATGAGCTTCTGAAAGAAAATCTCCTACATAAGTCTTACTTCTTTCAGCAATGCAATATTATGCTTTCTTCATTTTCATCCATAACAGCACATTTGTCGGAACAGTCTACCATGCATATGACACCACCAATGTTAATTATTATGATGTAAACTTTGGTGTCGTACAGAATACACCGAGTACTACTTTCTTATAGCCACATTCTCTGAAAAACTTTGTTCTGTCTAAAACAAATGTTCTCTGATATCTAATGGATACAGCCCCATACTTGAAGTTTCAACATCTTTGAGAAAAGTTTTTTGACGTATTCGAAATTGAGAGGCTTAAGGAATGCACTAGTTTTCAATGAGCCGTATGTTGCTAATTCTCATCACAAAATACAGCATTTATAACAACAAAGAACTTCCGTCATGCTCTGAAAGAGGTGTCTGCAGTAAAAAATCTGGACTCTATTGTTAAAACAATAAGCATTTCCAGCGACCATTTATCTCAAAGTGATTCTCAAAGAATATTGAAATACCATTCTAATCATATCCAAGATGATACCACAATCCCCTCTGAAGAGTTGCTTATTATAAAAATAGTACAGGAATTTCCCAGAGATGCATGTTTAATAAAAAGCTCATTAAGGGATATTAGACAATTGTGTCCATATTCCCAAGGCAGGATTGGGATTCTTAAAAACTCCAAGCTGGATTACAATTTCCCAATAGTTTGCGAATGGAGCTATTGTCAGTTATGATAAATTCAAAACTCAGTTCAGCCTCCGACGAGAACGACTCGCATAGAGTAGCAACATTTTAAGAAACTATGTTATCACAGCTCATGTTGCTTCGGGACAATACGATGGTTGACCAGAAATGCTCCACAGCAAAACAAACAGATCGGTGTTGGTTGTTATGCGAATAGGGGTAATGAACATCATATTGCGGAGATTGTTCGTTATCGTATAGCAAGGACCCGCTGTTTATTCCTTTGAGAATCGTGGCATTCGAGGCATGCAACGACATAAAGCGCTCCAAGGTACTTACATGGGTGCTCTGTTTGTAGTTCACGATATAAATTGAACGCATAAGGAGGCTATTGGCATTCTCGGGGATATAGAAAAGTTGAATGGGACAGCATCATAATAAACCGAGGGAAGAAAAGCGGTGTGTGAATTTTCAAAAGCGAATCGACGCGATTCTATTGTAAAGGCTGGATGTTTGACATTCTGCTTTTCATGCGAAATTCTGTGTCTTTCAGTCAGAAAAGCCTTGTACAAAATCCTTGATCCCTGTAGATGTTCAAACGCATTTATATTAAAAACGACAGATCATCGCGGATTTGTAGGATAAAGTAAAGATTTGAGGCAAAGGCTGGCTTACAGGCGGAATGTCAGAGAGTTCATTGCGAAACGAACTCCAGCCTAAAGTGCCTGATGTGAATTCATTACCAGCTGATGCAGGCACTTTCGCTGACGATTTCCCAACAAAGCAGCCTGTGTGGAAACCGAAATCGCCTGAGCTTCGGAGAAGAAAATACAGCCTTGCGTCGGTCATGAGGATACTCGAGAAAAAATCAGACGAAACAAAAGAAAGCAAGGAGGAAACCAGGGAAAGAAAACTCCAAAAACGTGAGCTAAACCAAAACAGCAAGCAAGTGAAGCGAAAAATATTTAATCTGCGATCGAAACAAAATAATGCCAGCAACAATAACAATAAAACAACTGAAGAGTGTGTCGAAAACGGAGTGTACCTCATTCCACCGGTACCGTGTGAGTTAGGATACAACGATTTACTGATTGAAGAAGTAGGCAAACCTCGATCTAGCTGTATAATTCATGCCTCTGATAACGCCCTCTTGAGCGATGTTCAGCGACAACGAAGTCCTCGCATCTCAAGAAGTCCTAGGATGAAATTGGCGCAATCTAACTCTTTGCCCCCGAGTCCTTCATCAGACGGCCGGCCCAACAGCACATCGACCGGGCGATTACGACGGGCGTTTAAATCTGACTCCGGCTATGAAGATAATGGCGAAAGATCGCCAGTAGACACGTCATATTCCAGTGACACATTTAATTTAACTAACTCGGACCTTAGAACGATAGCATATTCTGAGCTGGGACGTGTACTGCAAGGAAAGCAGTATCATTCGAAGCACGTTGCACTATGGTCTAAGAAAATCACCGAGAGCCTACTGCTCAAAGTAAAACGGCTTACACACAACAGAAAGAAAATTATCGCAACTGTATACATTGGGGAGAAGTTCCCAGGATCTGTGGAGGTGTTTGTATCATCGCCACTCTTGAACGAGCATGATAACTTTCAAACTGTATCTATACAGATTAACGATATTTTTGCATGGGTATCCTTGATAACTACAAACGCATAAAGTTCGGCGTTTTTGAGAAACCAGCCTCTTTTTGGTTCTGTCTGCTCGTGATATACATTAGTCTTAATAGATGTTATACTTGGTTAAACTAAGTGGCCAAATACGAGGACAACGTTCTTTACACGTTCCCACTACGACTTTGACAGACAGTTCCAAACCCGATAGAGCCAGAGCATCAACTGGAATTATGCAAGTACTTCGAGACAGTGAATATTGTTAGAGAAGCCATCCATACATTGCTAAAAAGTATAGCGTTAAATGTCTTCTTATATACAGGCTGTTACATTCCAATTTTACTTGCAAAATCTCTTAGTTTTTAAATGATTAATATGCTTGATTATATGTTTTATATGAATAGTTAAATAATGCATAAATCTAGAAAGATTTGAGGAGGTAGAAAGTTTTGTTAGCAATAGAATCCTGTTATTGCGTAGGGATTACTAGAGGATTGAATAGGGCAAATAAGTAACAAGTTCCCTCGGATTTAGTTCGAATCTATTGGTTTGAGGTTCAATCGAAGCGGTTTTAAAGCTGCATATGGAATTCGTGGGAACCAGGAGGAGACTTGGACGTAGGATAGATCGTGAATGTGCAGCTAAGGTCAAATGTGATAAACATTTCAACGAACAACGTTGAACTTTCATGTTCTTTAAAATCTCGTTGTGCTTGACCACCTTGTTCGATAGTAAATTTCGTGCAAGGCAGCGTTCGGAATTGTTCGCAAGTTGGTTGATGGATTTCAAAAACAAAAGCAAATGTTCGTTGCGTTTGACCACCTCACCCAACAATTTAATGAACAATTATGCTAATTACAAATATGAGCATGCGTATGTTGGAAACTTTGCCACCAAAATCAGTTCTGTCATCATTTTAGTCAGCATTTCCTAGCTCCTGCGATGGCCCATTTTTCATGGCAAATGCTCGCTGACTTCGAACAATCAAAAGCTATTGTACTGCAAAAGTTCGCAGTGCTTGACCAAAGCTTGAGAGGTTTTTGTGGAATAACATGGCTAAGTCCAATTGAGGTTGTAAAGGGAGTTATAGAAACGATGCATTAAAGATCTCATACTACATATTTTTATCGTTTCTTATCCACAACACAATGAAGTAACTAAGCAAGAAAATAACACGAGTTTATTGTCCTTGGACACTCCAGTTTTATGCCTGTAAGTATAGCCGCCAAATGTGTGAGAACCTTGTCAGGTCTATTTTCTCCCACCCTAATTGATCAATCATCATGCAGAAGTCCGACCACACATGCTAAAAATAGGCCCTTTCTGCATGATGACTGGTCAATTAGGTTGGGAGAAAATAGACCTGATAGGGCTCTCATACATTTGGTGGCTATGCTATGCCTGTATATTCATTCCCCTTAGGCTGTGAACTGAAGTTAACATACAAGGATTTAACTTGCCTGTCTGCTATCCAGGCCACCGTGCAGTTAGTAGGGCTGTTAGGCTGCTTCGAAAGTTTATCCGAGTAGGATTCGGACCGCATCACCCTGATTTTAAGCATAGTTACACAATACTACACTTTTTTTTAAAGAAAGCCACTTTGTTGCTTGAACCTTAATTTTCTTAACTTTTCCAGAAATTGACGCTGAGATTCTCTTAACTTTTATTGGAGTAAACGGATTAAATGGGGTTACCATTATTTGTTATAAAAAGTTCCTTTGTTGAGCAAGATTATCAAAGAAAAGCTTCGATCTGTGTAAAGGAGCTTGCAAAGAATGAGCTAATATCGATTTCTGGCAAGGAAAAAGGTGAACTTTCGAACTTGAGCCTCGTAATTTTCCTTTAAGATTTTGGCATTTTGAGCCTCATTTTCCTACAAGCCTTTTTCCTATAAAAAAACGTGTATACTGTCGCTGCACTATGAAGGAGCTCAAGGGTAGTGAACACAAATTTGAGAACATATATATTTGTCCACTTTTCGGAAGAGCCCAGTCGGTAACGTGTGTGGGGAGGGGGTGGCAACTAAAAGTGACATTTAATGTGCTCATTAAAAACTGTAGTCGATTTGTCTCTCAGTTCAAAAATAGATACAACACAGGCCTGTAGCCAATGGGGGCATGGGGGGCAAGCCCCCCTGGACTTGTGAGATTTGACTCTGTTCCTCCCCTAAAAACATGAATTATATATATATATATATATATATATATATATATATATATATATATATATATATATATATATAATATATATATAATATATATATATAATATATATATATATATATATATATATATATATATATATATATAATAGATATGTATGTATTATATATATTGGCTGTGCCCCCCTTGTGACTTCAAGCTGGCTACGGGCCTGATACAACACTGTGGAGGCAATACTTGTTCATCTAAAACTCGAATCAGGAAAGTGTGAATTATGTATGGTAAAACCAGCGACAACGAGCCTGCTGAGCATGAATAGTGGTAAATGTGTACGAGCTTGAAAATGGATGGGCTAGTATAGCCGCCAAATATTTGATTGGTTGAGAGCTCTGATCAGGTCTATTTACTCCAAGCTTAAATGACCAATCGTCGCGCTGGATTCTGACAACACGTGTGTTTCGCAGCAACATTTAGGACCATTTTGCATGACGATTGGTCACTAAGGCTGGGAGAAAATAGGACTAATCAGAGCTTTCAACCAATCAAATATTTGGTGGTATTGCTGGCTAGACCACGGTTCAATGTCAACGTCCAAAAAAGCTGTTTCTGCATTAGTCTAGAAGCTGGATGCCTGTGGGTCCGTGCGCAGTTCCTAGTACTATGAAGAACAGAGTTGACTTCTTGAAGTGTGAAAACTGAAAAACAGGACATTTGCACTTAACAAAATGGGAGGTAAATCATCTCCGTGATGAACAGCAATGTGAAATTGTGCGTAAAGCAGGTCACTCATCAAAAATTTGAGACTTTTGGTCAGATTTTTTATGTTCGGTTTATGCTTGACTCGATACCCTATCCCATCCTTCTGGTAGCTCCCTACAGCCACTATAGCACATCAACATATAGATTCCAACCTATTCTTCTGGAAGCAATCTAGACTACTATGCTATTCGGCAACAACTACCATTAGTTGATCTACGACTTTGGGAACAAATCTCTTGCAGAAAATGATTGACCAAACCGTGTCACCAATGCTATGAAGTGAATGCTCTATTATCTGTCATCGTGTTAATCTTACCTTCCAACAAACATCATGATGTTCAACAACTCGAACGAATCAAACTGCTAAACTGGCCATGAGGCTAAATGCCATAAACATGGTCACCTAAACTGGAACGTTTGGAATCAATGGTTCCAATAAACGTTTCCAATCAAAATTTCGAATTAACGTTTAGAATCAATGTTTCGAATTAACGTTTCGAAGCAATGTTTCGAATTAATGTTTCGAATTAATGTTTCGAATCAATGTTTCGAATTAACGTTTCGAATCAATGTTTCGAATTTATGTTTCGAATCAATGCTTCGAATTAATGTTTCGAATCAATGTTTCGAATTAACGTTTCGAATTAACACGATTTGAATCAATACTTCGAATTAATGTTTCGAATCGCAGTTTCGTATCATCGTTTCGAATCATCGTTTTGAATCAAAAGCTAGTGATAATAAACCATGGTTGATTCGAAGCGTTGCAGGTAAAGTCACTGCGTTTACATCGTTCAACATCATGAACAATTCAAGTTCTCGTGTTTCATCGATGCAATACTTCATGCCGAAATCAATATCAAATGCAAAACTAGAAAAAAATGTTTGCCATCTCTTTACTGACTCTAGTCTCTATGATGCATACCAGCACCGCCACAAAATAATTAAATGCTGTTGAGAAGAAAACTATTAGTGACAGTATCAAATTCCATAATATCGTGGTAAGATCTCTGTTTCCAAACACATATTAACTGCATATTCAGCACCTAAATTAAATGTCAACACGAATCATAAGCTAAAAAGACAACAATAAAAATCTCCTTCAACAATTTGCATGTGCATGCGACTGTATACTGAAGGTAGTTGCAATAAAATTAAAGGAAAAACGTCCCCCTGACAGCCCCATAAGTAAAATTCATATATCATAACACGTGCGTAGTTTTAATATGATCTTTTGGCAGCCTGGATCATTGCTTTTGCCAGTGGCTCTGACGATTTGATTTGCCATGACATGCATCGGACACTTCCACCCATATGAGAGAGCCTCGACGTATCAACTGTTACAACACGCCTGCTCGTGTTCATGGTCAGTGTATCAACAGCTATCTTGTCATTTTCTGCTTTGTTGAACTGCGGAACATACAGTGTACTGTCTGTAAGGAGGCTGTTAACGTAGGCCCCTACACCACTTGAAAATCCACGCCAATTTCCCTTCTTAGTTGGCTTGGCTTTCTTGTCATCCATACACGGAAGCTTTATGATGTCCAGATGAGGAAACTTCTCCAATACAGCGCTTTCTACTGCCGTGTAATACTTGTCATCGCAATAATCTCCAATGGCCAGTGTATTGGTGTCTATAAAGGAAACTACCCCATCAGCATGACCCGTCGTGTCACGTGGATCTGGAATGATGGCAACGTTCATGTCCAAGGCAGTCTCAAGCTTTCCATGCAAGGTCTAGAATAATATATTTATAAATATAAATACATGTTTATTTGATAAAGCAGATTATTCTTTACTACTTCTCTAGATGTGAACCTGTAAATACAATCTAGTGAAGGCATATTGAAAAACTAAAGTAGTGGTACAACATAATTGGTTTCGACCACTAAGAGTCGTCTTGAAAATTCAAATAGTGATTGTAACAGCATGTAAAGATATTACACTAAAAATTGTCCCTTGTAGCAAATGGGTGTGAACCTAGAAAAGAGTCCTTTGGTTTCCGCCTGCAAAAATCTTGATATCTGCTAAACACTGGTCTTATATATTTCCCTCGTTTTAGATCGCGTTCCAAGACATTAATGACCTATTAAAATTCTTCATTATTTGTCTTTAACTTTGTCCTTGAAAATAGATAAACTTAAATAGCAAGTATTCTAAGAATATTAAAATATTTTTATATTTCATATTTTATATTTGCTAAGAAGGCAAATCTGACGTAACTTCGAGAGTGGGTTTAATTAACAGGACCATGATTGAGGGTATTGAATTGCCGATACAAGAAAGATAAACGGAACAGAATCAAACATATGGAAATGAAGAATACCTTTTCCCTTTCATTCGGGTTCTCGTAGTAAAATCTATCGGTGACAATTGCTTTATCAACGCCATTATCAACGACATTACCGCCGTCCAGCGCCATTGACGTTTCTTCTTCATACTTACCGTACAGGGCAAGGAATTTCCGAAACTCTTTCTCCACATACCTTGCATCCGACCGGCTGAGATAATCAGGACGGTAGAGAAACTTGACAGGGTTGCGTGGTAGGATTAATCCGAAATCTCTCATCCACAGGTCCATGGATTGATCCACATGAAGTACATAAGCATCGCCGAAGTCAAAGCCACCATATGGATCGCTAGTTGTGGCGAATTTTGATGGGAAAAGAACCAGCACGTCGTCCTGATCACCAGCAGCGGCTGCAAAGTCCTTCACGAATTGGGCAATGTCGTCCCGGTTATTCTTGTAGTACTTGTCCTCTGGCAGCGATAGAACAATAAGCTGTTTCTCAGCGGCCATCTCACTGGCCTTGAAAAGACAGAAAATCATGGCAAAATAGAACTGCCCTGACAACATTGTGTCCTAGATTCTGAGCTTCAACTAAATGCCTTGTGGTGAATGACGTCTGTCAAAACTCTAGAGAAGAGTGCATTGTAGGTGCGTTCATTACTTTTATAGTGCACGTTACTAACAGAGACAGATTTATAGAGAGCAATTCAATTAACTGGGTGAGAATATATTTGACCAGCTTCTCTCTATACAGCTTCATAGTCCAAATACTATCCAGCAATCTAGGAGACTGATCTGCAGGAAAAAATTCTCTATGTTCCTTTCAATAATATGCTTATACGCAGTTCTGTGGTGGTAGAACCTAACTCAAGGCCCAGTTCTGAATGTCATATATTCATGGATTTATTTAACATTGTAGTACTAAAGTTCTCTAATAGCTTTCTTAATTTAAACTGTGGTAGAGCCCTGAAAATAGTACAGAGGCCAGAAAAATATTCCAAGTTTAGTGCTAAGGCAGAATACTTAAGTACGGGCGCCTACACTGGAGAGAAGGAGGGGCAATCAGTGCCCTTTGCAATAGGACTATCTGCACATATTTAGTTAGAATTTGCTCTTTTACAGAGAATTTGAAGGCTACAACCCACCCTTGTGAGATCACATACCTATGAATGCAGTATTATACGTACGCCGGGATTTCACCCGGAGGTTACAAGCAGCATTAAGTAACGCATTCTACAGGACAATGTCCACGATGTGGCTTCAATGGAAACCTTGCCTCCCTGCCCTAGGCACATACAGGCGTCCCTAAGTCTAAATGGAATGAAAATCCCTGGCTTTTCTCTACCAACAGATCAAATTTAGTGGAAATCCTCTTTAAAGCTATTATAGTGAACATTATTTGTATAACCTATTTTAATCTGATTTAATCAAGACACTCATATACCTACAAATAAAGGAAGTATATTAAAATAAAGATTTACATGAGAATACAACAACTGCAAGTACTAATATGTTATAAGGAATTGATTCAAATAATTCATGTTGATATGAAAGAAAATGTGACACAAGACAACCAGTGGCAGTGAAAGCACTAGTGGCTATAATTCATTTACTAAGAGTGTACATTCGGAAGGGGAAGGTATTCTTTTTAGGATTAATGGACCATGGCCTAGCTTTGCCCCAATCTTCTTAGCACGGGCTTTGTGCTTGCTCACAAAACTAGTAAAATCCCGTTGTCTAATGTCAGGCAGCAACTCTTCCTGTGCATGCTTATCGATAACAATAAACAAAACTGTTATTCATGCTAGACACGATCTACGAACAGGATATCAAAAAAGATAGGTCTACGATAGTGTGTATGAAAGCAAAGCAAACTCGATCCAACTGGCCTACTAGAGCGAAAACTGCATTTCACCATGATTTCACGTACTGTATACTAGTACGTACTTCTCAGCAACAACAAATCTTTCGTTATCAATGGAATTTTTGGCAATAATCACTGAAATTCTAATCTCAGTTGATAAACATTTGCAACTAAAACTACATCATGTGGCCTTTTTCATTCCTTTCCAGGAGTTCGTATTCTCATTTGGCTTCCACTATATAGCTTGTGGGTAGAGCATAGATACGATGCTTTGTAGTATGGATCATACCGTCTTAGGCCAATATGCCACTTTTCTTTTCCCTCTATACTTTTCTTTTCCTTCTATACATTTCGATACACCAAATCAAACACTGAACAGACTTTTGAAGAGCAAACAGTAGCAAAGCAAGTATACTGCAGTTATCACTCTATATCAAGGTCCCCGTCATCCTCTGTGGTGGGAGCATATTCGGGTGGGGAGGGGGGCTTATTAACAATTTAACGCTCTAACATGGAGACTTGTTCAAGGGGGCCAGTCCTAGGGTCTACGGTAAATACCCATTAACCCATGATTTGGTTTCAATTCTCTTTCATACCATTAGAATAGATGCACGATACAAATTCCCACAGGTCAGGCTTAGAGGGCTGGCGATCCTCTTATTTACTAAGCTTTTTTCAATGCGAAACCAGTACTACATAATTAGGCTGATATGATATGGCACGTAAAACAGTCATCCGTTGATAGAGCCGCCATACAACACTTTGCATTGATTATGTTGTTACTTATAATGGACACTTTTGTTGATTAGAAAAGGATAAAGGATGTGGGAGACTTCTAGCAAAGTGCAATTCACTGCTATGTTATATCATTGTCGTTTCCACAACTGTCTTGGACCTTTTAGTTGGAAATTTTATCGTACGCTGTATCAAAGGGCGTGGCCATATAGGGCGTGGTTCACTAAATCCCCCAGTCTGTTGTGGTTGGAGGTTGCCCCTGACCTTGAGCAGATCCCTCTTATTCTTAGCACCAAGTCTGAAATTAAAAATTCGTATCATTTAGGGACCATGGTTCCCGGACCCCTGTGGTCCGCTACTGTTTGTGTCTCCATTTGCCACAGGGAGAAAGAAACTGGAACAGGCAGGGAAAGACTAGGACAGGCAGGGAAAGTAGGAGATGGTAGATTCCCCTTCGTTATCACGTTAATCTTCCCCAGGTGTTTAATTCCCTTAGGAAAGAAATCGTTATTCAGCAAATCAAACACAAAGGACGACACTCAAGGGAATACCTGGGAAGAATGGTAACAATGCCAATAATAAACCAACTTGCAACGACACTCAGAATCAGAATCAAATTCAAAGTTTCAAGCGTGGATGCAGATGCCAAACAATGGTCACCACGAGTAAACGATAAATCTGTCAGTATTGTGATATGAAAAGCACCCTCAAGTCTGTTTGGCCTAATGTGATGCAACGAGCTCGAAAGCGGGCTACTTGTTCCCACTTTGCTTTGAGATATAAACATGTCAAACAGGTAAATATTGTAATTAATTGTCAATTGATTGCCAGGTATGGAAATAAATCCTGTATTTGCACTTTTTCTAAGAGAAGCACAGCCTCATATTAATTAGCATTCCTGCTAGGCCGTACTTCATTGGTGCAATAATATCCGCATTGCACTGCATTTAAGAACAGATTGGAATAAAGATACACGTTGTAAACACGAGACACTATCATATCCGCTTACCTTTTGTAGTTGTTAACAAAACGTCAGATTTGATCAGATAAACCCAGTACGCAAGGCCAGGAACCTCGCACAAAAGATGGCGTCTTTTGAAAGTAATGTAAACATTGTGCTCATACGGACCTACCCGCCGTGCAATCTCGCCATGCAAATAGTGGAGGCATAATGCTCAATGCCAGGGCAGGTGTCCTGGTGAGAACCGCTATAAATCGTGAATTTATCAATGAAATAATCAGTATGGTTGTAACCCTGCATCAGGCGTGTAGCCAAGGGGGGCCTGCCTGGAGGGACAAGGTCCCCTGGACTTGTGAAAGTTTACTCTGTGCCTCCCTAAAGACATGAATTATATATATATATATATATATATATATATATATATATATATATATATATATATATATATATATATATATATATATATATATATATATATATATATATATATATATATATATATATATATATATCTTAATTCGGCTAAGGCTTATGTGCCTGGATGGCGCAATTGATTAGCACAGGAGTCTTCTGATCAAAACATCGTGAGTTCGAATCCGCACTGGGGCCAATATAAATTTTCCAATTGTGGTAGCCCACTTATGACTTAGTATATATATATATATATATATATATATATATATATATATATATATATATATATATATATAATATTGGCTGTGCCCCCCCTTGCGAATTCAAGGTAGCTACGGCACAGAATACTGGACAATAGTATACGAGTATCTGATTTCTGATTCAAAACTTTTAAAGGCGGAAAGTCAAATCGTAAATGGTGCCGAACAATATGAAACATGAAATTTGATTAACACTAAAAACGTAAAGTTTAACCTACAAAGTAAGCAGTGTAAAGTCAAATTGATAGAAAGTTTAACCCTACTTCGAAAGATTCTAACGTGACTATACTTTTTATAGGCGCAAGGGGGGGCAAGGTTTTAACTGAAAGTATATCGTGGAAGTCCACAGGGGTAGATTTCTGCCTTCAGCTTATTTCTATTAGAGAGAATTTTGACTAAGCATATATGTAAATGGTCCTATTTTAAAGGACACTTTTTGTCCCTCCCGGGCTAAGGCAGCTTCACAACTTGTCCCTAGGGTAGGCATCCCTGAACGCAGTTTCATTTTATGATCGATGGTAAAATTCTGTAGTGCGAACAGACTATTCACTTTTCATGTCATGGCTGGTTCAGTTCTGCCGTCCCCAAGCATCCGTAGACTACAAAAAAGACAATTATCTGTCTTAACCATGCAACACGAAAGTGTTAAATAGTTTGATCGGGAGCACCGACTGTTCATGAAGTGTTGTTCAGTTTGCATCCAAAGATATTAGTGCACGAACGATGCTACGTCCATTGTCTGAAATTAATGGCAATTAGGCTGTTTGGGGTCTAGTGATTAAGCTCCATTTCAAGGCGTCTAATGAGACTGTGTCATGCGTTCGCTTTTACTCTAAATGACGACGATCGTTGTGCATGACCGTATCCAAATTGTTTGCCTGATAGAAACTTCTAGGGCCATCAGCATACACTGGAACTATGGGTTCAATACAAAGGACTGGGAATCAACCATTGATGTATGCGAAAACAGTAGTGGCTGCAGACTAGAGTCTTGTGGTACGCAGAAGTCAATTCCTCAAGTGTTAGATCTAAACCTCCTAAACCCAATTGGCTGGTTATGTTGCTATGGGTAAAATCTAAACCAAATAGCTCCAACTGTCAAATACATTGGCATTTAAAATATATACAAGTATATACAACAAGCCCATTCTTTCGCTCTTTACTCTCGACTGCTGGTAAGGCAGTAGACCAATTTTGTTCACGTAGTTACTCAGGTGAAAATTGCACGAGAGCGTTGCCTAGAGCTGAAGTCCAAAACACAAGAATCAGAACTGACAAGAAAAGGCATCCAATTTGTTATCATAACCATTTATCATATATTAATTCCCGCTATTTCCTTTCTATTTTTATATAAATAAAACTTTCAACGACTTTCATTATTCACAATAATTTATACATATGAAATAAAGAGGACTAATCAATCGGAAGATATCGAAGATGAGAAGCGCTTAAAAGAAAGACAACTTAAAATCGCTGAGCCCTACACCTTGCGTACAATATAGCAAAACTGAAATGTTGAGTTGCACGTACCAACTCAAATTCTGTGGAGCGATATTATCAATTGCTGGTTAGAAGCCAGTAGACTTTAAGATGATTTGTCAACATGAGCTTAAAACCACTTCCAGAAAGGCCCTTTCATATCCAGATATCGACTTATATTCCTTATCTACGAATATCGTGGAGGGAGATATTCACCCATACTCATACACACTTGCACACCTTCAGCATGGGCCAAGGGGAAACATCATCTGTTAAAGGCACATAGATGAATATCGTTGACTACGAGGTGCTCAATGCTTGCAGCGTTCTATTAATGGGGCTTAATATCATTTGGCTACCATTACCCCAAAATTACGATCACTTCACCCTACTGGGTATTGACAACAGGATCTAAAGAGCATACCTTAAGACTCTGCTCCAGAAGGGTTAGCTCACACAGAACTAGATCGCTTGCTTGAAGCTAGCAACATAGATTAAAGCGGGAACTTAACGGTGTAAAATGCTTAGTGCGTGTTCCAGATGATCCAAATTCCCCTGTCGGGGAGGGGAAGGGGTATTTCCAAAGTATGTTTCCAGACACCCAAACACTCAATTTACTTACTACATTATACTAAACGAGAGCAAGACAGTGCTCAACTATGGATTGAACATAGATTAAGATAAAACCGGAAGCTACAAACTTCTCTAAACCTGGCAGTTTATGAAGGTTGTTGCTCCAGCAACTCTGAGGCAGGAGCACACAAACTAGCGTCTAATTTGTGGAACAATATATTGGTAGTATAAATGTATTGTGACGATACAATAAATTCAGTTTAGAGAGCATTCTATCCGACACTCGTCACAATATAAACTTTTAAGAAAGCCTGTACTGGCAAGGGGTTTAAAGGAGAATTAGAGAATTGGACTTCTAAGTCTTTGTATCTCGGGATGTCACTTTAATACCTCGCAATATCACTCCTAAATGAGATGATGTAAAGGGTCAGCAAATCTTGGAATAAGAAAAGAAGCGTTACCCTACAACAGCTAACCACGACGGATTCTATGTACATATATATATATATTCCTATGCTAAATCGCAGAACTAATACATATATATATATATATATTTATATATATGAATAAAGCTAATAGTCGAAATGTTCAAAACACTTCACACCAACTTTAAATATGCATCACTTGTATTAAATGTCTTAATAAAGTTCTTCACTACTATCTTACAGTATTTCTGCTGCTTAAATAAAATTCTGTCCAACATTAACTACTCAAATAACTGAGCAAAACCATTCAAATCACAACCTCACTAAATCTGGGATCACAACATAGCAAGTTGGGTTTCCTCAAAACAAAACAACAGCATAATGCGATGCGACAAATTCAAGGCTAAGCAAGAGTTTACAATATCAGTGAGCCATTCCATTTTTGACCAATTCTACACTCATATCTACCATAAATAACTGTTGTATTTTATGTCCTAAACAGGACAGGTCACAAAATAGAGAATGTGTCCTATTACCTAAAGAACTACAATGGCCGCCAAAACTCTTGGAACACCATGCTTCTTATCTCTATACACTACCCCCCCCCCTTACACAATGTTGTAATATGGCTAGGAAATGAACAGAAATTGAGATCTAAGTTGAACAAGTGCACCAGACATCCTGGGGCATATTCCTCCTTCTTCTGAACATTGTTTCAAGGGGGAAGGGGGGAAGGGGGGCTGTTTACGTGAAATACGACAATGCAGCGTTAAATATCTATTTCCTGGCAATTCCACGCCACTGTTCCAACTACTTTTGGTGGCCATTGTAGTTAGAGAGCATGCAACCATTAGTATGACTTTCAAGGAGTCCATAAGGACAGATAAGAGTGATACATTCTTTCGTGAATTTCCTAGATGTAACCATGCATCTACGGTCGTTTCAGTTCGCATTCCAGGCTATATAGGCTATATAGGGTACTAAGAGGTGTTACCATAGGTGTAGGAGACTGGGGGCTACAGCCCCTACCCCTGGGTCACAACAGTATCAACTCCATTTCATTCCAGAATTTTGTCAGAAAAAGCAATACTTTTATTCAGCTCAATATGGCTAGACTTGAGCACCCCTCGTCTATTCTGACCGGTCTTATTTTTCCTTCGGCTAGACAGTTTAGTACCCCCAAAAAGGTCAAGTCCTCTTGCACCCATGGGCGCAATAAGACCCATTTAACGCAAAATGAATGAATTCACCACGATAAAACGCGTTATCGTGTAATCTTACGTTTACAATGCTCGCAAAGTTGCTAGGTTAGGGGAAGACTAGACATGTGGCTTCTGTTTACGCTTTACTATTCTATAGCAAAGATAATCCCCAGAGTGTGTTCTGACATCATTCCTTTGTTCAGAATAACAACAAGCTATTGTCTGCGAACTCGCGTCATTGTTAGGCCAGAAAACGCATGCTAGAAACGACAGAAGCTGCCTGCTACAGGTGCCATCCACATTTGCGACGACGTGTTGCTATATTGTAGTGAAACAAACCATGTACCATGTGATTGGATAATCGCATCTATATACACACATAAATTAACATCAAATTTGCAAAGTAATCTCTCAACAGCTAAGATAACCAAAATCACTTCAACTACAGTACTTACAAGTTACTTTTCATATTTCAACAAGATTATTGAACCGTTACCCCAAGTACCTTTACAAAAGAAGGATAAACTCTTTTCATTGATCAAAGTTAAGGCAACTACTAGAACACCTTTGGCAAAAATCCCATAGATATATTTTTTCAGTATCAATAGTAAATCAATTAATGTTTTCTGGTAAGGATATTTTCATTTTCATCAAATAGTATTCCCTTGCATTATAGTAGTATCACTTTGTTGTTATATGTCATCATATTTTTCTTTAAATAAATCTATATTTTGTCTCCTAATATATATTATGTAAATTCTATTCGCTCCTCTCTATGATCTCTTCTGAAAAATCTACTGGAATAAATGCACATATATGTTTTTCAAAAGAAACCTGGTTCAAGTCCTAGTAGTAAATGCTTATTACATTTTAGCCACATTATAGTTGTAAAAGTTTTTTAAAGGTTTCTTACATCAATGAAAAACTTGCAGTGATACCAAAAGCAAAACAGAAAACATTGTACTTTGAAGTACCCATAAGGCTTAGCACATAAAACATACTGTAGTGAAAACTTGTATAATCCAGGACGGAAAAAGTGGGGTCTGAAACTGAAAGATGACAGAGACAATTCTAAGGTTTCTTAACTATTTCCCTGTAGCTCTGAAAGTTTCTTAAATTTCAGGGTGTCTAGTACTAGGTTTGTTATATAACTCTTCCTTCTAACAAAATGTTTAATTTCTAATCTAGCACACTTTTTTGACTCTCCAAGACCACTGGTATCCATCTAAGTCTATTTTACATATCTATCCAAAGTTTCAAAGTGACTGATATTTGAAATACCTGGTTTGGGAAACAAATCTATGGACTATAGCACTCCACAACTACATGCCTTGTAAAACTGTATACAAAGTCAAAAGTCCACTTGAAATCAAATGATAGTCACAAGCACTGGCGAGTATGTCACATGCTCTAGTCTCTCTTAATAATTTCTCTCTATTTTCAGACAGCCCTCAGCTGGATAGCATCCTCTGTCTTATGTAAATTAGTCTGCACTAATTTAAGGTACACAATGTGAATGACCTTATAACTTGCCTATATGTAAAGCTCTGCCTATCCTTGGTTTCCTTCCAGGAGGGGCTCCCTAGGTATGGCAATAGAACTCAGGATGTTATCTAGAGGATCCATCAGAAAGGCAACCAAGAATTATCTCCAGTTTGTCACCTTCCTTTCACTTATCTTTCAGAGAACTAGTGTCCCATTCAAAGGACATTTTTGACCTCCTATCAGTACTCAACTTTACCCTGATATCATATCTCTGCATCTTAAAATAAAACACTCAAAAGTTCACCATTCTGATTTCAATTTTTAACAATTTAGCCCTATCAAAATTTTCATGTGGTTGGCCTTCTCATACAGGGTAAATTTACAATAACTAACACATACTGCTACTTTTGCATAAACTACCAACTGTCATGGCCACAGTTACACAGACTACAGACTCTTAAACTAAAATCTATTTACAACTATCTACTAGTCAATACGTTAAGGACAAATAAAATTCTATCTGTTGAATTTATATCTGAGGGTGGACAAATGGGAAGCGTGAATGCATGGAATGGAGGTGATTCAATAAGCCACGACGTCTAACAAAATTTCTACCACAGAATTTACAAGGATATGTTACATGGTCAGTTTCATGCAATTTAACATGCTTTTTCATATTACTAGGATCACTGAAAGATTTACCACAAACCTGGCATTTTAAGGGCTTCTCCCCTGAGTGTGTTCTCATGTGGATCTTCAAGACGTACTTTCTGCAATAAATTTTGCCACACTTCTCACAACGGAAGCCCTTACTGCCCTGGACCTGTTGCTGCTGGCGGGGCTGAAGAGGCTGCGTTGTAGTATCTTCTCCATCACTTGGTGGCTCCTGTTTCTTTATGGGTTTACTGTTTACCTTAGGCTTCTCCTTTACCTCCATAACTCCTGTTGTTTCCTCGTCTTTTTCTTGTTTTACATTGGGTTTCTGTTCAGGCGGTTTTGGACTTGTCTCCTCTTGTGACTGCATGACTGAAGGGGTGCTTCGATTAAACTCAATTCTGCCCGTATTCCGTAATAAAGGGAAATCTTTAATCATCAAGGGGTTGGGAAATGAGCATGGGGTGTTCTCCCCGTTTAACCACGTGAAATTCGACGCCCCTTGTTTTTTGCCAATGTCACACTTAGAAACAGTGGAGCATTGGAAATCCATCTGGTCAACAGGCTCAAAAAATTGACTAATATTCGGCAGCTTTATTCCTTTTTCACACTCATCCGCTTCTCTTTTTACCTGTACTGTTTCTTCCCTTTTCATGTCAGGCGAACATGGCTCGATTTTCACTTTTACATAGTCGACAGTGTTAGGCCCACTAGGAAGCATTACATCTATTGTATTGTTCCCAATAAGATTGTGTTGCTCTTCCTTTCCCAGTAATCTTTCAATTGTGAAGTTTTTAGCATTATCCGATCTATTATCGAGCTCTTCAACGCTGTCTGATTTTGTCATTACCTTCGTATGGACTTGTTTATCATTGTACGAATTTGCTGTATGATTGGCGGGAATTCGTCGACTGATGTTTTCATCTGGCAATCGTTTCATATCCTTTGGATCCTTCTCATTCAATTTAGTCTTCTTTGACTTGAACCCTAGTTTGACTTCCTTTGATAAGCTAGCTTTTACTTGCTTGCTCTGGCCTGAGCTTTTTTCAGGTTTTGATTTCACGATAGCAGCCGGCCTCAGATCCGATGGGCCTAAGTTGAAATTCTCCTTCCTGCTCAGGTTTTCGCTTAGACGGCCAAATATCAAGTCGCTTGTGAACATAAAAGTCTTCCTGAATGCTTCTTTGCTGAGTGATGAGTCTGTAGCGATATCTAGGCGAGATTTCTTTGCTGATTTTGGCGAGAAGGCTGAGTCGAGCAATGTAAGGACAGATGGCAACTGCTGGCTGATATTTTCAGTGTTAGCTAAGCTCATTGTTCCTTTCCTCGTTGGCTCGTTGGCTCGTTGGCAGGAAGCACGCGACAGCCTATCTCTAAACAATAAAAGAAAAAGCTTATTGTTAGGCAAATTACGCCGGTTGTTTTCCACGAGAAAGTACAGCCTGCTCCTCTAACTAACAATACCGATATGCTGTAAAAGGAGGAGAGTAGGAGGAGCGGCAAAAATGAATCAAGTTCTAAGTACAACTTCGATATCGCAACCACTTTGTGCATATCAAGTGCAGTTTGGGGTCAATCCACAGAAGTGCTCTTCAGGCACTAAGTACGCAGAATTGGCCAACAAGGCAACTAGTTAAGTTGCATTGAGGCTGCGATTAGACAATTTCGTTCAACTCGAGGCAGTATCAAAGAAGCCCCATGCAACTGTACACATTTTGTTGATATCATTGAGGCATTGATTAGCAAACATTTGTGAAACAAGAGCGAAATTTGATATGTTGTACGATAAAATGTTCTAGTTTGGCCAAAGTGCCTACAGGACCAAGCTAGAACATTTTATCATACAACATATCAAATTTCAGTTTTGTTTCACAAATGCTTCCTAGTTTGGCACCATTGTCATACAACAAATTCCTGCAACATTTGACGCACGAAATGTTTGACAAACGTCAACACATTTGATCCAGTAAGTGTCACACAAACAATGTTTCCAAGTTTGGCCCTACCCTTAGAGGCTGGCGAAAATCTCAACAATAAAACAATGCACAGAATTCCTGGTGCCTTTCTTTACATTCGCTTAGCTCATTGCCCCAGTCGATCAAGTTATCTATTGGTCATGTCAAGCTGGTAGCCAGCCTGATTTTGTTGCTGGGACACAGTTATTGGCTGTAGCAAAATATCAATCAGCTGGGCAGCGGATGGTGCTCAGAGTACATTGAAATGCTCGGTTTTCGCTAAAGTCTGACAGCTGATGCAAAATGATGCAGCAAACCTTAAGTGCTCTATTTCGACAGGGGGCACCAAGTCACTTTGTGGAACTCCAATGGACATTGTCCCCAGGCCACCCCCTTACTTCAGGCCTGGGTCATATTTTCTTCCCTATTACGGTGCCCCTTTTATATCCCCTTTTTGCACCCCCATTCCTGCTTTATTTGGTGATGAATAATTAGAGGATTCCGAATCAATCGTGTGTGTATAATTATTTTAATCAGATTGAAAAAATACTAGCTAACAAAATATATACATGATTGTATACATATATACAGCGTTAACTAATCCAAATCGAGTAGCATTAAAATAAATAAAAAGTTTGTATAGTCTATACGTTATGGAAGTAAACAAGTCAACAGGTGCTATGGTCTATTTGTGGCTTTATTGTTGACAGGCAGGCACTGACAAGCACTGCATCTACAACATTGTCCACCCCAGCTTTTTATTAGTTTTTATCGAATTTCTCTCTGCAAATCATCAACCTAATGTGTAAGCGATAATAATTCCTAGAAAATTTCCGTTCACAGGTGCCTTTTTTAAGTGAATGGATTAGACCCCGTGTGTTGTAACTCAAATTGTATTTCGGTAGTTTCATACCTTAAGTAAGTTAAGTAAAACCGTATTTATTAACACTAATAAACACTTATATTAGTTAACTGATCTAAGAGTTTAGTTAATTAATGTAAGTGTTTATGCGTGTTAATAAATATGGTTTTACTTAACTTACTTAAGGTATGAAACTACCAAAATACAATTCCCAGAACGGAACCCAAAAATTCCATCATTCTATCATCCTATGTTGTTGCTGTGTTATCATTGTATTTTATTGTTGTTTGTTGCTAAATTATTGCACTCATACTGTATTGTTCAAGCACCCAACTCATCCATTCCCCATGCTTCCCAGCCTGTTCTGTTTAATCGCTTTTAACTACTTTCGTTTAATTGACACAGGATTACAAATGGTTTAGCAATCAAGCTATTGCAGGCTGCAACTTGTTTCTCTAGATGTTGTAACTTGGCACTAAATATAATATCTACAAATTAAATGTTCCCAATGGACGAGTGGCCAAGAGTCAAAGCGCTTGTCTTTTGCGAAGAAAATCTGTGGCGCGAGGCGGCTGAAAAAAGCAGGCTGAAATTCAACAAAACTTAAGAAATTTAATATCAAAAGCAATTGAAGCATAAGAAAGTAACGGAACAAAATACAACATTAGGACGGTTTCACCAACATAAACAGCTGCAGTAACACACCCAAATTGACGTTGATATAGCTTTGATTACTTTATTGAGCAATTGTTATGTATGAACACTACTATGCACTGGAAGTTGCAATGCAGAAATGAGAAACAAGATAAGAAAATCCTGAGGCTGAAATTATATGGAAAAATAAGAAACGCCAGGCTGAAACTGGAGCCAAATGTTCTTATAAAAAGTGTGTATTTGAAAACTAAGATACCAGAATACAAATACTTCGAGAAGCTGAAGTGAATTATAATAACTCAAATTGGAACACGATTGTTCGAATGTTGCTCAGTTAAAAATCAATGCTCATCAGGAGAGCCCAATTGTTATACACCTTAAGGCATTTATGAGCTCGTGCAATTCTTATCGTTGGATTGCTCTACCCAAACTTGACAGGAACAGCCTTTGCGTATTTTGATCCCAAATTTTCTTTGATTCTGAAGTAGTAACAGGCAGCCTTCCTTGAATTCTTCTATATGGGGCTCGTCACAACCTCCAATCTTCTTCTGAGATCAATTTTTTTGTGAGTTCCATGTACGATTCCCTACGTTGGGGGAGTGCCTGTTAGAGGGACACTTTTCCTGAGTCATTGGTATAGTAAGGTACGGTGGCCAGTTCCTTTCCTCGCTTCCTTTAACTTCCCAGTGTTGCCGCCAGGTACCCAGGACAGTGGGCAAACTTCCTAACTATGATATGTCCTTTGCCTCTAGTATTTCTCAAGGAGCTCTCACATGCAGGTGCACTGCTACATGGATGGTCCTGGTGGCTTACACAGTCTCCCTTTTCTTTCAAGAGAGTAAAAATGCCCTTTCAATGGAAAACTGCGAAACTGTTATTGTGACATATCTATACTAAAAACAGCAAAATCTAGAAAATTCCAGAAATATTCCTTTCGTTTCCATATTTTATAACTATTATTTCAAGCTATGTCCTCTTTAGTAAACTTTCAGTGTGTACTTTATGTGGATTAGAACCCTGTCCTTGAAAATACAAATTTAATTGTGCTATTGCAGAGAATAAATATATAATTGCATAGTCAGTATTTGTTTCAGATTGTCTATCGTTTGAGCTTCTGTAATTTCCTCACAGGTCAATTACTGCCGCCAACTGGTTTTAGGATTGTAAATAGATGCCCCATGAGGATACTTACGCCCTTCTATATTTGTTTTTCAGAGTCGGGTTTGTTAATTAACAGCATTTGTGCAGCTGACGAACGGTAATCGGTTCAAAATACAATTGCTGTTAGGCCCACTTATCATTTATTAACAATTCAATATGATTCTATTGTTTTAGAATCTCCTCTTAATGCATATAACTCTCTTCATAATGAGGTCAGTGACGTGCGCTGTCTAATGCCAGTGTATATTAACACTGCGCTCTCTATTGAAACCTCTTGCCAAAATTATCAATAACGTACGCCGCAGAAGTTAAAGGGCTCTACACTCCTTTTAAAACAACCGTTGACTGAGGCTTGACGTTCTTAACTTTTTGATAATTTTAGGCCGCCCACGTGGTCTTAAAATTGTCGATCTCTCGCAAATATTGTAGAAACTACATGCAATATACAGTTTCTGTGACATTCGGCCGGAGGGCTACTATTGAAATTATAGCAATGTATGCTCATGTTTATTAGTAGCCTCACGAGAATTTTCTGGCGTGATAAAACTATCATTATTTCAAAAATTAATTCTGTTGGAATGCGTGGTTTCATTTGATATTTTATAGATACTTGGCACGTATGATATTATTGAACCTGCACGATAATGCTTCTTCTGACCTATCAGCTTCATGTGATTAGGTGCTTTGAGTATTATCTAGTCAAAGATGAGTAGCCAGCGTTGTGGCAATTGGTAATCAATAATAATCATCATTTATAATAATAATAATATTTTTTGAAACCTCATGATTATAATGTATGTTCTAGGTATACAATCAAACACCTCACTATGTTAAGACAGTGGATAATTGGCAAATCTGTTGCGTAATTATTGGCAATAAGAAAATAAATAATAACAGGTAAATCCTACAGAAAATACATCAACCTCAAATAAAACAATACAAACAATAACTTGCAAACTAAATTAGCAAACCCATTACCTAATAGTTTAGTAAATTGGCGTTTGTTCAAGTTTTGTCTCTTCTAGAAATATATAATAACTACATCGTACTGTAATATTACTTGTTTTCAGTATGATATTGAGTGTAGTTTTATCATCAAAGTTTGAGTCTGTAGGCTTTGATGCGAAGAACTTCTTAGGACTTTGAAGAAGTTCCAAATATTCCGAGAGCACTCATGGAGAGATTTCTACATTTGATAATCGAGCATGATTTCTGGAGGCTTTTTGTTTTATATTTGATTCAAAGCCAACCATGAGTTCTGCGAGGTAATCACAGGCACTGTTACGCATTAAAGCAAAATCTTGACAGAGAGAATCACCAGTAATCAAAGAAGGAGATGGAAACAAGGGAAGGTCTGCGTATAATGAGCTGCTGATTAGAGGGAGTTTTTGCAAGAGGTAAAAGAAAAAATTTTAATAATACTACTAATACTACTGATGATGATAATAATAATAATAATAGCAATGAGACCGTTTTGCTTACTTGCATTCATGCAATGGATCACCGGCTTGGGGTCAAACAAGCATTATCCAGGGATTCAACTACCTGGCAAAAGACAGCACGTGGTAACTATTTGGTGAACATTATGCTAAGAATGAAAGATTCCATAGAAGTATGAATAAGGGGGCACTGGGAGGGGCACTAGAAGCATGTGCTTTCAATTTTGTAAATTCTGAAGAAAGTGCCCTCAAAATCTAAAAATATGCCCTTTATCTGGAGAGAAATCTATGAAGGAGACAATTGCAAAATCACAGAGTGCTTCTTTTACTTTCTTAATACAAAAAAGAGTTTTCTCACATTCTATTTTATCTTTTATGGATCCTCCCCACTCTTCTCTGCGTTCAATATGTATATTAATATAGAAAAAATTTTCACTTCATTGGGTGCGGGTTTTAAGCTGTCTTGTGCGGCATAAATGCCCTAAATTCCTGTGGCCCTCCACTTTCGAAATACATCTTTTGTCTCTAAATGATTCAATCAGGTACCAGAATAGTGTAGTTCCACAAATGCCTTTTATGCTGGTTTTTCTTTCAGTATTCTACTCTATTGTGAACACCAAAGCCGTGTTTTTTACGCCAATCTATAGTATCACCAAGGCTCATTTGCTTAGGGTTAAACTTGGTACCAGGCACACTGATTCATGCTGATACTTGTACCAATGCATTGTCTGTTCAACCTTATTCTGGGGGGACTCCATATACGGAGTAGGGCACACCATATTACATCACACCATGCAGATTTCTACATTTACATAGTAAATCACTTAATCTAAGATAAAACGCTGCAAATGCTTAAGACTGTGTCAGAAACATTCTGCAAAACTCTCTTTGGCTAGATGTTTGTTTGTTATACATGCTAGTCATTTAGCTTGTGTTCGGAAATTTCTCATTGAGCTCTATCCTTCGACCAGTAACTGCATAGATATCATAAAATAACACATGGTCTTTCGTCAAGTAAAGCTGCACCTGTAATGTATAGGAAACACCGCTTTCTGTTCAGTTATTTTCAAAATGCCCAGTCGAATATTAGCTGTTTAGCTGTTGCTGTTCGATTATTGCTCAAAAGTGTCTTTGACTGTTACCGCTTTAAGTGCACTTACTGGGAAATAACGGACGCTTACAGTATGTGATACAACAGTTTGTGGGAAATAGCACAACTGCAGCTTATGAAAATGAGACATGTTTGATGGAGCTGGAAAGCAACGCAACTATTTTGCAAAGGCATAGAGGTCTAAAGTTAAGAAGCTCCAAGTCATGTTTACGTGGAAACATTTATTGGTCGTAAATATACAAAGCCTCAAAGCAAGAAAGCTCGTCTTTTTCAAACATTATCCGTCAATTTTCTTTTCAACAATTGACCAAAATAAACTTGTAGTATTTCTGACAACAGCAGTACATATTACAGTTAAAATAATCTTAACTTGTAGCAAGGTTATGCATGGAGCATATTCAGAACACCAGTTAAAACGTGAATATGATACACTTATGTGATTTTCCAAAAAATAATTTTATCTGTCTGTAGCTTTGATACATGTGAGATGTTCACCAAAGCTTGCAGATGCCTTTTATTTCGCGCTTAAAGGAATAATTCTTCTTGTCAACAGGATTTTGTAAGCTTAAAAGAATCGACAAAGCGATTATCAAAGTGGATTTTTTATCGTTGGTTGAATGCCACATTTGACGACTTACGTGCGAAATTTACTAACTTACTGTCAACATGTATATTACTTTGGCTGGTGCAATGTTTTCCTGTTGAGGCCAGATACTTCTTCAATTGTCTAAAACAGTATGTCCATAGTACTGGCGACCTTGGTAAGCTAAGCATCATGAAATGCTCTCTAGACCACAGCACTGGGTCAATACGCCATTTCATTCAGGTTCCTGAAGTGATGATCCTTTTGCACAGGTCTTACTTAAATACCTACATGATTGATAGCGCAAATGCAGTTGGACCATCAGCCAACAATGGTGTCATCAAGGTAAAAGTGGTCTCGCAAAATAGGCACTAAATGAGCTAAAGAGTTACCTGATGCGGATGGTTTGATCCTGATTCTTGCTTGAAAAGAAGCTTCAGTTGGTGAAATTGACTTCGATTAAGTTCTGGATAGTTGGTGTAGACCAATACACCTGTATTTGTTAAGGAATCAGGCTTCTTAGCTCTGTGAACAACACTTCTCTCAAAAACAGCCGCGCTCACTAGCATGCTTTCATTCCCATACAACAATTAGCTGTCGAAAAAGCGATTCATTGTTAGCGATCAACTTAGAACAATGGCTTTATCAAATTAAACAAAGAACTTTTCAACATGTTGTTTACCTTCAGAACAGGTGGTGTTGTGGTCGCGTGTATTGGGCTTCAGCCGCTGATTGCAGTCACCTGTCCAACAACCTCTTTATCACAATCAATGGTTGTGTGCCTCACGCTAATAGATCTCAGACGGACAAATTTTTCTATTGGCAATTATGACGGACATGTCAATAGGTGCTGTTTTTAACTTAATTCCCTACTACGATACGCCGGTTAGCATGGTCTCTGTACTTTAGAGCTGCGGGTGGGTGAATACAGCATGAGGTCCTAGCCGTAATTATGCTATTACAGACCACAGGGATTGTTACCAAGAGCTACATTATTCTACCCAGGGCTCTGCAAATGGCTTACTTTTCAGATCAGCGATTACGTTCCTTAAAAGGTATTGCTTATGCTCATTCTGCATTTGGTAAATAAATTTTGGTAATGGACCTCTTGACTAGCAAACGAAGAAGATGAATAAGTGATAAATTCGGGTTCTTGACCTTCTGACTTGTATAAGAAAGCCTCGTATAGCATTGGAACCCGAGACTATGTAGATGATCCGGTTAGGGTTTGTTGTTTCCCTTCCGGAGATAAGTATGCTTAAATGGAAGACAGGAATCTGTTTTTAATAGACACGCTATACACTGAAAGTTATTTTCATTGCAATCTCGCGAGATTGCAATTAGGTAAGACGTAGAAAGAGCTTCGTAAACGCTATCGACCTATCGACCTATAGATATCCAATGAAATGTTCAGTTTTCAGAGATCAACTCGAGAGCAATGACAACTGCTTTTTGCCAAGATCCATTTCAAGTAGTAAGGTTATGATTTCTTTCTTTGCAAAAAATTAGCCAATAAACACAAATGCAACTAATTTTGACTTTTTCGAAGCTGTTGTAATTATTATGCTACAGCAACAAAACAGTGATTAAATTATGACTCTAATTTTCACAAATAGAGCTTGGTCTTCCCACTACTTAAGTATTTCAGTTACCCTACTGCGGAAGTAGTACATAACATTCACGCATTATGCAAATTCAAATGCACAGTAGAGAGAGAGAGACAAGTGACTCTGCGAGGTTTTGGTAGTTGTCTTTGACCATAGAATTTCGTTGTTTACAGTTGGACAGTTCAAATTCTTATATCCATTCACGTTTTCCGAGGATCACTTGGAAAGTTCTAATTCTAATACCAAGGAATCACCATTTCTGTTCTGCTGAGTGGATCTCCTTCATGGCTGGCCGGGAAAGCATCCGCCGTTCCATTCCCAACAGGCATTTTAGAGCGGGTATGAGCCGTCGCGCCTGTTGAGCTGGTGGTTATGTGTACAACAGATGAAGCCTTGACGCTGATCTCTCAGTTTGTACACAGTTCATTATTTGTCCGAGTAAAATACCTGCTGCACAACCAACTGTTATTATTCTCTTCTTTGCACGCCAAATGAATGACCGGCGATCATACTATTAAATTTTCACCTGCAGCCGTTCATTCTGTTGTTCGTTAGGCCGAAAGCTGGCCAGCACGTGCAAAATTATTTCAAATCATCCACAAATTTCCTTTGTTATCCACATTAGATTTACAACCTGCAATAAGCGCTCTGTGTGTCTTAACCACATGAAATGACGACTATGGCATCACTATAAGTAAATTTGACAACATTTAAAGAGGTATAAATTGGCCATGTAATTTCAAACCATCTTGCCAATATTGATGTAGCAGATTTGCTGATTGAATTTCTAAGAATTCCTCCTTTAAGTAAATTTCAAAAAATTCATGACCTTACTTACATTCTTGAATTTAAGTAAGTATAAGAATGGGAACTATTCATAGTAGTAAGATATCTTGCTTACAATTTTGATCATTCTGACTGGAAATGCAAGACCTATATCATGCTAATATGCTTCTAATACCTGGTTTGACAGTGCTTTGAGTTAACAGCTCTGTGACCACGGGAGTGACTAAAGAATACAACCAGTTTCTGAAAGATTTTGACGTCTGTGTTTAAATACAATTTAATCACACACAACAAAAGTATTGACTCGCAGTATGCTAAAATGATAAAAACTTATCTTGGTGTCCCAGAGGAATGGCTAAGCAGCAGATGCATCCTCTGAATATTAATATGAGCCATATTAAATGCTTTAGATATTCAATTTTGTTGTCACAAGTGAATGGCCAAATAGACGTATTCACTTATTATTGATGCGAGACATGCTGTATGTTCAATGATTTTTTGTTGTTCAAGAGAAATGGCTAAACGGCCATATTCACTGAATGTTGTCCTAAGCTATGTTAAACGCACAAGAAATTTATTTTGGTGCCCAGGGGAATGACCAAACAAATATCCACTGAATATTGGTGTGAGTCTTATTAAATGTTAAATAAATTTATTTTGGTGCCCCAGAGAAGTAGAGAAACAAATATATTTACTAATTTTGATTGACTTGATGTGTTTCTAACGTTGAAAATAAATATTCTCTCATTACATATGAACTTACAAGTGTTCTTCTTAAATGGTATTTGTTTGTTTAATCTATCAGAATGCTATTAAAATAAACCAGTTGCAATAGTCTCGCATTGATTAACAACCACTTTAAATCGCTCAATGAATTTATAAAACTTATGTAAATTCATTCATTTATTATTCATCATTCTCCCAATTGATTTCACAATATCTACATTGTCAATTGTATACAACACTTGCTTTTAAAAAAAATCAATATCATTTTACATAGATGATTCGTTTACTTGTATATCTGACAATTAGGTGGAGGTGACCGGAGATACGGAACAGATCTTTTACAATGCTCACATTTGTACATGGTGTTAGCAGGTGCCTTGGATATATGACGTATAGTTTTGGTTTTTAGAATAGATGCAAATGGTGTTTTGATTTTTGATTGTAAAACAAATACACTCCCTGCTTTAATGGGAAGAATATATTTCACTTTCAATGTTGCGTATAGGATTACCGGCTCAAGCCAGGGAGAACTTTTAATAGGTAGCACCAAATTATGGAAGCATGATAACAATAAAAATTATAGAAATACTTAATTATTAAAAGAATAATTGAAAGAAGTGATTAAAAAAGCGGAAATTTGCCGGGATTTGAAACATTAAATCTAGATAATTAACTATCTGATTGCTAGTGCACTCGCAGTAATACAAAGAAATTGGGTGAATGATAGACTAGGCATCAAATTTAATACAGCACTACAACAGAAGATGAAGTAGTCAGAAACAGCAGGATACTGAGAAAAAGCATTTAAATACTTAAAGAAAAAAGCCCTTTATAAATTCAGAAATAAGAATTAACAGTGCTTAAAAGCATAAAGATTATGAAAGGGATGATAGTGGTAATCGGAATATTTGCAGTTTTGTGATTGACTACTAGCTAGATTGTGATGATAATCACAAGCTAATTAATGCCAACTGATTAAAGAAGAACTTGTAAAGATAGTGCTCTAATCTGGTTTGATAACTTTTTAATACGGTACTGCGCAGGTAAACTACTTAAGCATATGAAAATTGCAACCAGTCCTCAGTACTTAGTTTCATGTTCTTGCTTAAGGTGAACACAGCGTCTTTTCCCTTAATCAAATGTGGGATTAATTGTTTTCATGAAGTAAAAGAAATTTAGAGCTGCATATTATTATCCCTGCTACATTTTGTGTAGAACTGCATGTTGGGCCCTGGCAAAAACGATTCGATTTGTCATTCGAATGTTCACTCGACAAAAAATCGAGTGGAAAATCGTCTCGTTTGGCCACCTTGTCGAGTGAGTCGAGTGGAGTTGAATGATGTCGAATGAAGTTTGATCTTGATCAAAACAATCGAGTGTAAAAAGTATTGTCGGGTGAAAATCAAATCATTTGGCCACGCATGCTCGACTAAGCTAGACTTTGAGATCACATGTCGAGGGAAAATCGACATGTGACCTCAAATCGACATGTGAGATCTCACTCCAGGGCCTTAGAAAAACATTGGCCTAAATGTAAGTAGACCGTCATAAGCCATGATTCTCTTGCCTATTCATCATTTGAAAATTCTCCATTTCTTCTAGATTTTTAAAAAAGGACTTTACCAGCATATATAGCAAGAGGGAAAGACACGTCTATAAGATTCCCTCGGGATTTTTAGATTTCACAGTGATGTCATCAGCGCCTCGCTTTTTTTCCAACTGCCATGCCCCGGGCCCCATATAAACTCTCGGCGGGCCTACATGCAGTAGTGGTGTACACTTCCATTATAAATTAGACAATCAATTAATCAGGCCGAATTTGTAACCAAAATCAAAGCATGGAAGGGTAATAAATGCCAATTTTATAGGCTCGGTTGAATACTTTTACAGTTATTTGGTTTTTATTTGGTTTTTACGAATCCTGTTTTTTTGTATTATGAATAAGTTTGCTTCTATTAGCTATTTCTTGTGATTTATTTATATACATGTATAGCTATTCGTGCTTTCTATGCCAACTTTGTGACCAATGTGTTAATAATAATTATGAAAAAAGAATGCAACTGAGGTATAAGTAGTGTAGCTGAAATATGGTCTTGTAAATTATTAAATTGTATTTTAGATAATCGCCAAACGTTAAAAATAATTTTTTGCCATGATTTGGAACGGATTTCATTCAGAGAGGGACGGAAGAATTCAATCCTCAGAGAACTTTTTAGGAATTGGAAGTAGTTTTTAGTGGCGCATATATTACGACATTTTCCTTGCACCTGCAACCCTTCAGAATGCTTGTCCGTAAGAAAGAGTAAATGCATAGTAACCACATACTTGGAGCTGGAAAATCCATGAAAATACTGAAACAGAAACAATAAGAAGTCATATACAAGATAAACATATGCTAACTATGAATTTAAAGCAATTGAAACGTAGATTGCGAAGCAATGGAAAACACTAAGCAGATGTTTCTGCCAATATCTTCGTACTTTTGTGAGGTGAAATGCAGAGATTAGTGTGATCTGGCTATCAAAGATTAATGATTGACAAAGGTTTAGTGCGGCTCATTGACGTGCCCTAAATCAAAGAATGCGTTATGACTACAACAGAATTCGTAGGCGTATCAGTGAAGATCATATTTGTAGAAACTGCTCACAACATCTTGCATCCTACTGCTTTAGTATTTTCCACATAATGTGCTTCGTACGTTAAATTCTGTCTTATTTTACGCGAAATAAAGTGCTTTAAGTCTCAGAACATTGGATCTAAACTCTTTGACAAACATTGATCTCTTAGGCGTGGTGCAATAAGGGACTAAGAGAGACTCAGATTTCCAAATTTTTGTGAACTGAAATGTTTTCATCATTTTTCTAGAGCATCGCCCAAATCCTAAAGCTGGTAAGACACACTTCTCTTGCCACTCAAAATATTCATCCCCCCCCCATTCTTCATTTCACTCAACCGGAAGCGCCTACCTTTCATACATACAGAGTAGGTTTACATTTAATGGGATACATAATTATTTTTATTACTTTTATTCTTATTGAGTATTTTATAAAGATAATCCCTTATTTGTATTAGAGATACAGTTATGACGAAAGTCTTGCATAGAGTAAAACGGTGAACATAGATTTAGACTAAAAAACCAAAAGAGACTAGTAACAAAGATCATTAGTACTATATCTATATTAGAGATATTTTGTTCTTCTTCATGATTTCTTTGATACAACTCAAACGATATATGAAACAGAAATTGTGAAATCAGTTTCAGAGGCCTTGGTATTGAGGATGGATTTTGACTTGGTAATGCTGAAACTTGCTTTCTATCGATCTGATTTATTTTTGTGTTATAGTCCCATTCGAATAATTATAGGGCTATTATGGAGTTCTTTATATTACAGCTTTGAATTTTCATATTTTGAAGCCTCTTATGGCGGTATTTTGATTTGTAGAAGAATGCAATTGGCAGTTTAGTGCTCTACATTTCGTTTATAAGTAAGGAACTAGTTTATAAGCAACCTACTGCCAGGCATCCTATCATCTAAGGCACTATTAGAACTACAAGGAAATAATTAACAATCTGTAGAAATTTTTGTGCCATCTTTCACAGGTAAAACAGAACCAATACCGTATACTTTTCGAAGACCCAATAAGTGAGGACTACATAAAAATAGCCGAAATTAACGATTCGGACATGACTTTGCCTTAGATCTTTACTTGCATTGTTAAAGTACTAATAGTTTGCTGCACCCATGTTTTGCTTTCGCTTTCACTGCAATTTTTTTCATTTTATTACGAACTTTTAAGAAACTTTTAGAACCGTACTGTGGCCAAAAATTAAAAAACTTATTATTAGGCCGTCGTCACCCAGGTTTCCTATGAAAAAGCATGTATTGGCCTAGTCGAAGACCTCACGGTTGTGGAGTATGTGGCATCTCCTTTTTTCCCTTGAATGGCATTGATTCAGGGGTATTTTCATGAATAGATCAATCTACACTAGTCAAATGCCCCTTATGCATTGCTCGAAAGTATTGAGTTTAGAACCTGCTTGGCAGCTGAAAGTTCCTCGAGATTTGTAAATACATCTGCCATGTGTTTGGACAGGTCGCCAACTTTCCACCGCGTCTGTAAGCTGCTGTTAGTTTAGGTCATGTTTGCAAATTTTGCTGGTAGCCTTTTCAACTTGTTTAAGCAATAAGGCAAATATATGTTTTGAATATTCATCGCTTCAATTCCTTCTTTTTTTAGTAGCAATATCACGAATCAAAATAATTGAATCTGAAGGTTTGACATGACACCAACTGAGTAGAATTGTATGATAATCATGGGAAATTTATAAATATTGTCTCTTATTCAAAAATTAAGTTACTGCCTGAATCCAGATGTCCTTGGGCTACTTGCAAGCAACCGCATGTTGTTTTTAATTTTGCTTTAACGCTAGAATCATTAGTTAATCACTAATTCAAAGATAGAAAGTTTGTAAGTAA
Organism: Mastigias papua; assembly: GCA_964019165.1. Taxonomy (NCBI): domain Eukaryota; kingdom Metazoa; phylum Cnidaria; class Scyphozoa; order Rhizostomeae; family Mastigiidae; genus Mastigias; species Mastigias papua. The sequence continues at coordinate 2,262,164 of OZ025277.1, forward strand.
GATATTTTTCGAAGGAGACCTCTCTCAAGCAGACCAAATCGACGATAACTTGCTTATAGTAACTGTTTACTCAGTAACACTATGACTAGTTTGAGCAATGTTCAGTTCTATTGGATTTGAGAATTTGTTCCATATCTTTTACCCAAATGAATCAATCAATCAATCAATCAATCAATCAATCAATCAAGCAATCGATCGATCGATCATTCGATCATTCATTTAATCAGTGAATCAATCAGTCAGTAAATCTTTCACGTGCTCAAAGCCACTCTTTGGCCATACACTCTTTGGCTATACGTACACTCTTTGGCCATACACTCTTTGGCTATACGTACACTCTTTGGCCATACACTCTTTGGCTATACGTACACTCTTTGGCCATACACTCTTTGGCTATACGTACACTCTTTGGCCATACACTCTTTGGCTATACGTACACTCTTTGGCCATAAAATTGACTAAGAAGATGCGACATAAGCATTTTGTCCTTCAGTATTCAATGCTAACTTTTATGTATTTAGTACTCTTTGCAAATTGAAAATAGATAAAGCTTCTCTATGCAAATCCTGTATAATTACGTCTAGGAGTCTCGAGATCTTTGCATTGCTCCCTTATCTAGGGAAAATGCAAAAATTTGGGTCTAAACGATTTTTGAAGACCAATACCAATGCTTATATATCAGATAGAAAAGTCTACTGGCTGAGCGTTTCCTATGTAATATTCATAGTCAGGTCATTTCTGCAACAGTACATTTGATAAATTCGATAGAATGCATGAAACAGCTAGTTGAAATAGCATAGGTGTCTCACATGATCAGAAGGTCAGTAACAGGTATATAGCACAATGTTACATGAAGTACTTATCCTAGAGTTGAGTCGCTACAGGTTGCTGGGGGAAAAGCGTGACGAGAGCTAAATATCACTGTAAAGAATTTTTCCAGTCAAAAGCTTAATTAGGTGTATCAGTTTTGTCCCAGGACATGTGCTCTCAAGCATAAGTAGAGACATGTAGGCTGACGTCATCAATATGTACTGGGTTTCATCCCGCACAAGGGAATTTATAAACTACAAATCAGCGTAGCGATTTAGGGATGAGATATATTATTGAACACCTGTCGCCAATTTTATGCGATGAGAAAGCAAATGCTATGTCTAAATTAGAGCAATATGCCTTATATAGAAGTCTAGTATTCCGAGCGGAATACTAGACTTCTATATAAGGCATATTGCTCTAATCTAGACATAGCATTTGCTCTAATCTAGACATAGCATTTTGACATGAGTAATGAAATGCATAAGTCACAACTACTTTCTCTCTTCTCCACGTTCATGAAAGGAATTGACGAATTGCCTCTGCATCCAAAAAATAAACTGTTAGTTTACCACAGATATGTACTGTCCATAGTGTCATGGCTTATTTACACAGCGCTGTGTAAATAAGCCATGACACTATGGACAGTACATATCTGTGGTAAACTAACAGTTTATTTTTTGGATGCAGAGGCAATTCGTCAATTCCTTTCATGAACGTGGAGAAGAGAGAAAGTAGTTGTGACTTATGCATTTAATTACTCATGTCAAAATGCTATGTCTAGATTAGAGCAAATGCTATGTCTAGATTAGAGCAATATGCCTTATATAGAAGTCTAGTATTCCGCTGTGTAAATTATGATACTTTTAGGTAGGGCGATTTAAAGTTTAGTATGAAATAAGTTGTGATTCAATAGCGGATTCGGTAGTAGATTTTTAATAATTCAATAGTGAGGAGCTCAAATGTAATAATCCAACAAGGCTAGTTTATAGCAAAGGTGCCGTGTAGAGATGGGCTCAAAAGGCTGAGGAGCCCCCTTTGTTAAAATGAAGATAACTTATCTGGGGCTCAGCCTCCCTTCCAATGAGCTTATACTAGTTTAATGAAATCCTTGCTTGGTATTATGAAACAACTCTTTACGACGGTTCTATGTATCTTTGCATCAATTAAGTGTAACATTTATGTAACCTTGTATAAATTCAAATTTGAACAGTTTAGAATGAAATCTTAGGTGTAGTCATGGGTGTGGTCGTGAAATGGCCTGCTGCGCAGCCCTATTGTTAACTGTTTACGATGATGCCATTGGTATGTAGCCAGCTTTTCTTGGAAAATGTGATACTGGGAATATATTGTGTTTCTTGAAGCTAAAAAGTGATGAAATATAATGTTGAGAATTAAATAGATAAGATTAAATCATCGATCTCTCTTGGGCAGAACAGCCCATAGAGGCTCGCATACATGTGAGGCCATTTTCTTTCATGATGACCCACTAAGCGATTAGCTGAGACTGGTGCAAGTACCCATCATATGAAAAAGCTGTCTATCTGATCGTAAGTGCTTCCAATGAAGAGTAAATGGGGCCCTCACTATTAAAAACGAGAACAATGTATTGAGATCTTGCCTAGAAGACTTTGGCTTCAATCAGTCTTCAAGATGCAATAGACTGCAAGTCTGATAGATTCGGTGAGTGGTATGTTGGTGAACAAACTCTCACAAAAAGATGCACTAAATTTGTGCTCGGTGAACACAACCTTTTTAAGTCAGAAACAAAAGAGGAAGCATCGATATTAGCGAACTAGTTTTGTTTGCGTTGGACATTATCAAGATTAAAAACGATACCCTGACAACTTTCGTTTTATTCCAGGAAAAGACTGAAAAAGAAATGCTCACTCATGATATAAGCACGTTCATTTCGATATGAATACACCTCAGCAAGGCTCCAATGAAAAGCTCTCAAAGCTATTATACGAAAAAGTTTGTATCGTTTGTTCCTATATGTATAATAGTAGTCACGAATAATGTGCTAATCAGTAATTCATCTTTACAAGATGCTACCGTCTTAATACAGATAATTCATCTTTTATATAGTGCTTAGTGTTAAATTCAGGTGAGACTCATTTCCTGTTGTATTATCCTTTTTATCGTTGAAAGCTAATTAAAATTTTTTCCCTGTTTTTCTTCCAAAACGGCGAAGTGGAATTCTAATTGTGACCAAAAATGGAAAGCGAGAGATAGCTTAAATGATAAGTCATATAATTTGTTTCAAAGGAAAGCAATCGGTTGGAATATCGTACAATGCTTTGGCCTAGCAGCATCTCTTCTTGCCAATCATACTTGTGAGCATCCTCTTCGGAAGGGCTCTTAAGTATAATAAAGTTGCCAAAATTATCTAATTCTAACTGCAACGGGAGTTAAACAGATTTATCAGGCTATGATTAATTGTGAAAAATGGATATTCTTTATGACTGTGAAATAAATATTGCCATATGATGTAACTTTGAAATTATTATATACTATATACTGTTATATATTATTCAGGATTAATCCACGCCATGGCTCTCTAGCGCACTCTTCAAGGGATAGAAAGCTTGAGCATATAGGGTAGGAGGCTCATCTTACAATATGTACAATCTTAGTTCGTATATTGTGATTTTCACATTTCGATACTTATAAGAGTGGTCCAAGAAGACTTCTCCACTGAAGGATAGGAACGTAAATGCGTTATGTAGTCTTCTAACAAAAAGCCCATCATACAGCAGCATTTTCTTCTCTGTCTCCTTGCGTTGTTATATAGCATTTACAAGCTTTTGCTTTAAACAAAAGAGTCACTTTCATAACCAGAATTTACCATCCTATTTCTCTTGTCACGTGGCCACATTTCCATAGATTCTCCCTGGGAATTACCAATATGAAGTCTTCTACTCGTTGACTGTCTCCTCGTAGCACTGGACCGTCTCATTTGAACATTGTCAGCAACATAGCTGTTTCTCGCATTACCGAAGCTTTCAAAACTTTGCTGGGTTCTTTGACGATACCTCCTACTGTTTGGTTTCACTCCATAGCCGGAATCCGTGGAGTCAGACTCGTAACCCATAGAATGCCTTCTGTTGCTTTTTGCAGCTAATCTGTATGCATTGTCATTTTCTACCAGTAACATGAGGGGTTGCTGAGAACTTGAACCTTTCCTTTCAGATAATAAAACCTGATCAGCAGCGAGTGTTCCACGACTATTGCCATAGTCAGCTAAATCTGCAGTATGAATTCTTATTAAGGGTGCTGACACCTTTCTCCTTCTTTGTATCCGACCACTAGACACCTGGTCCTCTGAGTTGTATAAGTCTTGACTTCGCAGCGAGCTAATACGTGCGCTACCCATCCTGCAAATGGTTTTGGTCGATTGTTTAGTCATAACTACTTCCTTTAGACATATTAGTTTACCAGTGTGATAAAGCAAAAGGTGGAAGCGGGGTGCCTCTGAATGACTTCATTAAAGTGGATTTATCAAATTTCCCTTATCTAAGGAAATTTTTGTTCTAAGACCTTTTACACAGAGCCTAGAACATAATCTTTGAGGCAAATGAGGTTGTATGTTATCCTGGTGCCTCTTGGAGCTCACAGAAACTTAACCAAGGTATTTCATTTCTCTTTTCATAATATCGATGACTAACAATTATCAACAGATACAAGTTCTACTTTCTTTCACTATCGTAAGAAAAATTAGGAACATTCTATAATCTAATAATCTGTTGGTACTGCGGAGGCGAAAAAATCTTTTCAGTATGCTAAAAGAATCATGCCACTTTTTCAAGCCATAATGAGATTTTATAGTTTGTACACGATGGCACGAGAAAGTGTTTTCAGTAGGCCATATAATTGTTTCTTGGTGCAATATCAAAATTCTGTAGTGCTAATAAACTAATACTTTCTTTGGTGCTTACCTCGATTCTTTCGTATCATACTCATAAACATCCGGAGGGAAATTTTTGTCTATTATTTTCAGCTCGATGGGCTCAACGCTAGACAGGGATTCTTCAGATGATAAAAGCCGTACCCTTGATACTCGTCTTGCTGGTAAGATACTTGGTTCTTCTTTCTGAAGATACACTTGACTCACTCGTCTTCCTTGTCTATTTCGTCTGCTAGTGACACTCCCTCTACCATCTGAGAGTCAAAAAGTTTGTGCATGAACTAGTAAGTCATAAGCGAATAAAGATTTAAGAACTTGACAGAGACCACAAAATACCACAGAGTTGGAAGGCCTTGGAGCTAAAGCTTCAATATAGCAAGATAAGTTCGACGTTTAAGAGAGCTAAAGATTTAGAAGCCTGTACATAGCCTAAGGATGTTGAATAGTGCCAATACACCAATATATGATATGATATGATATAATATGATATGATATGATATGATATGATATGATTGATATGATATGATATGATATGATATGATATGATATGATATGATATGATATGATATGATATGATATGATATGATATGATGTGAGGTGAGATGAGATGAGATGGTATATGATATGATATGATATGATATATGATATGATATGATATGATATGATATGATATGATATGATATGATATGATATGATATGATATGATATGATATGATATGATATGATATGATATGATATGATATGATATGGTATGATATGGTATGATATGGTATGATAAGATATGATATGGTGTGATATGATCTGATACGATATGATATCATGAACTATCTATGATGTGATAAAATTTCTAAGATATGATGTGGTCCGGTATGATGCACAAAGATAAAATGTAGTAAAGCATCATATCTCTCAAAACTGAAGTCTTGTACCATCAGTCAAGTAATTTGCTCTCGTTCCACTTTATACCATATCGTAGATATAATATTTTATTGCATATAAGATATTTTATCAGATCATATCATATAATATCATATCATATCATATCACATCATATCATATCATATCATATCATATCATATCAATCATATCATATCATATCATATCATATCATATCATATCATATCATATCATATCATATCAATCATATCATATCATATCATATCATATCATACCGTGCATCATATCATGTAATATCATATCATATCAATCATATCATATCATTTCATACTACGCATTATCATGTCATATCATATGCAAAATATCATATCCATATCATATCGTACCATGCCATCACGTCATTCAGTAGAAAGATCCCATTGATATTAAATGGAAGAAGTATTTAATATGGCATGATCTAATATAAGGTAATGTGATATGCAGTAATTTCATATGAATCAAATAATACTTTCGATTTCAAATGATGTTAAATGATTTGATTACATACCATATCCATCGTAATCTAACAACGCGAGATTACTGCTGCGTCTTCTTTTTGATCGCCTGGATGAAACAACATCATTGCTTATCTCATTTAAGTTTTCATCTGTCAATGTTGCAACTGAATCTCTTGGTACAACCAACACAACTGGTTGTGTCATGCTCACTCGCCTTCCTCTTTGGTCTAAAAAAGTGTTGGTAGCAATTACACACTAGTTAAAGCCTGGCTTCCATATACCCCTTAAGGTGCATGCGAGTGCTTCATCTGCCATCTTCCATGCTCCCGGCATCGCAGCCACTTAAGTGTAAATGGAAACCCTTTCCTACGGTACCGCCGGCAGCTTTTGATATGCCGTTAAGCCGCCGTTAGCTACCGGGAAGCTACCGTAACTGCCGGAGAAAGTTGAATAAATTCAACTTTCTCCCGGTTGTTACGGCAACTTGATGGCACATCAAATAGCTGCCGGCGGTACCGTAAGAAAGTGCTTTTTACCGACCTGAGGAAAACATCAGGTTAAATTGCTTGCTACATACAAGTACCTTGAAAACTATCTTTCCAACTTCACAACCATTGCAAGCTGACAGGTTGTCACTATATGCAGGCGTGCAACTAGGGATTATTTAGGGCTGGGGTCTAAGGAATAGAAAGATCACATCAATCACTTTCCAAAGATAATTTGTATTTGAAGTCTCAGGATTTTGTTGCTTTCACGTGAAACAAAGGCTATAAGCAGGCCTACTTAAAAAGAATATATTAAACAGTCTCAAATTTCTCCAAGAAAAAGGGCACTTTTAATTTTTTTGAGAAAAAGGGCAGGGATCTAGACCCCTAGGACCCACTCCGTAGTTGCGCGCCTGGTATGTAAGCTACAAGGATTTGGTTGTGGATTTTTATAAATCTTTTTTCTGAGGGTAGGCATCGTTGCTTAATTTTTCTGACTATCGTAAAATGGGAGTTACAAAGTCTTGTCCATATCAATGGTTTCTTAACTACTCGGGCTGCTTTGTAAAACTATACGTAATTATAGTTGGGGGCACTTCCTTCCTTATTTCGTACAAAGTTTTTGGAAAGGCCTAAACTTTGAAAGTGCTTTCGTTCCTAGAATCTTCTGACTTTAAGACAAAATGCCGCCTAAGCTCCTTCAGAGGGCATTTGCTTCCCTGGTTCCCCCTAAAACCCACTGCTGATATTGAACAAATGTTCCAGTAAGTAGATCTTCAGTTGTAAATAACAATTAGATCAGCAGTGTATCATAGCTATAATTGCTTGGTTCCATATTTGTCTTTGGGGCCAGTTATCTACAAACTGTCAACCCTCCTTCTTCTCCCTTATATGAAAAAACGACGGTTTGCTCTTAATCTTCTGTTTTTGAGCCTTTAATGCACGTGCTTTTTGCGACAGAGATACGCTTACTAAGTTGTTTAAAGTCATACCTTTGCTTATATGACGTGTATTTGCAGATGACTCTCGTCTTTCGTTAAGTACTCTAGTATCGCTGACAACCTCAGTCCTTGATACTCTACTTACTTGAGACATCGTCTCGTGGTCTGAAAATACATTTGGCATTTGTGGCAAAGACAAATTTCTACCAGGTGAAGGCATATTGGCTGATGAAGGTGCCAATCCTTGGCTCAATGGCAAAATGTCCATTGTTTGTTGAAGCTCCGGTTCATCCTCATGTCTGCTATAACTGCTTTCAGAGTAAGAACTTCTCTGATAGTCATATCCATGATGATCACTTGCAAAAGGTCTTGCCAGAACTTCTTCCATTTCATGCCGTGAAGAAATTATGCTAGAATAGTCTTCAGATTGGGCGTAGCCACTCATCTCTGAATCCTAAATGCCAATAATGTTAACTGAATTGATGAATAGATGGAACAATAAAAAAATTAACCAAAAGATGAAGCTAGTAACTTGCCAGCCAGCCAGCCAGCCAGCCAGCCAGCCAGCCAGCCAGCCAGCCAGCCAGCCAGCCAGCCAGCCAGCCAGCCAGCCAGCCAACCAACCAACCAACCAACCAACCCAACCAAAAATAACCACTTATGGTAGCGAAAGTCTATCTTTTCTAGGCAGCATCTTATGGGGTTCCCTGCCAAATGATATAAAAATTGCCAACTCTGTTTGTTCCTTCAAGTAATCTATAAAATTACTATAAAAAATAACCATCAATAAATAACCATAAATATCTATAAAAAGAACCACTCATGGTATGGAGAGGAAAGCAGTTGCAAAATTTGTAATTAAGGGTTATTAATTTTCTATATCTTTTTCGTGATCATGCTTTGTAAATAGGGTATTTTTTGTTACTTATTATGTAATGTAACGTATTCCTTTTGCTGTAAATAGTTGGTCTTAATTAGTTCTTTAATTAATTAGAACTACCTATAAAAACCAACTTAAAAGAATATTATAATAATAACAAAAATAATAAAACCAAACAGCTAGCCAACCAACTGACCAACCAATCAATCAACTAACCAATCAACCAACTAATCAGCCAACCAACTAACCAACTAACTAACCAAGTAACCAGCAGTTGATCAGCACTAAATAGTCAGTCTGCTTTTAAATCAATTTGTCTCAATTTAGTCGATTTGTTAAATGGCCGGTCTTGTATTCAATGATTGAATTATCTGGTGTTCCAATTAAAAGTCTTCCGGTTGGTTTAGTTACTATTGCTTTTTTGCTTTATCGTCCGATTTGTATGGCAGTAAGCAGGGGGTTAGGGATCGTAAATGCAGGGTGGCTAGCAAAGCAACAGGCTCCGCTTCAGGGTATGGCAGAAAAAACGTGTTAGTAACACCCAAAGAAGGAACACTCGTAACGATGCAACATCAGAGTGCCCGGATGGTGACTGCTATTGTGCCACTCGGGTCAGACAGCGCCTGACGGAGCGTAAGTTGCTCTTCTGTTTAATATGGTATTTCGTGCGGCATTTTATGCAGCATTTATATTATCTGGTATATTATTTTTTGTTTGATCTAACATACAACTATTTTCCCAGCAGTATATTCTACAGAAAGGCTATAACAGTAATACCTGTGTTTGTTCATGAGGCATCGATGCTAATCCATCCATTGTTGAATCCGGTAACGGAGCTGCAGCAGTTGCCATTTGAATATCATCGAACACTGGGCCATTATGACTATCAAATGGAACATTGTCTGGTGCGGTGTATTCTGTCGTATACTCTGGAACGGTAGGACCTGCATTCGGACCGGTATACGATGTAGGCAGTGCATCCGGTCCAGTAAGTGACGTAGGCGCTGCATCCGGATCCATATCATTATAATTTGATGCTGGTTCTTCGTAACTATCATCAAGATGATCCTCTGGTGCCATGCTCTCTTTCATGTAGTCCGGAGCGGAGTAAAGTGCGGGTCCTGCTTCTGGATCCATTTTCATTTCATCCTCTTCAATTGCTGAGGATGCTAAAGAAATCAAAGAGAACAATTAGTGAAGCATATAGTTAACATAGTGCAGTTATAAAACCAGATTAACATGTCGATTATTGATAAAAAAATATTTTATTCTATCGTTAGTATTACTGCTATAAGTAATGGCAAAACTTTTTGTATCATCGTATATATATAAATATATATATATATATATATATATATAAATATATATATATATATATATATATATATATATATATATATAGATATATATATATATATATATATATATATATATATATATATATATATATATATATATATATATATATATATATATATATATATATATATATATATATATATATATATATATATTACATATGCAATCAGTAGCTCGCGAGTAACCAGGATTTCTCCTTTTCGGTACAAATAAAAAGGTTGCTATAATGCTCAGAAAAATCAGGAGAAAATTAAAATTTGCCACCACCTGGAATCGAACCTGGGTCTCTCGCATTCCGGGCAAGCGTCGTAACCACTAGACCACTGGCTTGTTTTAACTCCTCTGATTTTTAGCACCTTATGGTCACTTTCGGCTTTCGCCTGTCTCAAACAGCTCTAATATATGCAATTAGTACATACAGTATATATAAATATAAATATAAATTTATATATATATATATATATATATATATATATATATATATATATATATATATATATATATATATATATATATATATATATATATATATATATATATATATATATATATATATATATATATATATATATATATATATATATATATATATATATATATATATATATATATATATATATATATATATATATATATATATATATATATATATATATATATATATAAATACATATGTATAAATATATTGATGGAATATTATCTAACCTGGATCTTCCTCTGCTGCAGCTGCAATTTCTACGTCATCTGGAGCAGCCTCTTTACCAGCTTTATCTAAAGATGGTACAGGAGCTGCCCTGGCATTGCTAAGCACACCCTCTTCTACATCATGGGCAGCTGCCTTTTCCATCGATGCATACTTGCCTCCAGGCATGCAGCACTTCCCACACAGTGAACTACAACATCCTAAATCCTTGTGAATGCATCCTACGGGACACCCTGGACACAGCCGTGGTACGCAAACCCAGCATAGCCAACATAATATGAACGAAAATGCTAGAACCGCCAGAAAAATGAGGATCCACAGCGGAAACACGAAGTCAGACGCCGTATGTAATACAGCAATAGGCACAAAAGCTCCACTACTACATGCAGTTGTGTTTAGTTCTACTCTGACAACGTCAAAGTCGCTTTTCATGTAACTGTAAAATGCTCTGCTAATGCTACCGTTTTTGTGCGAAAATCTCTCGCCGTAGTAATTTATGGTGTCGTTCGTACAATTCTTCTCGGTAAGGTTTTGCAGGCCCAATACAAGAATAGTATATGTGCTAGAGTTCGATGCTTCATTCATCGTTGTAACATTTGTGTGGATACTGTCAATAAAAATATCCGAACTGCTGATATTTATATAGCTCGACACCAAGTGGGTGAATCGTTCCATTTTTGTACAATTCGATACAATATCAAAGTAGTTATCAGTGACGTAAACAAACATCTTGAAACTCAAATTGGCGCGTTGTGGATTCAGGATAACTGGGAACGAGTCATGAACCTCTCCTCCACACGCATCCCTGGCCACGAGTCTGTAGGTCTTCGGCAACGACGATAGCCACTCTGAGCTTTGAACCATTGAAAGCACAACCAAACCACATATGCGATGATTGTTCAGTTTCAGCCAGTGAGTTTTCGCCACGGATTTATTGTTGCTGTCTACTATATACAAGATGAGATTCTCAGTGTACCCATCTTCGTGATCATAGAAGTGACGATCATGAATCGCATAGCTAAACGCCTGGCCCGCCGTTACATTAATCTCTCTCTTATCCATTAGAGCTCGCGGTGTTTCCTGGCGTGTACAGACTCCATCCCTTGCTGAAGTCACATTGATCAACTCAAATTCAGGATTCATCGTATGCTTTAGCTGATCGACTTTTACCAGTAAATTCTCTATATGTTTTATATAATGACAGTCACATTTCAGTGCTGTCATTCTGCAAAAGCTCCACGTGAACACAAATGAGCTCCCATTTTGCCTGAATGATATATCATTTAAAGATGTATCGTTGAAGAAATTCCCTATCTTGCGTAGCAGGAGCAATTCATAGTCAATGCTCGGTCCATAGTGATCAAATTTTACATTCCCAAGCATAGTCAGCTTGTATGTTACTACCGTGCTACCTCGAACTTGAACAGAGACTGGTGTTGAAGCTGTGTTCCCTTGGATATCAGTCGCTATCATATTGTATATATAGCTACGTTTCAATGTTTGATTTGACGAAAACCGCGGATATCCATAAATTGTTTGCGTCAGGCGATTAAACTGCACCCAATGATGGTAAGGTAGTTGTGTAGTGTTCCCCATGAATAGAGACAGACGCAGCTGTCTTGTACTCCCGTCTTCTTTGTCACTGAAGGCAGCAACTGGGATACGGAAGTCCACTTTCCTGCATATTTCTGTCACGATATCGAGCCTCCCACTGCTGATTGGAGGCTCGTAAGATGTAAAATTGCAAAGGTGGTTGTATTCGAGCAACTTTGGATTAGAAAACGTTTTGGTGAGGCGTTGTAGAAAAGCTGGGTTGGTTGAATTAGTAGCTGTAAACAGGTGTGAGTGCAGATGCAGTAGGGCTGTTTTGTTACATCTTTCTTTCGCTTCATTGCAACTCTTCCATACGAATTCTAGTTTATTTTTGAAATGTGAGTATTGCTCTATCTCGATGGCATAGTCTTGGTCTTTTAAATGACTCCGAAGAGCAGCTTGGAGTTCAGATATGTAATAAACTGTGGACATCCCTGCTGCCACCTCTCCTTCAAATTTGATCTGATAACCTGGTAGATTCACCGGAACATCAATAACGATTTTGAAATCTATATACGAGGTTTGATTGCATTTGTCATATGCTGTCACGCGCACAATGTGAGTGCCTGAACTCTCCGAACCGAGAGGGATGATTATCAGTCTATTTGCAGATAGCTGTACTGGGTAGGATTGTGGGATAGCACTATTGTTTTGAAACCTGACCTCATATCTTAACTCCCCTTCATCTGAAAAGTATTTGGAAATGTTTTGATCATAGCCTCCGCATGACTTGACCTCAATTTCAGTTGATAACCATGAAATATTATTAGGTGGGCTTTTTAATAGATAACTTGTCTGGTTCTTGTATGATATGACCTTGAACCAAGCTGAAATGTGTGTTGCAAAACTGTTCATGTTGTTTGAAGATTCTGTGAAAACTTTCTGTGTTGTTAGATGGCGCCTGATTTCTGCTGGGCATACGTACTCACTTGTGGAACAATTGGCAAAAGTATACTTATAAGTTCCTGCCCCTGCTAGTTTTGTGAATGACGAAGTCCTAAAGTGACGCGAATCTTCATTGAAGTAGCTCGATACTAGCTGAAGAAACTTAATCTGGATATCCAAGTCAGGGAGTTTATTGTCCAATTTGCTCTGGATTTTAAAAGTATGGGCGTATTGAGAGTCTTTACTTGTCCGAGTTACAAATGTTATTGTTGCTGTTGCTACGCCACCGCAACTATCCATAACTACAATCTTATACTGACGTTCCACTGGAGAGCTCCTGGCAATTCGTTCTGGTACCATTGAGTATACCTCATATTTGTTGTGGTCAAATTGTATCCATGAATCGTGAGGGATTGCACTGCCGTCGATCATTTGCATGTCAACATGCAGGTTTTTCAACGATCCATCTTCTGCGTCCATTGCAAAATTATCAGGTAGAGCCTCGCGATATATTCCGTATTGTGGAAGTGTTATCTTTAAATTTTTCATATTAATAGTTGGTACCTTATTACCAGGCACTGAGCCATTGATTTCGATTGACACTGTAGCTGTGGCGTTTAACCCAAATTGATCTGTAGCCGTTAGCATGTACTTATGCACACCACTGTTTGATTGGTGTGCCTGCTTGGTGGGGCTGCCAAAGATGCTCTGAGTTACCGTATTGAATGAAAGCCAGTCTGACGCCTTTAGTGAAGAACCATTGACTGTAGTCAGTTGGAGCTTTAGACTTCTAGTATTGCCATCTTCATCACTGAAAGTATCCTCATGAATCTGATAGAAAAATCCAGTACAAGGTCTTGCGTTTATGACGGTAACATTTCTGTTTACGACTGGCCGCTTGTTTGGAGGTTTCGTACACCATGCATTAACCGAAAGACTCAACAGACTAAAGTCCGGACTTAAAGCTCTAGAGAAAGTTCCATTATAGGTACTTTCCTGTTGTATATTTACAAACATCATTTTCATGGCATCATCTCTTGACTTAGTGTATTTCGATATCATCTCAATATGGCCATCTCTTATCCAGGTATACCAATGGCAGTTTGCAAAAGATATGACGATAGCAGCCGGGTTTTCCTTGTCACGTGCATACGAGATGATTTGGATCTCTTGTAATGTTAGACCCAAGTATCTGGCAACACTGTCCATGAATTTCTTGATAATATGCGCATCTCTATACGCCGGGTTTATAGAAGTTCTTACCGTCGCATTTATGGCACAGATGCTTTTCGATATTGCTTCGTACGCCACGAAATCTGGAGCATTCAGAATGAATGATGTAGAGCCGGTAAGACCTGACTGTGGGTGTTTTGCTTCCAGATTGTAGATCGTCTGTCGCTTCATTTGTGATGCTATGACAGGACCATAAAACAGCTGGTGACCGTTATCGAAATCAAATGCTGTCGTTAAAGAGGATACACTTATTCCAAGTTGATCCATTCCTAAAATGAAATCTTTAGTTTTCCTGCCACTGTTGTCTGTAAAAACATCGTCCGGAATTTCATACTCAACAAAGCCGCAGACCTTTTGCAAACTGAAAGTAACGACTCTCCGCACTGTAATTGTAATTTGCGTACTGGGCAAGCATGATGAACCATCTAGATAGACTCTTATTGGAGCGAAAGAGCCCTGTGAAGCTAGCTTGAATTGGTCAGATGGCTCTGAGCTGAATGTGACCTTCTGTAGCTTTGAAGCAATCTTTGTGTAGTCCGCTTCTGTGCACGATAGCTTGCAGTGGCTGAAAGTAATGCTCTTCCCAGGATTTACTGAACTGATCATGATCTCGTCTGCACGCAAAGCCCCGTCCAAGTAGCCTGCAATCTTGCGTGAGATACCAATAAGGGCATCTGCTGTTGGAGTCGTATCGTTAATCAGTGACCTGTAAGCCAAAATAACCTTAATTGGCATGTAAGGCAACGGAGTTGTGATTATTATCAGGTATGTGATGTTCGCTGATCTTCCTGACGAATCAGTTGCGACAAATAAATACTTGTATCCAGGCGAAGTTGCTTTACGCTTTACTTCTTCTGTCACCATGCCATACACCTCCATGCTCTCCTCATCAAATTTTATCCATTCACTTGGGGACAATGGCCTACCTGAGGGGTATGTCAGCGAGTATTTTAGATTCGTTCCATCCCTAGCATCGTCGAACATGTGTTTTGAGTGTACAGTTCTAAATTCTTTACATGTGGTGGCGAAACTTTGTGCTCGAGCAACAGTTGCGTGTGGCGGTCTTTCGATACACTCGTAGCTTATCCGCACACTGGTTACTTCAAAGAAGCTTGATAGAAACGCTGAGAACGCACTTTGAATCGTACCATCTGGCTTTACAAGCCTGTAGAACAACTCATTAAGTGTAGTATGAAAGGGTATGTCGTATCCCTTGCGAGCAGCTTCTTTCGATGCAAAAGTAAACGAACAGTTGCTGTACTGCAGTTCATACGAATACGCCGAAAGCTTTCGAAACCTGAGAACTTTTATCTTTAGTTCTTTGTCATTGTAAAAGTCACTAATCACTCCAAGTAGCTTGCTTGAGACACTTAAGTCCACGATGTAATCTGGTCCAATTTTCTGCTTAAAGCTTATTGTAACGGGACAATCGTTTGTGTATGGTTGCTCAGATGTATCAACGATCACCTTCACTTCTGTTGATAAGCCACGGCTGTTAATTCCTTGCAAATAGAATAGCGAAGTTCCTAGACTTAAAGCGAGACTCGGAATCGCATACAGCTGCAGTGTGGCAGCATTAAGCTGAACCCAAGACGAGGCACTGATGTTCCGCTTTTGACTATCAAGGAGTACCACCTTCATGTTTTTAGCATTTCCATCGCCTACATCTAAGAACGTTGAATGAGGAATCTTATACACAGCAACTCCGCACATACTGATATTGAGACGTATTGACGACAGCTGGCTCCTTGGTGGGGTATTTGAACCATCGCAGGAGCTCCCTATAGCAGTTCTTTGCAAGTGAAGTTGTGGTAGAAACTTCTCCTTTAGGGCATTGAAAGCTGTTTCTGATGTTTGATGGCTTTTCGCTTTTTGCAAAATGTCTGAAGAGCACACGACTTGCTCGCTTGGTGACCAAGTGAATGTGCTAGAATCTACATACCCTTTGTCCACGCGATAGGAGTGAACTTTTATTTTAGCAACACTTCCCAGAGAATATGCTTCGGAAATCTTATCTGCTATAAATGCGGAATCATTTTGGTAGCTAATTCTTATTTTGTTTACAAAAAAGAAAGACACATAGAAGAGTGGAGTCCTTATCGACGTTTGAATGATGTTGACCCTGATAGGCAGATCGGTGTACTTTCCAGTAGAGTCTGTCGCTCTTAGATAGAAAGTAGCTGTGGAAAGCCCTTTTACCCTCTCTTTGTCAGCAATGGATATCAAGATCATTCTTGATGTTTTTTCGAATCCTATCCAGCTCTCCAAATCTGTTATTCCTTCGTGTAGATGGTTCATAAAGCTAAGGCGCAAGTCAAATGCGTTGCCATCCTCTAGGTCGTAAAACCAATCTGCTCCAACAGCTATCTTTGTCACACCAACATCAGGGGTGTTAATAGTGAATTCCGTCTGATTTAGCCCAACCACAGGAGGGAAGCTGGAGCATGCGCCAGAAAATATTCTTATTACTGAAACTACGCTGACACCGTGAAAGGCTGATTTGAACTCTGACTTCAGATGGAATGAGCCAGGCACGAAGACTCTCCGGAGAAGTAGAGACAGGCCTTTGAAGTCAGGTTTGTTTGTTATTGTCTGGTAGGCCGTTGATGAATGCGTGTAATGGACGTAACTCGCTGAGCAATAGCTCCACGATATTTTGATGCTTGTCGGAGCTTCCCGCTGCACTGACACCAGGCCAATTTCAGACTGAGAATCGAGCCCAAAGTACGTGACCATCGTGGTTAAAACTTTTTCCGCTATGTATGCGTTGCTTTGACCGCTCAGCGACTGGTCTATTTGGAATTTTGTCCGGATTTGGCACTGATCAAGGATGTCAAGGGGCCCGCTTGTACTTGTGAATAACCTCAACTGTGTAGAAAGTGCCCCCTTATCAGTGGCCGTTAACAGAAACGTTTCGCGTTCCTGACTCTTCGCATGCGAGACAGTCCCCACAAAGACTATCATCTGTTTTTCAGGCTGCCAGTACAGCCATGAGGTTTGAGACAGTGAGTTGTTTTGGCTGTCGGAAATTGAAAGCGTTAGGTTTGGTGTCAGTCCATCCTCTTTGTCATAAAATGTGGCTGCTGGTATGGAAAATCTAAGGAGTCCACAAACGGAGATTTTCATCAGTGATATTGGGTGCAGAATCCTTGGGGATGTATTTGCGTGACAGTTCGTAGTAGTATTTGTGGCCGTCATGAATATTATCCTGAAGTTAGGTTCCATTGTGCTCTTGAATTCAGAGTTTACTGATGGGACGAATAATTTAGTATTGATTTGATTGACTAAATGCGTATCACAGGGGTCAAAGTATGATGAACAATTTCTGTAATATATACGGCGTGTTGTTGAGGATATGTACTGAACTTTTTCTAATCCGATTGTCGAATGCGCGAAGTACCCCAGGTATGTATTCAGCTTTTTGCCAAAGGCCAACAGCTCGTCCAGCGAGTTTGAGAAGCCTGTCTGACTGTACACGATCATGTATTTGTATGTTGATGGATCGATTGACTGAATCGAAAACTGTAAGTCCAAAGTGCCATTCATCCCACTTTTATCTGTAGCCACAAGTTTGTAGCGATTTTTGCCTGAACTTTGATATTCATTAATATCATCATGTGTTGGCAAGCCATACAAGACCTAAAATTTTTTGACATTGCTCAGTCATATCGGGTAATTTTCAAAGACAAAATCTCATTTTGTCATGATATGAAAAAGTCAATATTCAGTGACATTTTTAGATTATGACAAACCCCTTCCTCTAAAAAAAGTAAGCAAATAGGTAAAAAAGGTAAGGAAGTAAATAGATTGGTACCAAATTTACTTACAAATAAAAAAGGGTAAAATGGGGAAGAGAAATCGCAGTCACGTCCTAAAATTCTCTACATGAATTCAAGGAAGTAAGTATGTGACCCAGTATGTAATGAAATATGTAAAAAGTACAAATTGAGTAAGTACTCTAGAGTACCGAATAATCGTCCCCTCTCGATTATTAATTTTTTCCAATACCCCAGTTGTTATTCCAACCCCCTATTATTAAATTTAGAGAATCTGAAAGTGAAAAAAGACAATGTTTTAAGAATTGAACAATTTTAAGAATTAGATTCCCCAAACGATTCATGCTTATGAAAAACGAATTGCACATGAATAGATATTTTTAATATTGCCTTCTTTAATCTATGTTTTCGATTTTCAATCCCACCCATTTTTCTGCCCCCATTTTCTTCCAACCCCCCTATTATTAATTTTCCAAAACTACTCCATCCCTCCCGATTATTACCATCCCCCGATTATTCGGTACTCTAGAGTACATAAGTATATATGTAAATGAGTCAATATGTAACTACGTACCTTATTGGCCCTTTCTACGCCGGCCCTAATTTAGCGCAGGGCATTTTTACGCCTGCCCTTATAACGCCAGGAAAGAAGCTTGATCTACGGCCACCGTGGGCCGCGTATTCTGAAAAGTGACAAGGCATCGTTTTACACTCCTGGCATTTCCTATTTAGTCTGAATTGTTTAATCATTAGTTCCAATAACTTCATTACTTGTTTGCATCTCATCGTTTTCATCATAATCTTCATTATCCTTTAAGATCACCTTCACTGTCGTCGCTGGATTCAACTTCAGCCTTAATTTCTTACTTTTGTTTCTCCTCAGTGTCTGTCTCTTCAATCCCTTCAGGTTTCTATCTGTTCGCTTTATGATTGTTCTGGTAAAGATGGGAGAACTTGTACTAGACCGATATTTTTTTCGGCATTATATGAAAAAGGCGATGGCAACTGCACCTATTGAGATGTATTATGTAACAAGAGATGTTCCATAAACACAATCTTGCATTCCTTATTTCTGAACTGCCTCTGCTACTGTACGTGTTATACAAGCTCGCTACCAGGGCAGTTAGTAAGCGTAGGCCCCAGTTATTTATCGTTTTCCAATAGACTTTCTATAATTTGCTAGTACTTCAAAAAGTACAGGCTACGGAAATAACGCTGCTTTTTGGCCGAAAATTGCAAAATCTCGGTCTTTTCTGCGACATCCCTTTTAACGCCATTTCAGGAAAATTTACACCATTAAGGACTGGCATAAAAAGGACCGATATGGTATGAAAAAGTGAGCTGAAAAGTATGTAATTAGGTTGGTATGTAAGTAAGACGGTAAGTGAGTAGAGAAGTAACTGAGTAGGCCCACTACTTACTAGTAAGTATAGCAGAACATTCCAATTATCAAGCATAAATAAGACAAACCAGACAAACCTGACTCGTTGAGTTCAGCTGCAGCCAACTTGATGTTGATACCTTTTTGTCATCCAAAAATAATTCTAACGAGAGGCTTCGCAAGTTGCCATCCTGCTTGTCAAAGAATAGCTCTGCAGGAACTTGGATTTGAAAACCACCACAACTCGATATTGGAACAATCCATGGATGTATCACTGGTACGGGAGGCTCCATCGCCTGTAGACAGATAGGGTCCTTGAATGGAATAATTGCAGTTAACCTAAAGTGGGCTCCAAATGCGGAGCTGAAATCGGCTCTTGGGGTACCTCCGGTAGTAACCATTTTGTTCCATATGTTGCCAAACGCTGCCTCATCGCACTTCATTGGTAAGGTGCATATGCTGGTGCGAACTCTGAGTTCTTTATCGTTGACTTTGTCATATGATACAATATTTGTAAAGTGTGCTTTAAAAAAATCGTTGATAACACTAACAATTGAAGTTTGCAGGACAAGCGGTATAAGCAAGGAATCCCCAATTGCTGTAAAATAGAAGGTAAGTTGGTAGTATTTTTGAAGCGGCTTCTCTGCAATCTTCAAGATCAGATAGGTCTCTGCCCACTGGAATTGTGAATCGTACGCTCGCACAGTTATATTGTAACCGCTTCTTGGTTGGGCCTGAATTGCTTGCTCTGTTACAACTCCGTACAGTCTGTTGTATCCTGCATCTATAGCCAGCCAAAGGGTCTCATTCGTCGGCATTCTGCCATCTATTGCATAAATGGTGAGTTGCAAATTATATCCATCCTCCTCGTCGTAGAATATGTCACGTGGTATTGAATAATTAATTGGGGCGCAAGGCGGTAATGTGATAGTGGGGAACTGCTTCTGAACGCGAGGACCCCCGGATGATTGGCATTTTCTAGCCTTGCTGAGTTGTATGTAGGATAGGTGAAATTCTGGGAGCATGGCATTTCTAAAGGCAGTTTTTATACCCAGATCCGTGTACAACATTGACTGGACTTTCTCAATGCCCCGGGGGTTGCACATATCAGAGTTTGTTGTGCAATTCGTGAACCCAGCTGCATACACCAGACCATCTTGATAGAAGTGAGTGAGTCGTATATTTTCCAGTGGCTCCCCCAAGTATCCCATCACTTTTTCAACAAATATGCTTTGTATGATAGCAAGAGGCGGCTTGTTTTCTGCCATCCATACGAGATTGACAAGGAAAGCAACAGTCGTGTTTTGACGTTCTTCGGATAGAATAATCTGGATATTGTCGAAGGTGCTCTTTCCTCGTTTTGTAGTGGCAATTAAACGTACGTAATGGATGGACGGTACACTAGCTGTCTCTAACACATAGTTGTTCAAAACGGCATAAAGAGTTTGATTTTTCACATGTAATGCAATCCAGTGATCTTCTGTTAGCTCTCCCCCTGACGAGTTCCTAAGTGAAAGCTCCAGGTTACGTGTATTTCCGTCGATTTCATCTACGAATGTTTCTGCAGGAATGTTGTATCTCAAATACCCACACCTTCGAAGTCTGAGCGGCGGAATGGGACTCTGGACTCTAACCGTATCAGCAATATATATCACAAGGCTGAAAATATAGAATTGAAGAGTAAAGTAACAATGCGAGCAAATGACTGACCCAAGCGAGGTTGGAACTCGTTCCCATAAATTTGTACGTCAAGCAGTCTACCAGCTGAGCTCTTTAACTTTCACCACCCTCTTACAGTTCAAGTTATTTAGCCTTCGACTTTATTAATTCTATAAATAACTTGTTTATTTTGTAATCAATTTGTATTTATTTATCTTATATGAACTTTTTGTATTTACTTAGAAACAGGCTTCATTGCAAACCAGTGTGGCGCTGCTAGACATAAGCCTTGGGGCACACCCACATCTATCTTCTTAGTTTTTGAATTGGTCCCATTTATCCGACACTACTGTTTTCAGTTGTACAGGTTAGATTTAAACCATTGAGTTCTCGCTGTTGAACACTATAATGTTCCAATTTTTCGCAAAGAATCTCAAGATCAAGAGTATGACATGCTTTCTTTAAGTCGATAAAAGTAAAGACCCCAAGCTTTCCAAGATCTAGCCCACCTTACCAGTATTTGGTATTTTTTGTAATTGGGTTACAGTGGAATGAAACCTCCTATAAGCAGATTGGCCAGATGAAAAAAGGCCGTTATCAAACATATGCTGGCACACCTGATCTGCTGTCAGCTTTTTGAAAAGCCTAGCAATGACTAGTGAGACTGATATGGGGTGATAGCCTGACTTATCAGCCTTAGCTCCATC
The DNA here is from genome assembly GCA_964019165.1 of Mastigias papua. Taxonomy (NCBI): domain Eukaryota; kingdom Metazoa; phylum Cnidaria; class Scyphozoa; order Rhizostomeae; family Mastigiidae; genus Mastigias; species Mastigias papua. The sequence goes on from OZ025277.1 coordinate 2,283,877, forward strand.
TTTGAAAACAGGACTAACCTTAGATACTTTCTACAACTTTGACAGAACTTCAATTGATGTATTAAATAAAAGAGGCAGGAAATTTCCATAGAGCATAGAGCAAGCTTCAAAAAGAAACATGAGATATTATCAACCCTGAGGCTTTGTGCTGCTTTAAACTTGGCAAATGCATCCCTAATTTCCTGCACCTAAATTGCTCTGAAATGAAACATTGCTTTAGTTTTGTTCATATTGAAGCTACCCGATAGAAGGGGACTACAGGTCATCTTCCCGTTATTGCCAACGCACAGCGCATTGTTGTTCTACCAGTTCGTGCTTCTAAAAGTCTTCGAAAACCCATGTAAGGTGTGGTCTCATCAATGCTTCGCTCGTACCATGGCTTTTGCATTCGAAGAAGCCCCGATGTACAAAGATTTATTTCTACGCCATTGAATGTAAGAGATGCTTGCACCTTCATCGCATGCCGAAATGTGTAAAAAGTCGAAATTTTTTTACATTTCTATAGAGAAATTCAAAAATGTACTTTCTTATGCCAAAGTTTTTTCGACTGAGCGTCAAATATATTCATAATTTGACAGAGTTTTATTGATAATGCTTGTGTACAAGTCATCCTAGGATACTATGGTGAACAACAAGAACTATGGTGTAGGCGTATCATTAGAAAACAGCCTGCAACTAACCGCACAACTGCGTGTATCCATCGATACTAATAAAAACATCGCTTGCGGATTTGGTTTTGTTGTAATTCATTGAGACACAGTATGTTTTCGTCCATATTTGGAATCCGTCCCGTAAATGATGCTTTTACCATGCTCGCTGGTTGTTCTACCTCTGTTTTTGAGCGAATAAAATACTTTTCTACCGATTTTTATGTTGTATTGTACTGAGTTGTGATATTTTTCATTTTGTTGCTTTTGCGCTGCTTTGCATTGCGCTATGTTATATTGCGTTAAACTGTGATATGTTGCACTGTGTTGCTTATGTATTGCTTATGTGTTGCTTTGCATTGTGCTCTGTTAGGTTAGGTTCCGTTTTGATGTTTTGTCTTTGTTATGCTGTGTTGCATTGTGTTATGTTACGCTGTGCTGTATTGTATTGCATAGTTTCATGTTCTGTACTAATCAAAATGATGGGAGCTTTTAACCAAGACACCTTTGTGATCTAATTTCGACATAGCTCTTCTAATTTTTCTCACTAGTTGACAGAAACCTCTGTTCACAGTTGTCATCATTTTGATTATTTCTTCAAAGTCATTACTTCACCTCCTCTCAAGCAAGTAAGCTATTTAAGCAATGCTTGCCCTCACAGCAACTGACACCTGCGATTCAGAGACAAGTGAACTGCCAGCTTAGGGTTTTGAGTAGCACCCTATGCCCCCTATGCACTTAATGATGGGTAAAACGTGGGAGCTGAGCCTCTTCTAATACCCAATACTCCTACAGGCGGACTCAGTGCCTATACCTGCTCGAGCTTTCTTCCTGCATTTAAGAAGTTATATCCAGTTTGCTACAGAGTTAATTGAATGAACATTGATTAGCGTTTGTTATGATTGATTGGTGATTTTTATGAATGCGAATGATGTTTCAAAGAAATGTAAGCTTTATAGCAAGTTTGCCATATACGAGTTGCCTAATAGTAGTGAGATTTTGTATTTGTATATGAAATATTACATTAGGTATCAGAGATTTAAAAATTATTATATTTGTTATGTTTAGCATTATCATGATATACTAGCCGTATGCTATTGTCAACTTAAGTTGTCAATAATAAACTTCTTATTGCAGTGCTGAGCTACCAGTAAATTTATCAGTTTCCACAATTATATTGTGTAAAATAAAAAGATATATAGTATATTATGAATGACTAGTTTTAAACCATGGTCTTAAAAATCGTTTGCAATAGGTGCTACCTTTATTCTATACTGCAGTGAGGAAGCGCCGTGAGACGGTGATGAATGAGTCAGGATTGAGACTCATGCAAGTGTAGTTTGAACCTATCTCTCGCGGGTGGCGGCATTTAGCCGGGATCAGACTCCCCGTCGGTATCACATGATTCATATTACTTAAAGTGTAGTGTGTAAGTGGAGAAGAAAACCAGTTTTGATATATAATTTTAAAACATAGGCTAGGGAAAAATATCAGTAGCATGAAATTATTCTTTTCAAAAGAGATGTACATCAAGGTGCCAATGTTTTGGCATTTCATTACATCGATGAATTTAGAGGAAGATTTCGACTTTCTGAACAGTCTAAGTAATAATTTTAGTAGTTGTCTAAATAATGATTGTATTAGAAGAACTTATGGGCAATAATATGATTAATAGTAGTTATAGATTTTATTGTTCACGATAATTGATTATAACTATAAAAAAATAAAGTCATGCTGCGATATGAGAATGAATTTAGCATAGCAATACTTAATTGAGGTCAGCTTGAATTAAATTCGCAAAATACACGAGGGCGGAAAAGAGAATGCACCTTTATTGATGAGTTCTTGAGGTGTATGGGTATATAAGTTTCTCAATAGTCATGATGTGGTTTGTTTGGTATTGACCAGTGGGAATGGATGACGTAAGTATGAATGCCATACAAGCTGTGAACAGCATATGACAGTATCGGTTGATCAAATGAATTTTTCTTGAGTTGATAGCATATCGCTCATGCATCTCAATTGATGATTTTCTTGGCTCAGTTTGCCATACTCATAATATACAGCGTGCTAGATAGCCCCCCTTCAGGAAACAATCAATTAGGCATCGTTTGTTTTATTGTGGCCCATTTCATATGATGAACAAAAGAGAATGGCGTTGCACTTTGTATGCTTTGCTTAAAATATAGATGTAGTGGCAGCTACAGAGGGGGGAGAAACGGCAAGATAAGCAAGTAAATAAGTACGGTAAATGACGGAAGTTTATTGTCCTTGGGCACTACATCCTAATTTTGTAGATTCGAAAGGGTGCCGGAGTTGTATACGAACTACTCCACTATCACTTCACTTTCGCCTTATTTATTGAGCATGGAAGAATATGAAAATATGACAGTAATCCATTTTGAAATTTGACAAGAATTGCAGAATATTACAGTGAGGACCAGTTAGATTGCATTCAAATCTTAATCTACTACACAAGGGAGGGGTCATTATTTATGACCGGGGGTGGGACTGAAGATAAAGTGGTGGGGTAAATGAAAAAATTAAGCTGTGTATGGTGGGGTTGCAGAATACTTTTGAACAGAGCGGTATTGTAAAAACATATGCCACATTAAAGCATAAATACAGCCTTGTTTAGCTGTTTTCTGTGGTGGGGTAAAGACAATTTGATTTAAGCAAATGTTGGGGTAAGACTTTTTTGAGGACACATAATACTTTCTCTTCAGTCCCCACCCCGGTCATAAATAATGACCGCTCCCTAAAGTCTGGCTTTCATATAACCGCAAGAGGTCTCAACGAATCGCAGAAAAAGTGATCTTTATTGTGATTTCTTATGATCACATGAAAATCGGCTAGAAATTTTTTATACGGCTCCTTGCCACTCCTTGCGTTAGCATTCGTGTACAGTTGCAGAGACTCGAAAGGAGTCGCAATGAATTGCAAATTTTTAACTCTGCGATTCATTGCGACTTCTTGCGTTATGAGAGATTATATGCAAACTGGGCTTAAAACGTTTTGCAACCCCTTGCGATATCTAGCGATCAGAAACAATAAAATAAAACTCCTTTTGAACGACTGCCTCGCTTCAATCATAAAAATGGCGCTCATCAACGAAGAGAATCTTCCGTCTCGCGAAGATGTGAAAAAGATGGTCTTTATAAAAATTCAGGACATATTTCCGAAACAAATTAGGAAAACTTAACTGCTGAATCACAATTAGTGAGAAGTGCGGCATAACAGCTGAAGAAGCTAAGAAGAAGAAAATCATCTTCCTGTAAAGTTACCCTTTCTCCATTTTCCGATCAACTGCTTGACACAGACAACTCATATATTCCTTATTTCATTCAGTCAACGTATATCATCTTTTTTTATTGCTTCACAATTTGTTTGTCATTTACAGAAACTCAAAGCTATCTATGCTCTTGATGACAGAATGTCTTTTTTATAAGGAAACGATTTTTAAGGAACCGGTTTATGCGGAAACTTCCTGTAGAAGGGCAAAAAATGTAACGAATTTGTACCGCAGAAGACAAAATCACTAGAGAACTTTTCAATCTCGAACATATTTGTCACTGCAAACAATCAAAAATTAGGAAGCCAATTCCATTCATTGCAATGAACTTTGCATGAATTGTGCGTAGTCAAGGTATTAGTGTCTCATAGAGGAGATTGCGGTGTAACTTACAATACCTATAGTACCTTGTATTAATACTTAAAATCTATAATGCTATCAAAGAGCTAGTAGTACTAGAACTTGGCATAATGAGGTCAAGAACTTCACAAACTAGACCGTGTACTACGTCTTATGTATAGAAAAACGTGTTAACAGATATTGTTAGATTTTTGCTATGCAATATTTGATTTTAAATACCTCACAGTGTTTGTTTCTCAAATATTTTCTATTTTCTAAGTTCATTATTTATATTTATGTTTTGCTATCATAACTATTCTATAGCTGCGGATTTCACTGTCAACTTCTTCAGGACTCAGCCCATCTTCTACAACTTCACATACCTGCATAAACCTACCTTATTTCATCCTTTACACTCACACATCTTACTTAATTTTACGACATTTATGTCTGGATAATTCATTTCAAACTATGACATCAAAATATTAGTACTAGTTTAGAAATGTGTTCTTTTACAAGCGAACGAAAATCACAAGTTGATGTCAAAAAGCTCACCTAATAATGACAACAATGCAGGATACTGTCAACGTGTTTGAGATCCCCATATTTCTAGTCATCTATCTTCTAGACTGTATCTTCTCATGCTTTGTATACTTTAGTAATTGAAGAACTCACTAAACGCCACCCTTTAGTTGGTTATTTACATGCCCATTTGTCGGACAGTGCTCTGTATAGCTGCGTTTTGCTGCTAACCACCTTCTGACTTGGACAGTTGACAAGCATTTGAGTAACTTCCTCAACTTCTATATCATTTGACAGAAGTTTATCTTTGTTTATTTTCCCTCAAATCAAAATCACCAGTAAAGAAATGCTCCTCTCTGAAGAGAATCCAATACTGGGTGCTTAGCGCTGCTTTCGCAACACACTAAAGAGTTATAGAACCGTGGTTTCCTATGTGAATGAATTTTTCAAACTAATTTATTGCAGTTGAGTAAATGATTTTATGCGGTACCTATCGACTGGTGTTCAGATACAAGTGATTGTGAATTTCTCACAAGCTGGATATCTGTAAGTGCCGGTGCATCGCTTAGTTATTGATTGATCTACTCAATGAATTATTGAAATATTATGAAATAATGAAAGCATTGGAACGTTTATAGAGTAATGAATGCCACTCGAAAGCGCTCTGTTTCTGAAGATAAGCGTTGAGTGAATCATTACATCTGTTAGTCTACACGCTTTTTTTATAAGGAATCACTTTATAAGAAACCTACATGTAGAATGAGCGAGTGGCCTAATTGGTTTCAGCGCTTGACTGCTGAGCAGAGTATCGTTCGACCCCAACCCTTGGAGTAAAGGTGGGATGTTCGTTCACTGTCAACCCAGCAGCAAATGGGTGCCTGGTGGCAACACTGGAGAAGTTAACGGCTGCGAGGAAAGGAACTGCCCACCCCACCTCACTATGCCGATGGCTCAGAAAGTGTCTTCTCTAACAGGCACTCCCCAACGTATATGGGACTAGCCTTTACCTTACATGTAGAATGCCGAAATATTTAGAGAACTTATACCGCTAAAGGAAAAATCCCTAAGGAACCTTCAATTTGAAAGATTCTTATAACAGCAAACAATCAAGAGGCCGGTTCCATTCATTTGCACCCAAAAACTAGCAGAGATTGTTTGCTATGCTTTTGTCAAGTGTTGAATGCTTCATTGGTCTTAAGTTATAGACAAAATTTAAGGGCAAAATCCAGAACTTCACTGTTTACTTGTGCCTGTACAATATGTATGGCACTAAATGTGGAGTGAAAATTAAGGAACTATCAAGGAACTCTTAGTACTACACTGATCATCGGAGGTCCAAAAATAAGAAACTTTTGGAACTTGGCCTTGAACTAGGTCCTTATAAAAAAGCGCATGTAGTTTGCTAAATGTAAGTAAATTTTAAACTCATCAACATTCTCATTATCACTGTTATTTGCCTCGTTATAATTAGTGCTAGATTTTTAATTCTGTCGACATGTGCTTTGGAATATTTAACAAGCTATAGTTGTACCACTGACTTCCTTAGCATGTTGACAAAGTTGAAATGTATTAAATTCATATATTACAACTAAAGTATGAAGAGGCCAGCAAAAATTACAACCTGAACTTTATGAGGCATTTTCTACCAATGCAGTATAGAATGACTATATCAGCAATTCATAGCCGAGCTATATTATTTCTCGTAGTTTGGGGGATTATCAAACGAACCATTTAGGGGCGCAAACTAGAGGGATGTCAGAGTATCATAACCCCGATAATTTCAGCACCTGTTCGCATTCGCTTTTTGACAGGAATAAAATCGATCTGATTCTGAACTTGGCTCTTGCTGATTTTGTAGTTAGATTTTCCATGAAGGCGTTTACATGAAAATGAAAGAACGTGATTCCAAAATTTTCCAGGGAAAGATTACACTGATGCCTCTGCAAGAACTCACTCGTAAAGTAACATAAAGTCCTATATATGATTGTGCACGTTGGAGAATTCTTGTTAGAAGGGAGGCGTATCTAGGGCAGTCGACACCGTGAAGTACGGTGAACAGTTCCATTCTTCGCCGCCTTTAAACTATCTAATATTTAGTGAGGTCTGTAGATATTTCCTAATATATTTTGTGTAGTTTCACTTAGGCGACGAGACAGCTATGTTTTCAAGTTGACATTTCGAACGTGGTGAATGTTTGTTCACAACACAATGCAGCAATTTTATATGGGAGCTTGATCACTCCCTGGCAATTGAAGTGAAAATTATAGAGCTCTATAAAACATTGTCATACTCAAAGAGATTGCTATAATATGTTGGTTGTTTTTGTTGTTCACTTGACGTACAATGCTTCGAGAACTCCTGTTGATATACGGGTCTACCAAAGGTCCACAAAATCAATGTTGTTGTGGCTGTGATTGTTGTCTCAAAGGCATCATTTTCTATCAAAAGAACTCCGTTGCTTCTTCTTTCTTTTCTCCTCAATGACAATGACGTAAGAAGGGTAAATGCCCCTTTTATTGGTAGCATTCTAGCTTCCCTTCCTCTCATCAAACATATTGCATTTGTAGCCGTGGAGGAAGACATGCTCCATCCTTCCGGCGCCTGGAAACAATTCACCTGTTTTCAAACAATGAATTGTTCTCTCATATTAAGAATTTGCTAGTATAGAAGAGCTAGAATTTGATCAGATGTATGAAGGCCTACTTTGGAACTTTCTAAATTGATTTTATCTTAACTGATATCACAAGAATTCACCCAAAAGGGAGCAATCCAGTTAATTGATGACGAGCTTTGAAAGCTTCATTCAATATATTCCACTATAACAACAGTATGCACGATAGAAATAGTCCAAGGACAGAGCAAATAAATGTTTCAAAATTAAAAAGTAAAAAGTAAGGCTACTAATGATAAGAAACATCCATCAGTTCTAGATTCGATTTTACATTTTAAATCCCATAGAAGTTTTCATGATTTCCACAGTTCCTGAGACCGATATAGTCTGTAATTTTCTTGTAATTTAAATAAACAAGAAAATATGTAATTAAGTAGGCTTGTAAAGTAGATAGGTTTCCTAAGTAAGTTTTGTAAAGTGAATGAGCTACAGACATACAATTCATTTATATTTAACATTTATATACAACAGCAGAAGCTAATCGTTCTCAAACCTTGAGACGGAATTTAATATAAGATATTAAAGCAAAGTTCACAACAAACTTTCAATTTACTTATCAGAGTTTAAGGAAACAAGAGGAGAATGATAGTCAAGAGACTTTTGAGAGTCTAAAAGTGTAGAAATGCTTTTCAGTGAGTAAGTACGTGTGTAGGTATGTAATGGGCATGTATATAAGTAAGGAAAGCAACTATGTATTAAGTAGGTAAGTAGGATATTTAGTATGCAAGCAGTTAAATAAGGAAATCTTTTGCTCTTAGGTGTATTCACCTAGCAATTGGCTATAGCAGTGTACATCACTGCTCTAACTTCTTAGCCATTCACTACAACGTGCAGCTAGTCATTAGCGACGATAGGTCAAACATGCTGCTTTGAAAGTCTACCATCGTGTAATTAGAACTATGCCCACCAAAATTGTGAGCCAGAGGTACACACCTCACACATACATCGTGAGTGTTCTAATGTGCAACTGTAATTTGAACGCTGACAATTAGAAAGATGGAAGGTTTTTCTAATTGCTAGTAAATTCCTATTTTCTACGCAATCTCAACGCTGATCACAAATTAATTCTTCTTAGACCAATTTAAATATCTCTGGGAGGGTCTATTCAAAAACTCTTTCCAAATCATCGGCGCCACATACCATCAATGAGATATAAGACCTGCATTTCACCAACTCAAGACAAGCTGATTTCTTATCCATTTGACAATCTCTTCCAACATTTGATGCATTTTTTGCAGCAAAGCACTCTTAGAATTGGCATAATTAACGTGTAGGTGGAGATTTCGTTCTCAAAAATGTTTTCATAGATGTACAGCGTTTTTTTTACAAGGATAGGAGTGGTCAGTAGAAAAAGGCATAATATATGGTTGGCTCTCTTTGGATACACACCAGGAGTCCAGGACTACCTATCCCCTCAGTTCTGCATTTATCTTTGCATATTGTTGTTATATGTGTGGCATGATCAACAGAAGTGAGTAAGCCATGCGTATAGCAGAAATTTTGCTTTCGCGGTCTTTCATCTTTTTGAATAGCATTTGAAACATTTTGAATCACTAGCAAGCAAGTTAATTAACGAATTCCAATGGGAATGCCTTCGTCAGTTTGTAGACGTTGCATTATGTCGTTAATATCAATTGAATATCATGGGAAAATTCCACAGAATATTCATTATGCCATATTTTCCGAAGAGGGTCTGGGTCTGTAGAGGGGAGACGTTGTCACGTTATAGGTTGTTGCAATGAAGCTAAGTCCTTACGGGTGTTGATTATTTCATGAGCAGAATCAGTAAAATCTAGCGCCGTCCTTTAGGCCAGTCAACATTAGAGTGGGGTCTGGCTAAAGCACTGAACACCACTATGAGTGATATTGATGATAGGTTGGTTTCTTCAATATGGCAACTATGGATGATTTTCCCCTGTAAGTCTGGTACTTGTTCCCGTTGTGGAGAGCAATATCTCTGTAGTTTAAGGCCTGTGTTACTTCTTCAGTCTTATTTAAATCTCATAGCATTTTGAAAAAAGCTATTCCAATTGTGAAAGAAGAGGGAGAGACTCCAAACTATCGCTAAATGCTATCAACTTCACTTCTACGTGTGATAACGAGGCAACGGATATCGAATTGGCTTATTGCATACAAGGGCAGTTGAATGCTGACAACACTTAGTAACGCATCTTTCCTTGCCATGATCAAGTAACTAATCGTTATGATATAAAGCTCGTGCCATGCAACAGCATATGAGTGGTATTTACAAGACTTTTTCTCTAACAACTTGATACTTGGACTGCATTGCCCGCCCGTTTTGGGAACTGTTATGTTCAAGTTGGTCAAAAAGTGGCATAGCAGAGAAGTGTCAGGCACTTAATTAAGTGAGAGAACTTGGGCCTCTTTGATGTATACCTGGTTAAAAATGAGTGTTGTACAAGCAGTATTGTATAAAAAGCATCTTGACAGTACTTTTGGGGTCCCAAACCAGTGGGAACAACCATAAGTGTGTAACTCTAAAGGTAAACACAATCAAACATTACACTGTGAGGACCAATGGCAAGTTGTCTCAATATATAAGATGGCTTTGCTAGTAAGTTTAGGTTTTCAAAATGTGGGAGACTTGCTGAAGAACAAGCACATAGCTGAGGCAGTCTATATGTAGGCCAGTGCAACCAGAAGCAATTCCATGCTGCTATTTTAAAACAGTTAGTTTATATACCAGAAGGTGCTTGAAATACACTTCAATGAAGAGGAAAAGATCCAAGCTTGAATTGAAGCAATAGCTTAAGAAACACCAGCTGCTGCATAGAGCTGTGATTCTTAACGCTTGTGTGTTTATTGTATATAATATTTGCCGAGGATGTGATATCGCATTCATCGACATAACAACGGCATGGGTGAAAAGGAAGCTTCTTGTGATATAAAAAGCACAACTGATAACATGTATTCGGTAGAGCGGCAGCTGCATACTCAGGTACCGCAATCAGGAAGCTTTCTAATTGCAATCTCTACAACGCATCTCTATATAGTAAAAGCTACCTCATTTGTGTTGTTTTTATTTAGGATATAATGTAGTCTTTTGACTGTAACCAAGTCGCCCAGGGCTGCCACCCTAGATAGTTAAGAAGGAGGAAGTACGTCGACAACCACACCAAATATTTCATTCAAATCTAAACACATACAACTTTATCCACACATGAAACATAATAAAAACGTAAAATATACATGAAGTCGTAATAAAAGGTTGGTACATATTAAGAAGTTAGAAACTCGCTTGCAGGGACGGACTGGTAAGGGATGCCAGGATGCGATCGCCTAAGTTTTTACGGGCTACCTATTGTTCTCTGCAACTTGGTTGATCTTTCAGGCCCAAAGCCAAGGGAGGCCCAAGGGCATGGACTCCTAGAGTTTTAGAATCTGCTTCGGTATCTCCAGTCAAATACAAGTAGTTCACTCTAATATTTTTTGATTAGTTTTCACATAATTCAATTTAGGCTCGCGCACATAAAACGCATACACACCATAGATTGATTCATTTAATCAAGTTTTTCCATTCTTCCTCTCTCGCCATCACCTACTTTTCATAAACTTCCCACTATGGGCAGAATTCATTCTCTCCTACCACAGAATATGGGCTTGCTTATCTCTCTGAAGGCAACATTCTGATAGCAAACTGACATTTTACACGTGATTTCATCGAGGGGACATGACATGATTGTTACCCAAATTTCCTTTTGTCTTCATCCATCAGGCATTGCCACTGGGGGATGGGAGCTTTTGCCAGAACTTTTTCCCAATAAATATTTTTCCTCTCTATTTTATATTTAATTGTTGTTCTTCCTGGATCCGCGCCCGGGCATCATACTAGTCAGCCAACTTTTAGTCTGGGAGATGCACTTTTCGCCACTTTGGAAGGTAAAATGTACAAAATTTTCAATCGTTCGGAAATCGGACCCAACCATGCTGGACCCTCATGCACGGGAGAGAGTTCTTTCTTTCGTTCGTTCGTTCGTTCGTTCGTTCGTTCATTCGTTCGTTCGTTCGTTCGTTCGTTCGTTCTTTCTTTCTTTCTTTCTTTCTTTTTTCTTTCATTCATTTTTTCTTACTTTTTTCTTTCATTCTTTCGTTCATTCGTTCTTTCTTTCTTTCTTTCTTTCTTTCTTTCTCTCTTTCTTTCTTTCTTTCTTTCTTTCCTTCTTTCTTACAGTTTTTCATTTTTCTTTTTTTCTACAGTTTTTTACAGTCTTTTGTGCGTATAATTGCAAAGTTGCTTGTTTCTACCTTCAGAATCGAAAGCATATGAAATTAATACTGAATGAAGCTATCAAGTTTCACCCCCCCCCCCAAATGCCGCTTAGTAGACTTGAAATTGCTATGCTTGAAGTATCTGTTCCCCATAACAAAATCCATCTGGCTACGGGCCTCTGATCCTTGTTCTACTATGTGATAGTTAAGGAATATCAATGATCACACCTAAGGCTGGCTCCCTTCAAGTATGGTAGCATCCCTGGGACAAAGCCACCAGTTCTTCCATGCTTGTTATCAGGTACTAACTGGAAAAGGGCTCGAGGCTACAACGAGTCAGCCGAATCTCCCTGCATGGCACCACTAGATTCAACCTCTGGTAAGAGGCAGATATACGTATTGAAAAATGGACAACTTGCCGAATGAATTGATTTAACACTCTGGTTATAGAGAAGGAATATACTCGGCAGTTTTCTATTTTTACGCCATATGCAGTCAATAGAAATCTATAATACATCTGAGAACACGTTGAAGAGAATGTTCTATCAGAATCAACCCTAAAGTGTTTTATGTCTGCTTCGTGGATACTTTTCCTTATTCTTAAGCTTGTGAAATTGAGTTGAGATGGTGAAATCTCCTCGAGGTAGTCTGCAAGGTCATAGATATAGAGTTGCTACTAATGGTTAATCATAACACTCGTCGCTGTTGTGCAATGTTGCTGGAAAGAGAATTTTTGGTGGAATTCCATGCAATTTTCCCACAACATTAACGACCGCGTATTTGTTATGGAAATTACTATTTCACGTTTCTTTACTGCCATCAAGTACATTCTACAGCAGTACTATTACAAGAAGCAATACCGTAATTGGTTATAATTAAATGCGTATTAGATAGAATTAGGGCCCGTCTAAGTTGCGTGGGGGGTGATCTATTGGAAGTATTGTTAAGAGTCTGGCAGACATCCTACAATGAACAATTAAAAAGTGCGTGTAACATTGAACTAGTTTAGTAGCTCACGATCGTTGAGACAGCCAGGCTGCACATTCTCTGGTTTAATTTACAGGTATGTTCTATAGTCTCTTTTATGTTTTATTAGGCTTTATACACTTTTGCTTCATGCCCTTTCTTTTCATTGACTTAGTTTACATGTAATCTCCTTGTACATTGTAGATTTTTTGTCTGCTAGAACTGCTTTTTATAACAAATACTCTTGCTTGTACACAATTATGAGCACGTTGCTAGATAAACTGATAGTTACCTCTTTGCTTTGGTAGATAGTATATTTATCACAGCTACTGCGTTTTTTTAGTTTTTGATTTATTAATGGTCTAAGTATTCTTTGATAGTATGCGCTGATTTATTTGTAACTTCTATTCGTCATACCAATTCTGTCAGCTGTGAAGCAAAGCAGCTGCAGAATGGATGCAACCTATGGCTTCTGACACATTACTGTCTAGCGTGCTTGCTAAATATTTGTACGCCTAACCAGACAGTAAGAGAGAGCAAGAGGTACTGCATGGAGCGTGCCCGTGCTATCTCCTCTATTGATATTAGCTTTTAGGTCAGTATTAATCTCAACTTTTTGAAGTTATGATACTGAAGAGTCATAAATCCTCTCCCAGAGACAAAGATCATTAGGAGCGAACATTCTTGTTATTTAAATATGAAAACAGGCTGTCTCTCACAGCACAACAGTCTTTGGCATGCTAATTAAGCATACAATATGTCATAGGGCCGTTATTTCGATATCTGTGCTTTCTTGGTCCGACTGTCACTACGCTATTGAAAATTACATAATTCAATGGACCATTTCGTTTATCAACTGAATATGGGACTAGTGGAATGGTCAAGAGCCAAGGCATAAACATAGAGACTAGGAGAAGATAAATTGTTAAATCTTTTCAGAAAACAGGGTAGAACATTTCACTCTCTTGGCCACCTTTAAGTAGATGAAAGACACATGACTGAAAAGTCAATTCAATTGATTTTTTATATTGGGAAACTCTGGGTAGTTTCCCCCATCAAACAGGAATATAAGTATTTTTGCTAAAATGTACAATGATTTGTTTTCAGGTTGGCAAACAATATGGTTTCTTGTACTGTGAAAGTAATGCTCACCTTTACAGCCATGTTGCTGGTTAAGGAGGCACACCCCTACAAGGAAAACGAGGGCTATGCAGATATTTGCTTCACGAAGCCCTTTAATTACACCATCAGTCTTCCCGGGTGTATTCCGAAGGTGATCGAGAACAATTTCTGTTACGGACTGTGTCAATCGTTTTTCTATCCGAGCAGGCGCCGACTCGAAAGAAGGACGAAGTCAATTTGTCCTTTCTGTGCACCAATCCTGATAGAGATGAAAGTTGTCCGCTTGAAGTGCTTCAACCCAGAAGAAAATAGACTGCATGACAAATATAAAGTTGTTAAGATCTTTAAATCATGCAAATGCAAGCAATCTCTGTGTGGTACGTGGCCAATGTATTACTGAAATGTCACAAACTGCCACTTTCTGCGTCTTGTCGAACAAGAGTGTATTGGCATTGTTACGTGCTTTGCCCTTAGCCTTACAGACTGACGCACACTGGTTGCTAATGAGTTATCAGGACCTTCCTAAAGCCTCTTCTAGCTCATAAGCAGTAATTACTATCTAAATGTTGTTATCAGGATTTCAGAGGAATCTTGCAGATAAAGATTTTGTAATGAAGACAATAACAGAAGGTACAGCATCAAGGAGACAGTTGTTGGGAGACAGAGCGTTTATTTTATCAGATTTTAATAGGAGACATTTTATGTTTGAAATAGATTTTACAGGCAACATTTCTTTGATATTTCTTACATCATGCAGTATATAAAGTTGACATTCGATCATTGGCCTATAATTCGACCATTGGCCATCTCGAACGAACTTTCCATCCCTCTCGGGTAGATTTGGATATGCTGCCCTATAACTTGAACATTCTACACTACCGTCCAAAAAGTGTCGGGACGATTCGAAGTTTCGAAGGACGTTAATGTTAAAAGCTTTAACAAAATGCATTTGACCCTCTCCTATCAAATAAGACAACCGACTATTACCATGAAATTTTATATCTTAAAAAGTATACGGCGAAAGTTGAAGTGCTGTATAAACTCGTTAGCACTTTTTACAATATCTAGATAGCCACTACTCGAAGATAAGACTGGGCATATCACAATAAATTAACGTTGGCACATAGAAGCAAAGTCGACGCGATCATTCTTTTATCGAATCGTCCCAAGACTTTTTGAACGGTAGTGTCGTTCGAGCTATAGACTGCCAACTGTGCCTAGCCTGAAAACTTACATGATTCATTGTGTACATTTAGCTTCAGATAGAGAAATTTCTCCTTATCATCCAGGAGGTTTAACGCTATTCTCCACTTTTTTCATTGGATCGATTCAGATCATGGAATTGAGCTTAGTAACGAATATTAGAAGACTTCGTTTAGTAAATAAAACATTTATCTTGTAACTAGCTGGCTGAGAAACTTCTTTTATTAAAAGTTGGAAATACTGTATTCAGCGCAGTTTGGTCTGCTGTGCTTATCTTTAATGCAAACATCTTTGGTGATTTTTCAACAAATATCTGCCAGTACGTATTAACGCTGAGGCAATCTAGAGAAGCATGAGGAACTGTAATTGTGGTCTCGTTTCATTACCCTATTATGGAGCAATAAACTGCCGATAGCAAAGCTTTAACTGTTATATCAATTCACAATGTCGTTGTAAAATTGTGTGAAACGATACTGTAATATATATTTACTGACTGATTAGCAAATTGATGTTGATTAATGGCTAATATATCTTGATTAACGCACTCTTCCTCAGTGTCAAAATGAAATTGAAAAGACAAAGCGATAGGCATACCCTGTTTCCATGGGTACAATTGAGGGGGCTGGGGGATTGGGCTTTCTTTGTTGAAATGAGGAGAGTGTCTGAGGGGCTCAGCCTCCTTTCCGATTCATTAATGATAGTCTGGTGAGTTCTTAGCTGGTAAGTATGAACCAATCCTTGCATAACCTTGCATGCAAATAGTTTGAGCAAAACACTGGGTGTAACTGATAAATGAGCTTAGGGCCTGTGTATATGAGCCCGTTACAAAGCCAACCCGCGTAAGGGGTTCATATAAACAGTCCCTTACACCACTGTCCCCCTTGACCAGTGTTACACGTTTTTTATTTTATAAGAAGCTTACCTCAAGACCTAGTACTAAAAGTTTCTTAATTTTTGGCCACATTTTAGTTCTATAAGTTTCTTAAAAGTTTCTTAATTCAATGAAGAAAGATTGCATTACAAACGATATAAAACACGTGGATATAGCCAATTATTAGCATGATGGCAAA
The DNA here is from genome assembly GCA_964019165.1 of Mastigias papua. NCBI lineage: Eukaryota > Metazoa > Cnidaria > Scyphozoa > Rhizostomeae > Mastigiidae > Mastigias > Mastigias papua. The sequence continues at coordinate 2,299,939 of OZ025277.1, forward strand.
CAAAAGACGTTAGTGCGGCTCTAAATCTAAATCAACCTCATGTCCACATCGTTAATTTTCGTAAATTTATATGATCTTCAGTTTGGTCCTCAAAAAGGATACGGTATTGGTTCAGTTTTGCTTTGAACCGGGTAATAGTTCCAATGTGCCATTTGTCATAAAATGCTCATATCTTTCTCTCAATCAAAGGATTTTTCTCATAACTTTCTCAAACAATTAACTTTAGCTGACACTTGTTACATCCGTGGAGGAAATATATTTCACAAACCCTAAACTTTGAAATAGCACAGAAATTTCTGAAGTTTCTTAACTCTTTCGTAGTAGTTCTAAAAGTTTCTTAAATTTTAGCGTGTCTAGTACCAGGTTTCGTATAAAAAAAATCATCATAACTCACTTCGCCATTTCATATCTACCTCGTCTGCATATCGAGACTGCAAGTCTTAACAGCAGACTTTTGATTATTCAGTTGTTAAGGTAAATGTAACAGAAATTTGCTGCAGCAACACATGCACGTTTAGGCTTCATCATCCAATATGGATGCTACTTCCTCTGAAGTTCTATTTATCGCCAGTAGTGAATCGTTAAGTAAATCAATTTAGACTTGTGACCTACAAGTCATGCTATCTACCTTGTACGGATTGCGTTGGCGTAGCGGTGTGGAGATTGTTCCCTCGTATGGACACAGTTAAAGGAGCAAAGCAAAGCTAAAATGGCCAACACCAATCACGTAGATGAAATTAAAATAACTAGCTTAAAACGTGATACAATGAATCAGTATTGGCTGTTTGATGGTATGGGCAGAAGCGGCCATATTGCTGAAGAGGTCGAGTTGCTGGCAAGAAGGTGCAAGACGTGGTCACCAAATGCTTTAAAGGAGCAGCTTATTCATGAAAATAGGTCAAAGTAAGTGAATTTCTGGTACTAGTATAGACAAGCTAACCATATACTGGTACTGCAAACAATCTATCATCCTTAGTTCATGGTGCACAGAGCCATGGGTGCTGAGTCAGGCACATGCTCTTAAGTGCCTACAGAAGAAAGCGTCGACACCATCATTGCTGTGTGTAAAGAGCTCTACTTAACCATTAACTGAATTCATACTTATATGGTTCAGTCCAATAATGATTTCAACTGCCATTTGCTGGTTAGAATGAATGGAAAGTCTAATGTATTCTATTGATTTAATTTATACCCATGTTTGTTTATTGGAGTTTGACTATGATAAATTCATAACACATATTAGAAAATCAAGAATCCAGATGTGCTCATTCGAGCATTATCTAGCTTTCTTTTGTTGAGAAGCTTTGAAGGACCAGCAGTCTATTTTAAGCCATGTTATCTAACATTTATACAGGAGGGATTATGTTGAGAGTATGGGGAAATATTAAACTACACTAAAGAAGTGATTAGTTTAGTTAGGGCTAATTAATACTATAAATATATATATATATATATATATATATATATATATATATATATATATATATATATATATATATATATATATATATATATATATATATATATATATATATATATATATATATATATGTATATATATATATATATATATATATATATATATATATATGTATATATATGTATTTATGTATGTATGTATATAGAACACCAATCTTTGCTCAAACTCCAAATGTAAACAAAGATATAGCAGAAAATAGAATTTGATTTATTTGTACCAGTTTTATCCATTGTATAAGCTATAAAGATTCCACATAGCAGATGAAACCAGTATGAACAAATTAATAGGGTTTTTATCTTATAAACATACATATATATATATATATAAATATATATATAAATATATTATATCTACTCATATGTATATATATATGTATATTTTTAGTTTCCTATAATCTCTTTATATGTATTTTGCTCCACTGCTGTGTTGAGCACTTTTAGTTAAGTAGGAAAAGCAACTTATATCTATACACTATATATATATATATATATATATATATATATATATATATATATATATATATATATATATATATATATGTATATATATTTATATATATATATTTATATTTATATATATATATATATATATATATATATATATATATATATATATATATATATATATATATATATATATATATATATATATATATATATATATATATATATATATATATATATATATATATATATATATATATATATATATATATATATATATATGTATATAAGAGAAAAACCCTATTAATTTGTTCATACTGGTTTCATCTGCTGTGCAGAATCGTTATAGCTTATATTGTAAGTACAAATGTGTATTTGTGTGAGACTTATCTGATGATGCTAAGTTAAAGAGTGGTCCAAAAGGTGGTTAAATCTAATTTAACTATAAGGGATACCTCTGTATGGGTGGTATCTTGACATTGTAATGTCCCCAGCAAGTGTTAAGAACTCTGTTTATACTTGGAAAAGTAGTTTTAGGTATCATGTATAAGCTGTTGTACCCTTTGCCCACAGCTCAGAAGCTGGTGTTCCACTTATAAATCATTCTCGAAGAAAGACGACTACAACTATGAGGCAAGTTATATATGGAAAGCATTTGTATATCCTTTTAATAACTGAACCATAGAAAGAGCCATTTGACAGTATCTTTCTTAAGTTGAGAACCCAGCCATGAAAAGCTGCTTAGGTCTCTTTGTTAGTATTGTCAGCAGTGAGATGGTCATTTAAAAAACTTCTGGGAGGTATCAGTGATAACTTTACAACATATTGTGACATGGGCATTACAAAGTTTCTCCATGACAACTAGGGTGCTTTTGTGAAACATTGACTAATTTTAATTGGGGTGCTTTTTCTTTTCTCCATATACACCTTTTTGGAAGACCTGAATATTTGAAGGAAATTTTTGACTCTTTTGATTTGACTCTTGATCATCAGAATTTTTTAACTGCAGGTGTGCAACTATAAAGGGGATCCTGAGGGTCTAGATTCCTGCCCTTTTCTTCCAAAATGTGATAATACCCTTGCCCTTGGATAAATGTGAAGCTGTTTATTGCATTTTTGTTAAATAGATTTGCTTATAATCTTCACAGAACATGAAGGCAATGAAGTTATGAAACTTCCTGCAATATTTCTTCTGTCTCTAAATCTGAAAAAATATTATTCCAGGCTATATCCTTTTGAGAAGAGTTTTAGTGTGTCTTTTTAGTGGATTAGATCCCTCCCTGGTTGCCACTTCCTACACCTTTTATAGCATAGACTCAAATTGTAACAAAATTGTTAGCTTGGAAGTTGACAAAATGCTGTTCAATTTAGGCGAAAGGTTAATGCTCATGCACCTATGTCTGATGTGCCAAAAAAGGACAACTACAGGAAGATTTTGCAGAAATTTCAACCTCCTGAGGTGTGTTCTTTCAAATCTATTATTAGAAGAATTACCTTTATGCCACAGAAGAGATTGTTTGCATTGCTTAGTAGTATTTATTTGATTTAATTTGTTGAAATCTTTCATTGCAATAACATGTGTTAGTTCTGGAAATATAATTTCTCTTGATTTGGCCTAAGAGATGTTACTGTATTGAATGTACCCCTAATCGAAGAGGTCTAGGTTCTCTCTTACTTGTAAATGATAAATTTTACTGCATAAAAGGGTGTGAGTTTTTTCTTTTATGTTAATAAACCATCTAGTCAGTAGATTTTCCCCTTTAAAGTTAATAGAAGGAGAGATGGTCCATTCAAAGAAGTAAAGTTTAGACAGGCTTAAAGAGGCCTTAGGCACTTTAGCAAATGGACAGTTTGTACTGCTGTCATAAAGATAAAAGCAGTCATTTTCTACATGTGGTCAATAAAGGGAGAAAATATTTGAGTTTGGAGAAACCTGTTTGTTGTGACAGAAAGTGAACAATTGTTCTTCTGCAATTAGCGAGCCATTGTTGTAGATTTTTAAGGCATTCTTGCCCTCAACAAATAAAATTGCAGAAGGTGCTATGAGATTCATAGTATTGGGTTACTCTCACAGGCACGCAACTACTGGGTGGGTCCTGGGGGCCTAAGCCCTCACCCTTTTCGTTAGAAGGGTAAAAATGCCCTTTTCTTGCAGAAGTTTGAAGCTTTTGTGTTTTGTAAAGTAACATGCTTAAAATCTTTGTCCCATATGAAAATAGAAAAGTCCTGAAAGTTCCCATACGATTTCCTTTGTTTCTAACGCTGAAAAATATTATTACAAGGTGCGTTCTCTATAGAAAGTGCTTAGTGTGCCATTTTGTTGATTAGACCCCTGCCATCAGAAATACCTAGTTGCTCCCCTGCTCCCCTACCCGAACCCCATATGCAACTCGAGCTGGTGTGATTAGATCCAATACACGCTTTTTTATAAGAACATTTGGCTCCAGTTTCAGCCTGGCGTTTCTTATTTTTCCATATAATTTCAGCCTCAGGATTTTCTTATCTTACTTCTCATTTCAGCATTGCAACTTCCAGTGCATATTAGTGTCCATACATAACAATTGCTCAATAAAGTAATCAAAGCTATATCAACGTCAATTTGGGTGTGTTACTGCAGCTGTTTATGTTGGAGAAACCGTCTTAATGTTTTATGTTTATTTTCTTCCGTTGTTTTGTTATGTTTCAATTGCTTTTGATATTACATTTCTTAAGTTCTGTTGAATTTCAGCCTGCTTTTTTTCTTATGTTGTTCTTATTTTTTGGGCAAATATCAGCCTGATGTTTCTTATAAAAAGGTTGTTCTTATAAAAAAAGCGTGTAGCAAGGTTACGTCATTAGGAATTCCAAAGCTGTCTGAGATGAGCTTTGGATAATCTAGTATATAGTAGGTGCTCGTAAGTTTTAACGAATGTTTGCATCTGGTTGTTTATTTGTGAATTTTTAACTAGGGTCTCTTATTTGCTTGAAGTGGATAGTTTGAATTTTAGTTTAAAGACATAAGCATTGGACCTGGCTATGTGTTATCTAAAGGGAAGCATGAAGTTGTGGCAAAGATTAAAACTGATTCTGTCACGGAAGCACAACCGACCAATCCTAAGAGTCAAGCGGTATGACGGCTTACGTTTTCTAATTTCAGTAGTTTAACATGATTTCGATATATGCTTGAGGACCATGACCAGACTCGTTTCCTTTCACTGATACATATTATTTTTGGTATAAGATTAGTGCCTTGAAACACCCCTTGTTTATCAATGAATGCTGGTCCCTTGCACTTTTCCTTTTCATTTGTACCAGTCACCAAAGTTTCGTGGGCAGTTTGAAACAGATTAACTCAAAACGTATATGTTTCATGAATTTTAGCATATATTTGACCCTGAGGTGACGTCCTTATAAAGTTAAGAAGGAAACTCTGCTCCCGGTGGGTCAACTCTCAGTATCAAGTGTACGTACCACGCCTCAGGTTCTAGAAAATTTACCCTTTCTCTGATTTTTAACTCAAATGTTACCCCTTTTTTAACTCAAATGTTACCCTCTTTTTTTATTATCGAAACCAAAGAAAAATTAGACCATTAACTTAGAAAATCAAGGAGATAATTGTTGAAATTGAATCTAAAAATTTTCCCTTAAATAGTTTTTTTGCTTTTTTTAAAAAAACACCCCTTTTTCTAATGTCTAAGTCTTAGGTTTGGGGTGAAATTGAACCCATTTCTAGGAGATTTTAGAGACACGGGTACTTATACTTGACAATTAGAGTTGACCCACAGGGCCAGTGCTTTAGGCCACTTTTATGGGCAGCAGCTTAGATCGCATCCATATTTCATTTAAGCTGTTCAAATTTGGATGCATGCAAAAGTTAATATGATAAATATCAATAGAATACCCAACATGCATGCATGAACTATAGAGCTGCATTGCAAAGCAAATACAATTTCAATATAAACTGCACTGGTAGGTTACTTTTGTAGATGCATTACAACAGAAGAAGATCTATAATCTTGTCAATACAACAAAATAAGGTTTCTCTCATATTACGTCCGACTATTACGTACATAGTAGGAACTTGTAAATGTGAGATCTAACATTGTTTGAAGATACTTTCTCTGAAGGAAGCTCATTTCAGGACCACCAATAACTGTTATATAGCTACAATGGGAAACGGAGCTCCTAATGACGTCATTATGAAATTTAAGAGTCACCAAAGGTTCCTTTCTATGTCTTTAGGGGACAGGCTCACATTTTTATAGTTTCCAATTTTTCTATCTTTATTCATTATTTAAAATTGTCTTTGCTTTTATCGTAGTTATCACCGGTGAACGAGAGGTGCGTATACCGAAGAAATCTATGTTATAAGTTTGAAAAATAAAGAAGAGTATAAAGTTATAGTTGTCTGTCTTACGTACCGCAAGCCATATTCTCTCACCAAAAAAAGGACAGAATATGGCCGAAAGGCAATAAGTTAGATTTAACATTCTGCGATGCTGTTGTAGAATCAAAAAAGACAGAAACCCATATTGCATTTGAATTATTAAAATTTTGGAAATTTAAGAGGTGATGATACAGGTTCAATTGAAATTTTGATTTCTTATAATTTTCTTTCCTCCAGTTGGGCCGAGAGTGAAAAGGAAAGTCCCGTAAGTGGGTGAGTTACTCTATTTTTGAGCAGTGGACGCGTATAAATCTTAAGAGGAGTTAATGAAACTTAGAGCTTCGTTTTCCTTCAAATGTCTCAATTTCTACTATAATTCAGTGACGATATGGCAGTGAAAAGAGTTAACTGTTGTGTTCTTTGATTTGAAATAAAATCGGACTCCTCAGCTAAATCATTTTATTTGAAAGTAGTAGATTTTAACTATGATTCTAAGTAGTTTGATTATTTTGATAGATTTGCAAACTACAGATTATACTGTACAACTGAGCCGTTTGTAATTCGAAAAGTTGAAATTTACACAGTATGATAAATTTGCAATAATCATGCAGGATTCTGACCACACATGTGCCCCTATGGAGTGCCGATGCTGACAAAAATACTTTCAATAAATTTTGTGTACTTCTTAGAAAAAATATACTTTCTTTCATGGTTTCCAATACTCAATCCACATCTTTTTACCTTTTCAATTCCATCATACTTTTCATCCAACCAACTTGGTTAATTTTCTGCAAACTTGCTTAGAAGTTTTCTATACTTGTTCAAATTTTCTATACTTGTAAAACATTTTCATAGTTTCCTCGTTTTCAAAACGTTTTGAAAACGAGGGAAGCGTGAAAAATGTTTTTACAAGTATATACAGAAAATTTGAACAAGTATAGAAAAGTTTAAGCAAGTTTGTAGAATATTAACCAAGTTGGTTGGATGAAAAGTACGATGAAATTAAAAAAGTAAAAAGATGTGGATTGAGTATTGGAAATCATGAAAGAAAGTATGTTTTTTCTAAGGAGTACACAAAATTTGTTGAAGGTATTTTTGTCAGCATCGGCACTCCATACGTCTCACAGCTATCGTTAGGCCACTTTTACATGATGATTGGTCGGTTAGGCTGGGAGAATATAGATCTGATCAGAGCTTTCAAACGTTTGATAGCTATGCTACCCAAGGGCGGATTAGGAAAGAATTTTATTTTTCAACTCCACCTGCAGAAGCGTACTAATGATAAATAATTTACTGTGATAAAAAGTATGCATGGTTGAAATAGAATCAAAAATAAGAAGTTTAAAAACGTTGCGATAATCAAATAAGCGCACGATCAAAGCTAAAATCATGAAAGCAATTCTTGGTGGGCTTATATACGGGGGGGCTTATTTTCGGAAGGACATTTGGGTTAAATGGTGACTTTTGTGTGCCAAAAATTCAGCGTTCGATGTTCAATGAGAGAAACTAATAGCAATATTTAAAGCGTATAACTATCAGCTTCAAGGTAGCCACCACAGTCGTCATATTCATCGTCGTCATCGTCGTCCGATTCCAAAGAGAACTCTTCTTCATCATCAATGCATTCAGATGACTTTATTTATGCTGCCTCAGAAAACCATATTTTCCATTCAATCCTAAAAAAACACACTGAGTCCCAACTGTGAGCCCTGTGATTATATTCAGGGAGCTTGTACTGGGACGGATATTTCGGTTAGTATACAGATGGGCTTATGTTCGGGGCTTTTAATCGTGGGGGGGGGGACTTGTATTCGGGATTTTAAGTTATCATGAATATAATGTTTGTAATGACAACTTGATCGTGGATCTTAAGGCTTTTAATGGTGGAATTATGCTCTTTGATCGACTAATGTAATGGTATGCACCAAAACAGAATGCCATCAAGAATTGTGCATTACATTGCAACGGCATATGCAGAAATTTCTTTTCCATGCAGAAGAATTCAGTAGATTATATAGGAATATTGTACAACACAGAGTATTACTTTTTAAATTGTGTTGCACTTTGATAAGTCATTCACATTTCTACCAGAAAGATCGGCGAGGAGTCTTTAAAATTTCCATCCAAGACAATGGCGTTTTTTCTCGCCTTCCGTGATTGGTGTATTTCAATCCCCACGTGATAAGCATATTCAATAGCCCCCAACTTAGTATTTATTTTGTACCCCCGTATTCATCACCATGCATACGAAAAGACTGTACGACTAACAAATTGTTCACATATTTTGTATGAAAACAGTTATCGTTGTAGAGGCATCGGCTCCTAATCTTGATTGGTTATGAAATTGATTACCTTCATTTTCTCTTAACTGATTCGACCAATCAAATTACAGAACTGTATGAATTATCGCTAAGGACTGAACATCACTTTTTTAACTTGCATCATTACGAAAAGTTATTAGGAGAAATATATTTTGCAGAAACTTGACTGAGGAGCTAAAAAAGAAAATTGATGATCTAGCAGCTGATCTCCAAGAGGAGAAATTCCGATGCAGAGCAATGATCGATCAGGTAGCACTTTTAGAAGCTTGCGTAGTGAGAGTGCGAACAAATGAATTACTTAACTGCGATTCCACTTCGACTTTGTATGTCGAGCGCTTCACCACTGAGCTATCAGGCCATGCTTTCATGCCATTGCTCACAGGCCCGTAGCAAAGGGGGCCTGGGGGCAAGGGCCCCTGGACTTGTGAAATTTAACTCTGTGCCCCCCTACAGAAATGAATTATCAGTAAGCTATCAGGTCATGCTTTCATGCGATTGTTCAAGGTAAATCTTTTGCGCACACTGTCCCTCTCTCTCTCTCTCTCTCTCTCTTAACCAATGTGGACTTGACGTTTGAGAAGCGGCTTGAAAGCGTGACACGATAGGCCAGTGGTAGAGCACTCGACGTACAAGGATCAAAGGTTGCGAGGTCGAGTCTCACTCGGGTCCTTCATTTTCTCGCACGTTCACTTCACAATTTCTTTAAACTCCTGTTGTCTATAACTTATTTGGAAGTATATTGTATTGGGATATTGTGAGTTCACGTTACGACAAACTATTTGTTTGAAAAGTGGTGTATGTTCGCTGGACAAACCTTTGTTTCTCTTTTGAAGAAGTCTTTTTAGTACAGAGGTTCACGCCTTCAAATCCATCCAAGAAAAGTAGATCAGGGCGTTTGGAAAAATGTGAAATCAAAAATGTAGACCCATGTTGCATTGGAGAGCTGGTAGTAAAACAATCGTGCGCAAATCTAGTTCTTAAACGTTGGACACAAGTCATGGCCATGGGGTTAGTGGCCTAGCGCACTATGTGCACCTTTCTTTAAGCATGCGTAAGAGTTCCTAGAAGATCGGACCCCGAAGGGACGTCCACGAATCTCTTATGTAGAATAGGGGCCCCCATCTCTAGTAAGACTGGAATGTACATAACTCCTGGACAATAGTGTCCCTTTTTTCGTTGTTACCAGCATTAAAATTTTGGTTATTGCAACAGAGTCTTTTGTTTACCGAAAGGATGTATCAATTCTGTCTTGTGAAGAGCAGCCATAATACAAATATTGATACCCTGAAATTAATTTTCAAGGCTGCTTTCATAATGAATCATTCCCAATGGTAATGCCATCTAGACGTTTGTTTTCCAGTCAGGCTGTGGAGTCGTATCATCTAAATAACGATCTATGCCCTTGCAACAGAAACTGTTCTCTTTGCAGCACCTGGTTTCATTCACTAGAAATCTCAGCTGACACGTGAGAGTCGGTGGAGTCGGTCGAGTGGGGATATATGTAAAAGCGCTCCTATAAGGTCCCTTCCTAGCTATTTGGTTACTATTGTTTGTTTGTTTGTTTGTTTTCTTATGCTATTAGTGGTTGTTGTTCTTCTTCCTTGTTTTTTGGCATTAGATTACAATTCAATATGTAACATTTGTTATACCTGATATAAAGTTGAACTGGTAAGGGATACCAGATTGCGATCAGACCCCGGCCCCAACCTGCCTATTCTCTTTGTGGGCCTCCTATTATCATAAATGATCTGATTTATCATTGTCCTTCTTCTTGATAATTAAGGAAAATAAATGACCACACCCGAGGCGGTCATCTCTCATAAAGTAACACGTCCCTGAGAAAAGTTGCCACTCCGTCCCTGGTAGTTCTGGTAAATGCTATTTTTGTATCGATTTAAAGGAACCTTACTCGATATATGACTACCAGTGTGCCCATAGCGGCGGAAATAGACATTAGGCGATCAAATTCCCACCATGATGGGAACTTTCAATTTAAATATTATGTTCAAAGATGAAACAAAGAACGAACTACAACGAAAACATTAAGGTTTGTCTCACATTTGATGTTGGGCAATTATATCTGCAAGTAGGAAACTTTGAAATTCTTTTAAGGGGGTGGGCGTAGGTGGAATATAGCATCATGTACCCATACTGGTAAATTCTATGAACCATGCACTCTCTGTAATCTCATGTTACTTCTGAGTATGCCTAATGCAGACGTCAGAATAAATTGCTAATTCAATATATTCGCGGTTTTTTATATATCAAACCCGCTTATCTCTCAGTACATCTCATATTCCAATATCTAGAAATTTTGATAACAGTTTGAGATGAGCCATGCTTGAATTTTTCTTCACAGGGCTCAAAATAGCAAAGAGGGATTTATTTGGCTTAATTTCATGTACCCTGTTTATTTATCCTTTAGAATTCGAATGGACATGCCCATAAGTAAGCTGTCTGAAATGAACTACCTTCCATGGCCAGTTTTACTTAGTACACTAAAAAGCTTTTTGCAGTCCAATTTTGGATTGGGACATTTTATTCTTTGTTAACCTACATCTCTTCCGTGCAGTTTTCCACCTTCATTCTGGCTTTCTTTTGCTCGGTTGCTAGCTGTTTGAGTCAAATATGATTGTATGAAGCACATTGGAAGTTTTATTCGTCCTTCTTGGTGTGCGTGTTGACAGAATTGATCTTCTAAATCTTGCCCTGTTTCTTGTGAAGCCGAGCCCATATTAAAGGGCAACCATACATTGGCAAAGCTTTGAAGACAGTTAGACATGGAAATTCACACACCACGCCCAAGTAAAGGCTACTCTTTCGAGGACTAATATAAAAGTGCTTTGAGGACTGTATAACTTTCAGAATTGCTGTTAAATTCCCCGTTAAATTTGAAAATCTGTTCTCTTTTGCCATCGAAAATTTGGCTGCAACCTCTGAATTTCACACAAAACGATTTGGTTTATTTCAAGGACATTATGATAACCTTTCTTTTGTAGATCCAATCCATGGCGTATTGGACATATGTTGAGATTAGCGCACCTCCTTTGGAGCCCCAAGCTTTTGAGGCCCCAAAGGGGCCCCTCAGACGTTTTTGAGGGACAATCTTTTGCATTTATTAATGTGAAAGACATTTAATTAGCTCATCACTAGCTACTTATCATTTCTTCCCCTCTTCTTATTCATAAATGTCCTTATTCCATATATTTTATCTAGATTTGGGGAAAATTTTAAGTTTGCAAGCGCCACCAGACAAAATAGTCCTAAGGGCCGCTCTATTATGCCACTGAGTCCAATTAACTAGTAGCCATTTACAAAGTAGATGATATACTATATTTTTGATTATTCAGATAAATGAAGATCATGAAAGGGAACTGCATAAACTGCAAAATGAGCATGAAGAACATGTTAGGTAAGTTGTCGGCATTTTCCTCTTTAATTCTGTGTTTGAATAGTTGCTAATCGAGCTTTGTAAGCACAAGGAACATTATAGTGGATCAAGAGTGACCCGGTACGTTGTAAACGCTAGCAAACAACACTTGTAGAGGACCAGAAGTTACCCGGTACATTGTACACTCTAGTAAATCATAGTGCATTGGTACCGGACCAAAATTTAGCTGGTATATCGTAAACGCTATTAAACAACACTTGTGGTGGACCAATAGTTACCCAGTACACTTTAGACGCTAGTAAACAACGGCACTTTTGTAATGGATCAAAGGTTACCCGGTACAAGTATAAACCCAGCCTTTGTTTAAATAAAGAGCCTGTGTTTAAGTAAATGACACTAATTTGCATTTTCCACGTCTTTTTTATAAAGAACGTATCTCTCAATATCCAGTTTGGAGATTTCCCTACTTTTAGACCTCTTCTGACAACATCATAATTCAATACGCGCCTTAGTAGTGCCTTAAATTTAACTGCACATTTATTGCTCCGGCAAAGTGCTGAAGCAAAACAAAGGTTGATATTTATAATTTTTATATGAATTGCTGCTAGAAACGCACAATGTATAGGTTACACACAAATCCATGCTAATTTGACTGCAGTAGACGGAAAAGGCGTGTTAAATTTCGACTGTTTTGCAGTGACAAAAAAGCTACATCATGAGCCTGAAAGTTCGTTAGGGAATTTATCTTTAGTAGCAAAAGGTCCTTAAAATTTTAGTCCATCTACATTTGACCCTTATAAAGTTGCATATTTTGAAAAAGACTTTATTTGCCAGGCCCAAGTGGTACGATGCATTTTACCGGTTAACACGATAATGAGATTTGCAGTACTGAAGATTAGGTACTCTTGTACTCCTCTCGATTTCTCAATCACTTGAAAAACCTGTACTGTACATTGTACTGATTATATTCATTACTAGTAATCAGGCTACCTTTTTCATGGACAGGATCAGGAAGAAATTGACACGATTGCATGGGAGGCTGTACGTTTTCGTACTGCATGGGAGGCTGCACGTTTTCTTATAGGGAACCTCTTTATAAGGAGGTTACATGTAAAAAGCCAAAAAGTTTGAGGAACTTGTACCACTAAATACAGAGCAGCTAAGGAAGTTTTCAATTTTCAATATTTCTATCACTGCAAACAATCGAGATTTAGCACGCGGGTTCCATCAATTGCAGTCGAATTCGCTTGCATTTTTGTAATCCATGCAGTATGCGTTTCAGCAGATTTTAGCAACCATTCAAAGCAGAAGTCCAAATATCAATTTGTTTTACTGCATCTGTACTGTTATCATAACAATATATTTGCAGTCAACGTTAAGGAGCTATATAGGAACTTTTGATAGCCCACACAAAAGAAAAACCTTCATCTGTTAAGAACCTATAGCTTAAACGTGTCTATTTTCATTTCATTTACTTAGAACCATTTCAGCTTGACATTCAAAATCAAACTAGTCTCTTATAAATGGTTTTATTCTACTTCCACTGAGAAATAGATTCAGCTTGTTTACCAATCAACCCCTTTCATGGATGCTCCAAATACATTACATACATAACTGTGACAAGCAAGATCTGCATGGATAGGATTAGCAGTAAGAACAAGCACCCTGATTGCTGGAACTACCTCATTGCATAACAGCATGAACAGACTCATGTCAAAATTCGAGTTTCTTATTTGGGGCTTTTTACCGTACTGCAATGTGGTGAAAATCGAACCATTTCTAGGAATATTTAAGAACTAGGACTTGGGGGTAAGTTTTTTATTCAAAGAGATGTACTAACCAACACTTAATATATCGGTTAATGATTACTGCCAGCCCTGCGCCCAGCAGCCACCTCTTTTTGAGTATACCTTTCTTTATTAGAAAGTGGTCTCGTGACTTCTAAGAAAGTAGTACTGGGTTTCTCAAAAAGTTAAAAAAGTTCAGTACTGGATTTCTGACTCCGAAAAAAGGTGCAAGACAATCATCTGTTTTATTTAATTTGTATATATTTCTTGTGGTAACCTATATGTTAGATTGTGATGTTTTTATAACGCCTGTCTGTCTGTGTAACATTGTAGTTGTACGCATGCTCAACTGTTCTTGCCAAGAAAGTCCTAAAGAAAGTTTCAGTACTGGTTGAGCAAACTTCCATACAAAAAGCGTGTTGCCGGGAAGCCAACCAGTAGAATCTTCTATATTCTGCTGGTAGGTTCGTTTGCTGTTGCACCAGCAATTTTCTGTCAAATGCATTGCCAAGCTATATATCCAGCTGGATTATAATCAATAGCCTATAGCCTTCGAAATAGAGAATTTTCTGACATGTTTACGATTTGTATGTTATGGATTTCTTTCATTTCGCTCAACGCACAATTAACTCTCAAAGGTTACGAGTTAAACTAGAAACCAAAATATTTGGACTTCAAAGGTCATGGTAGACAGAATTTGCGACAAAGTCTTTACGAATTGAAATTATAACATTACCCATCTCGAAGATTTAATCGGTTTCGTCTCAAACGATTACCAAACAATATTTTTGAGAGCTTGTGCTATTAGATGATTTTCTTTACCACATTTTTCATTTAATTACTTGCTTAACGAATTTGTCTATGAATTATTTATAATGGTTATAGGTTATGAAATTTTGGTCAGGTTACGTCTTTTTTGTAAAGAAGCTAGAGCAAGACTTCGTTCCTTTGGTCATACATGCTTTTTTTATAAAGAAGTTGTTTATAAGAAAGCAGTACTCGACTGCACAAAAAGATAGGAAATTTCAGTGCTGGATTTCTGAGACCGGACAAAGTTGATAAGTTGATACACACCTGGAATTCTAAATTTCACGCAATCCCATGTTCTCTTTTGCCTAAGTTGCTTAGATTTCCTACGAAAATCTATATATTTCAGTGTTATTTTTGTGTAAAGCCTATCCTTCTGCGTAGCACACAAACTCGAATATTCTTGCTAGGAAAGTCTTCAGACAGTTTTAATACTGAAATCATGGAAAGTTTAGAATGCTCAAATACTGGGCGAAGAAAATTTATTTATATACACGCTTTTCTTTAAAGTAACCTTTTTATAAGGAACCGACGTATAGAATGCCAAAATATTTAAAGAACATATACTACTGAAGGAAAAGTTTTATAATACCAAGGAGTCAAGAATTAGTAAGCTGGTTCCATCCGTTTGCAGCCAAAATCTGCATAGATTTTTTGCCATGCATGCGTCAAAGTGTATCATTGACTATGCTTTATACTTTCACATTTTGATAATATGCCTTAACATTTATAAAACTTCTTTTCTACCTTCTTCTTACGTTTGGTTTTCAGTTATAGCTTAAATAAAAAGCAAAATTCAGAACTTCAATGCTCCACTTTTGTCTGTACCATTTTTATGGCACTAAATGTGCAGTGAGAATTAAGGAACTGTCATGGAACTTTTAGTACTACAATTTGACCATTGGAAGTCCAAAAATAGGGAACTTTTGAAACTAGGCCTTGAGCTAGGTTCCTTATAAAAAAGCGTGTAAACTTAACATGTATTGTGTTATTGAAAGGTACTTACTAGTTTCTTAATTTTAACTATACATTTAGTAATATATAGGCATCATAGGTGGTCAATTTTAAGGCGGGATATAATAGATCATATTTTAAGTGTCAACGCAAGCCCCCCGTATGAAACACTGCTAGATGGACTGCGCACATTGATGCGCATTTGAATGCAATGAATAGGCCTAGCTTGCTAATTTTGGATGTTTTTTACGGTGATGAAAGTTTTCGAAGTTGAAATATTCTGCATGGATTTTGTCCTTGTTAGTATGTCATCAATAGGTTGAACTCCCCAATTGTATTAGCCAAAGACCGCCCACTACCTATCCCCCGTCTCATTTTTGCTTTGATGTAGTTATTCAAAGTCAGTTGTAATTTATGAAACAAGATTTTCGGTGAAGAATGCAAAGCCAGTTATTTGAAAAACGTTTCTTTGACAGCACAAATTGTCATAATCCGGAAGATTGCCATATGGTGAGCAGATGACCTATTGATTTAGAGCAGTGGTTCTCTAGGCTCAGTGAGTCGGTCTCAGGGGTTAGGCGGCGGAGGTCTAGACACACCTGAGTCATGTGACCAATTTGTGCACTAACAAAACATATATCTGTTTTTTGAGCACGAAAAAATCATATTTTAGTTTTGCAATTAAGGAGGGCTCGGCAAATGTCCTCGTGGAACTGATGGCAGGCCCAGGACCATTGATTTAGACATTCTGGTAGCTGTACAATATTCCTTATTTTACAGGACTCATGCTGGTTTAGCTTTGCCCGATGCAGTTTTACATCTTTAAATTTATGAGAAATATTTTTACCTCATTTACTGAATCTTCCTTAGTTTTTTCATGATTTGATACCAAAACCTTACTTAGACCTCTTAGCAAGAATGTTCGAGTATGCTAGCACTAAAATGTTACGCAGACAAACAGGCTGTACAGAAACATGCCACTGGCATGCATTGATTAACACAGGAAATCTATTCAAATTAAATCAGAACGATGATGGGTTTGTGTGAAAATTGGAATGTGAAATGTATATGAACTTATTGAATTTCTCAGGTCTCATAAACCCAGTATAGAACTTACCTAACTTTTTGAGCAGTGGAGCAATACTGCCTTACAGGTCACTTTCCTATAGAGAAACTTACTGTATAAAAATCGTTCTTTACAGTTGAATATTCTCAATAGGTTGTAGGAACGGTGACACTTGGCTTTGGGTAGGCTCAGAATAATAAATGAGGATAAAATTTCTGTGATGTCATCTCATATGCTGAATTTCCATAAGTCACACCATTGATGTTCCTGTTGCAGACACGATCATCTGCCATATTTCACAGGACAGGAAGTGGCCAGCTCTGACCTGCATTCAAATGGAGCCCCTACACACCTATAGGTGCTCTTTCCAAATAGCATTGTTACTACTTTGTTATGCTAGGATTTCCAGGTATCCCTTTTTGGCCTACCTGTACATAATCCTCGCTGAAGATCAGAACTTTAAATAAGAAATGCTTTTTATATATAACCACTAAAAATTCAAATACAGATTGACAAGTTACACTACTTTACAAAACTACCATGCTAAAAATACAATACAACTAGAACGATAACTGTAATTAAAAAGCAAAACAACGAAAAGGGAATCTATAGTTAATCTCAAATCACATGCCTTATGAAACATCTGTGAACAGATGCTATACATTTATAACAAAGTGGGTGTGAACTACTGTGGAACTACAGAAGGGATATTGTAGAAATAAAGAGTAGCTGGTTATTTGTAAAAAATGACAAATTAATTAATTAAGTACTTAATTAATTAATTAATCTGAAAATTAATAAATCTGAATGTAAATCATTAGTATACACGTTTAATTGTTTCTATCCCCTATTTTCAAATTCATAATTTCCCCAGCTACAGATCTACAGGTTCTATTTACAACTCCTCAAAGTGAATCAGATTTGTAGTGACCCTAAACACGTTCTTTTATCACTCACTCACAATCGGCCTTTCCATTTTTGCCTTGTCATCCTCTGTCACCTCACTTCCTGGCCCCCCCAAGACAATCTATGCCACCACACCTCTGACGAGGACAGGCTAGTTAGCATCACGAAACATAGCTTCTAAAGACTCACAGCTATTTAGGCACTACACTGAAGATACCTCAACTGGGTAACCGACATTTCTGTCGGTTATCAGAAATACTGGTCCGATCTTATCTATTCTTTGACAGTTTTTTTTGCATCTGAAGCGTTCTTTCTTAATTTTTCAGAGCTGTAGAACTTGATCATGCAGACCATGTAAGAGATATTGAAGAGAGGCATAAAGCTATCGTAAGTAAAGAACATTTGTAGGAGAGTCGTCTTATGTTTATGTTGTACTGTGAGCAGTGTGTGTTCTGTGGCACATGCTTCTTTTTAAGGAACCTAGCTCAAAGCCTAGTTCCAAAAAGTTCCTTATTCTTGGACCTCCAATGCTATACAAATAGTACAGATACAAATAAAATAGTGGAATTCTGAATTTTGCCTTTACTTTTGCCTATAACATAAGTCCGATGAAACATGAAGCACTTGAAACAGTATATGTGGGCTTTGGCTGCAAATGAATGGAACTGGCTTGCTAATTTTTGACTGTTTGCTGTTATAGAGAATTTTTCAAACTGAAAAGTTCCTTAGGGAATTTTCCTTTAGTAGTACAAGTTCTCGAAATATTTCAGCATTCTACATTTAGGTTCTTTATAAAGTGGTTCCTTTTAAAAAAAGTCGTGTATCTTGCGTGTGCTGAGTGTGGTATGGAGTGGAGTGGAGTGGAGTGGAGTGGAGTGGAGTGGAGTGGAGTGGAGTGGAGTGGAGTGGAGTGGAGTGGAGTGGAGTGGAGTGGAGTGGAGTGGAGTGGAGTGGAGTGGAGTGGAGTGGTGTGGTGTTTGGTATATAGCGTGTGTTGTATTTTTTGTTTGTAAGCATGCGAGACACGGAAATACGTTAGATGCCCTGCAGAGACATGAAATCTGTGAGAAGTGAGATGTGTTTCCCATAAAGCCAAATTATTCAATAGCGTAATACACAGTTTTTAATAAAACACCTGAATCGGCACCTAGTACTAAAAACTTCTTAATTTGGCATGAAAATTTTGGCGTTCTAGTGCTAAAAGTCTCTTAAGTGGTTCTATATTGTCGGGGCCTGAGATTGCCTTATTATTTGATGGTTGGGCATTTCTGGATGGATATAAACGTTGATCATCACGAAAAAGCACAAGCAAATCAAAATCGAAAGTCACAATCTTTTCCAAGTAAAAATTAAGCAAATTAAGACAGCAAAAATTGTTGACAAAGGATTTCATCATCTATAGTCTATAGTGTAGTTTCTTACATGGTTCTTAAGCATAGTACTAGAGTTTCCTAAGTTTTTGGGCAACTCAGTGCTAGCTTCTTATTAACCAATTTCTTATAAAATTAAATACATGTGGTGTCGCTGTCCGTTGATTTTTGATAGTTAATAGACATTGGATCTTGCCTCTTCTCTGTGGCTCATTCATCAGCCAACGAGACTCGAAAATGAATCCAGGGCATAAACATTACTATCTCATTCGATTACATGCTTTGAAATAAAAGCCACAAAAGTAGGTGCAAGTTTTGGATTCCAATGTCCTATGGTTACTAAATTAGTTTGAATTCCCATGCCTTCTCGTTTTGTCTCAATCTGTCTCTTTCAATGAATTGGTTTGCATGCTTCTTTATGTCAGTCATTCAGCAGACACAATCAACATGCATCTGCGACACCGTAGATCTTGGGATCTTATTTAATTTTGATTCTTTTTGGATGGGGGCTTATTCGAGGGGGACTTGTAAAGTTATTTGACATAAAATGCTCATTGTGACAACTCTTTTTCTCCATAATGGTAGTAGGACAGTATAAATTTAAGCATAAGTCTGTATCAAGGTATTCATCGTCCTCTACGGATGGACTTATGCGAGGGGGGCTTATTAACAATTTGATTTTCTTGGATGGGGACGGACTTACCGAGGGGGGGCTTTATCGTTGCGGTCAATTCAATGATTTACGATATGACGAAGTCAAATTGTTAACTTCCCCAGTTTTTCTTCGTAATCAATTAGGTTACAGTTGTTATAGGCAGTGACCTCTTAGCTTTTTCGTAATTTCGCATCCATTGTTTGTTTTTGGTTTATCTGGGATAATATTAAAGTGTATTACTTACTACATACCTTACCCCTCCAGTTCCAGTTCATGGTATACAATTGCCTTGTCTGAGGAAAATATAGCATTTAGGTTTGTTGTCGTGGGAATGCATGCGAGAAGTCGAAATAAACCTCTGTTTTGTAATGACGTGGTACAGCCATTCCTTGCAAGAAAAGACCGGTATACTTTATGTAGTTGTTTAACATTTAAATAAAGATAAG
Organism: Mastigias papua; assembly: GCA_964019165.1. Lineage (NCBI taxonomy): Eukaryota > Metazoa > Cnidaria > Scyphozoa > Rhizostomeae > Mastigiidae > Mastigias > Mastigias papua. Next base: position 2,319,931 of record OZ025277.1, read on the forward strand.
TTTTTAGATTCTTATTACTGTATATACTGAAGGATCATGTAGGGAGTGTTCGAAAACTGGTCATTTCTGTATTAAGTTTCTTCATTTCGTGGAATGAAGACACAGCATGCCACAGAAACGCAACACTGATCCAGGGAGCCTAGAAACTGATTAGGAAATTAATCGTTTCATTCTACTATAACCTGTCCCGGCGTCACTTTTCTTTTTAATTCTGATATTTAATTCTCATTTCAGATTGCTGCATTAGAAAGTAGAACAACCCAGGAAAGAAGTATGTTGAAATCTATTTGTTGAGTTTGTTGAAATCTACTTTCATAATTCTTATAAATTCACACCTGAACTTTATTTACTTTTTGAGCACTCGAATACTAGTTTCTTATAGCACACTTTCTTACCAAAAACGTATACTTCCCTCTATTTCAGACTGCGTAAAAGCACCTGTTTTTATTTTATTGCGTCATACTGTACATTGCCGAAGTAACATTGTATCACGTATTATTCACACTACATGTGGGTCGACCCTGTCGACACCCCTGTCCTACACCCCTGTCGAAAAAGCCCCCCTCGAATAAGCTCCATGCTAGAACTTCAAATTCTGAGTAAGCCCCCCTTCGAATAAGCTATAATCAAAGAAGATTATGAACATTTAGTTCTGCTTATATTTAGGGTGCTCCTGTCATATCATAGAGAAAGTTTTTATCACAAGCTTTCTGTGTGGCATGAATCACAAAAGCTTATCACCCCCTCAAATAAGCCCTCAGGCAAATAAGTCCCCATCAAAATGTATAAAATATAAATAGCTCCAGGGGGGCTTATTCGAGGATTTACGGTAATCGAAGATCAATTGATTGCTGAATTAATGATGCAGAAATTATTTAAGTCATCATAAGCACACAACTACGGGATGGGCTCCGGGGGCCTCGGATACTGTTGATCCTACATAGAAGCAATGATCATGTGACAAATATAACAAAAAATCCGTACATCAGAACCTTCTTTTATTAAGAACCTACAGCCTGAAATTGCATATTTTTATATCAATTATTTAGAACCTTTTCAGCCTGATATTTTAACTAGGTTCTTATAAATGGTTTCATTCTCTATCCACTGAGAAATAAATCCAATCTTTTTTGCCATTCAACCCAATGATGCTTTAAAACATAACTGTGATTACGCACAAGTCATGCGAATGTGACTGCAATGAATGGAACTGGTTTCCTAATCCTCAATTGTTTGCAATGACAAGAATATTGAAATTAAAAAATTCTTTAGGGACTTGGACTTTAGTAGTACACTTTCTGATACATTATGGCCTTCTGCATGTAGGTTCTGTAGGTTCCTCATAAAGCGAATCATTAGAAAAGAAAATGTGCACAACTACATTCCTTTCAAATGCATATTACTGTAGACTTTAATATGTGATCACAATAATTTTGCTGTCGCAATAAGTCCCATAGAACTTAGAACGTTATGTGATGTGTACATTGTTACCTTTCGTGCAACATCGTCTCTCTCTGAGCTTCCCCGTATGCGCACCAGCTTTTACAGCGTGTTGTACCTCAAGATTCAGTCATTGGTCCTTGCATGCATATTTTCCTTGCTTTTAATCCCATATATCAAATATTCTCATTTACTTGGGAAAGGTTTGTCAATCGGTGTTATTTGTTTATTTTAGATGAGCTCTCAAGGGAACTGGAAGAGGCCCAGACTGCACTTGCCACGTATAAGGTGAGTCAATTCGATGTTTCATATATTCCCCTCCCCAAAAGCACTAGCATCTGCGAGACAGGTTGCGCTGATCACGAGCTATGCTTAAATCAAATTATATCTGCACTTAAGCTGGATGAAATAATTGTCAAAAAGGCAGTATTTTTATTCTACATGGCAATACTTGATCTGAGAACATTTTGTTTCAACTTTCACCTTGCCTTAGCTCTAACTCTATATGGTTTGGCTCTTATGAGCCTACACTTTATAAGGCATGTAAAGGTAGAACGCCGAAAAAGATTTAGGAACATGCACTACTTAGGACAGAGTCATCAGGGGAATTTTCAATTTCCAATATTTTCATCACTGCAAACGATTGAGAACTGGGGAGTCAGGTTCTTTCATTCCAGTCAAATTTCCACGAATCATACGCAATCCATTTAGTAGTATCTCATGTAGGGGTGTGCTTTGAAACTATAATACCCTGACTTGACACGTCAAACTGTTAATGCATATATAGTACTGAATGTGCAGTTAGAACTAAGGAACTCTTAAGGTAATTTTGTATTAAAATATGGTTAAATGAGGTCTAAAATTAAGGAACTTTAGGAACTAGGCCTATACCTAGGTTGCTTATAAAAAATAAACTTTTATTTCAAATCAGGCAACATAAAGCTTTTGGGATATTGCAGCAAATTTTAAGGAAAACGCTTGTTGTCATGACTTAATCTAAACACAGGGGCGCAGTAAACAATTTAACTATTTGTCGGAAAAGGACCGAGCAAGTTGCAGCTGTACATGTAGTACTAACACTGTTTCAGACGTTCTTTGCATCCTCATCGTATGAAATGCCCAGTGGGATGTGCTCAACGGCCATTAGAAATGCTTCTTGAGGATTTTAGGGACGTTTTATTGACCCAGGCCTGTTTTGGGAACTGTTTTCTTTTGCTTTGATACTGTTACTTTTTTAGACTATTGTTAGAGTCCAGAAAAATGTCCAACCTTCCTCTAGCTGTCAAATCTTCATCATAGCCCTTCCTCTTTTAAGACAATCAAAAGTAGTCAAACTTCTTTAACTCTGCATTGTGTATGTCTCGAAAACTTGAGCTGTAGAAGGACTATGCGTTTCACTGTCGATGTCACAATTGAAAACTTGTCTGAAGTTGGATTGCTGATGAAAGTTACTAAACCTTCCTCAAATACGACATAGAAAGCAAAATCTTCCTCCGGCTCAGAGCCGCGGAGCCGTGACTTTTTCTGTACTCTGACTATTGTGCCAGTTAATACGAGCATTTGTGGTAGTGCTCGATAAAACGCTCCGTGAAAAATCTCATAGTAAACTATTCGAGATCTTGGGGAAAGTCACTTGAGAAGCTCTTTGCGAAAGCTCTTCGTGAAAGCCCTTCGAGAGAGAGTTCTTCCCGAAAGCTGTTCTTGATAAATAATTCAGATTGTCAGCACATTTGCCTCTTTCACATACATCCCATATGGGTACCTGGCATGTTGTCGGAGATATTAGTGTTGTCCTTGCGAGCCGTGAAGGTTGAAGTTTCAGAGAATACCAGTATATATTTAGACAAAGTAGATGTGAATAACTGTCTAAACCAAATGAGTCCTGGCTATACTCTCATAGACTATGCACAGTTCTTAAATACCACACCCATGTCGTAACCCATGTCGTAGGCAGATTTTTTCACACTCCCCGTAACCATCATCTTTCCGTCTGCCCTGCATGCAAGGCCGGAAATCCTCAAGACTAGCAATTCTCAATGCATGCAATGCATGAATTTTTGAAACAAAATCAGCAACCGAATCCTATCTCGCGGAATATGACGTCAATTAGTGCCCAATCCCTTGGTTGCTTTATTGGTCGTATAATGCATATCAAAGTCTTCCTTAGTGCGCTTTTGTTTATCATGAACCTGATCAGTAATGTACAATTATTTGTTGTAAGATCATGCTCGTTCCTGTCGTGGCCAGGCCCATAATTGTTCTTTATTAAACACTTTTGTCCGTTGTTTGCTATTGTTCAGCTACGGAAAACGAATGTCTGTTAAATGGATTACCACTTTGTCTTGCTATGTTTAGGTTATCTGTGTCACTTAGTCTGTTATTTAATTGTACATTAAATGAAAACAGGATTCGATAATTTCCTGGTTTGATATCGTAGAAAAGGACAGAGGCTGTTCAGTATTTAATTTGAAGATCTATATAAGGACGTTTTTTGGCTAACAGTATCCTTGCATTATTGCCGGAAACCCTCTATAAGAAACTGGGAAATAGGGCATTTAGCGTAATTCCTGTATTCCCTCGAAAATGTAGATAATGGATATTTATGGTGGTTGGTTACGGATGTGCAGTTTGAATACTATGCGTTGTTGACGATCCGCCAATTCTTGAAGGGACATGCGATGAGCGCCAGTCACGAGAAGAGGATGAATTGTTTGAAGTATTGCACAATAAGGTTTACAAGGTTTCGTTAGAGACCGTACCAAGGCTGTAGAGCAAAATGTCTCATGTTTGTATCAAATGTTTTTCTGCAAGTCCCGCAAATGTTTAAGCAGTGTCTAGATTTTCTTTGAGACCTGCATACAGGGGTGCTTTGGAGGAAGGCTCAGAGGGGCTTGCCCATTGAAAGGAGGAGGGTTGTTTTAGGAGGCTGGGCCTCATTTCCAAAAATGTATGCTTGTTTTTGCGACTTCCTAACTTGATAGTATGAATCAATCCATTATTGCGGACATTTTGCTTAAGTTTTCTATAATTTATCTATATCTGTGTTCGTATTTCAATTTTAGTAGTTTGAATCAACTATTGAGTATGATTGTGTCCATAGCCCATTGAAACAGCATACAGCACAGCTGCCTTCTTGACTTCTTACGATTACACCCCTGTCTGGATGCAAGGCATTATGTTTGAAACGTTTGTAGTGCAACCGGGAAAGTAGGTAGAAATAGGCAATTTTCCGCCTCAAAAGATTGGAATGCAGCCAACATATTTTTTACAATTCTCGATTGCGTCTAGTTACACCAATATACTATTAGAATTTGAAAAGGATTCTTTGGGTTTTTCTGCATACCAAAGTTCCTTAAATTTTTCTGCATTCTTTTGTTAGGCATCTGGTGCAGTTGCTTTTTTTACGAAAGACTCAATTATATAAAATGAATAATCGTACACAGCACTTCTTCTCTTCGTGACCATTTTCTTCAAAAAATATTTATTACTCGTAGTATTTTTTAAGGAATATCCACTAGTGGGAAAATTTCTGAAAAGGGTCACAAATATGGGGAAACCTCTATGACTATGCCCTGTAGATACTCAGTTCATTTTCGGTCACTCATTTGAAATTATTTACCGTTGGCATAGAACGAAATAGTGATATAACTAATTAAAACCAACACACCGGAATACTAACACAAGTAAAGAACTTAATTTTTACAAGGAAAAATGTGATGAAAAAAAGAAATAAAATAAGTATATCGATAATTAGTTTCTGCAGATGTTACACGTGCAATGAGTGCCATTCCAGGGTTTGATTAATGACTCATCAAAAATTGGTTGAGTCCAACAAGTGATTAATGACCCGTCATTTACAGTAGTTTTGCGCGATGCTAGGACAACCCTAAAGAGTGCCACATTCTATTTTACAAAGATACAGAGTGCGCCCAAACAATAAGGAAATTCTTTGTGATGTTCCTGGCCTCTACGGGGGAAAGAATTGGAGCTTCTAGGGTCGGGAAGGTCATCACATCGTCCACACAGCAAAACTCCTTGAAAGCATATACACTACTCTACACGTACTCTAAATACACCTTACATTAGATATTCCTGACCAACTGCATCCTGAGAGATCAAATAGACTGTTCAATGGCTGAATCAATTAGAACAAGCCGGAAATTAATCTCTCTCAGTAGGAACTTGGATGTTAATCATTTTTGCGTGTGTAATCAGTAGAACAGAGAGTTCATACACCACAAGCATGCGGATTTGAATGTTTGAAATATCTACTTGAGATAATGGAATTGCTTTATGCACTGTTTTCATATAAAGTTCTTGACCCTGTTTGCACATAGCGCGACCCAAAAGGTCCATTTGTATACATCCAATTTATTGTCTGTCCTGGGCGTGAACTGGTGCCTGTGTTAATGAGAATACCCCCGTATCTGACCTCGCTTGAGTGCAGAGCCAACATCCACACTCTCTAGCGCAGAGTCACCAACCCCGTGCCTGCGGGCACCTATCGCCGACAACAACTACATCAGTCCCCCGTAATCCAGTTCTGAAAATTAAATGCAAAACCCGTCCAACTTTGTGATTTCAAAAGTGTGTCATCAAAGTGGTAACCCTTTTCATTACTCAATGCCAGCCTTGACCTAGTTCTCAGACTTTTTACGAAAGATTCTCTTCACAGCGGAGTGTTGTATATACATTTTTGTTTCGCATAAGCAAAGCTACAAAACATGCATAATTCCAGTGCCTACTCGTCAGGTGCAGTTTGTTTGTGCTTATTGGAATCAAGGATTGCTTGCTCCTTAATACAGTAGCTGCGAGAATGAATTGTTCAGCTCTTCCTTTTCCTTGAGAAACGTTCTGCCACCTTGCATATTTGTTTCTCGGGTTTAGGCCAATCACACCAACGACTACTTTCAAGGTCAGAACAAAGGTCACGGAACCACGAGTGAAGGGTCAGGGCACCAGTTTCCATCGAAACACGCTAGTAAGGAACAATTCTGTCATATAGTCATGTGCTTCGTTGGCATTGTATGATTGGTTGGCTTTCACCTTCACTATCATCAGTAGCATATCCTTCATTTTCATTTTATTTCATTTTTCATTCGTTTCCTTTCATTTCAACGCATTTTAGGTTGGTTACAAAGCCATGATACTTGAATACTGTTTAGGACCAACTAAGTCTAAAACAGTTATAGAGCATAAACGTACACAAACGGCTCCCCTGTATGCTGCCCAGCATTCTGCTAAGTCAATCGTTCCCAAACCTTTTTACTGTATCACCAAACCTTTTGCTCTATGCGCTTCTCCCACCTCTCAGGATTGTGTCTCGCACCCCCAGGGGGTGAGGGTACCCATGTTTAGGAATCCCTGCTCTGATTGTCTTCCCTGCACCAGTGACATTTCCTGCCATTATCAATCTGAAGTGAACTTGAATGTAAAAAGATTATTTATTGATTTGGTTCTTAGTTTTATACGTAAGAAATTATTTATTAAATAGATTATTTTTTCATTTTCTTTGATAGCAGAAGGGTGTATAAGAAAGCAATACTCGACTGTTTAAAAGCTAAAAAAGTTCAATGGTGAATTTTTGAGATCTAGGAAGTTGATACACATTCGAGAATCCAATTTCACGCAAACCCGCAATCTCTTTTGTTAAATTTGCATAGATTTTATACGATATTCAATGTATTTCAGAGAAATATTCTTGCAAAGAAAGTCCTAAGAAAGTTTTGCACTGAAATCATCAAAAAGCTAAGAAAGGTTCAGTGCTGGGTGAATAATGAATTCATGGTTATCTTCAAACAGGCAAAGGCTCCCCTTGAGATCTAACCAAAAATGGGCTACCTCATTTATTAACTACGGTCACCATTGTGGTCTCGAACCCGGGCTGTTTTTAAATGTTTCATATATCAACTTCTCCTGTAATCATTCCAGTTACATAATCCATATAATATATAATTATATTAAGATTGATAATATATGGAGCTCTGACTGAGATTGATATCGAAACGTTTGAAACTGAAAAGTGGAATATATTTTGAGTGATGTCTATATTCATTATCACATATTCAATGCATTTGAGGCTCTTTATATATATATATATATATATATATATATATATATATATATATATATATATATATATATATATATATATATATATATATATATATATATATATATATATATATATATATATGTTGTTATTTATATATTTATATGCATATATATATTTTATATCTATTTATTTATTTAAATTTGTATTATACGGAAAGAACGAAGAAACAAAAATGAAAATCGCGTCTTCTTGCTATGTTTTCAGCTCTAAGCTTGGCAAAGAACTTTAATTGTGCTTTGTTAAATGGTGTTTGCCTGCTACCAAGCGGCTATAACGTTCTCGAAGATTGTGCAAACAGCTTTATTATGACCGGCAAACATCAAATATGTTATCTAAGTCTTGGATAAGGGACCACAGCAATTCTTAAGCTCCTGTCATGCTGTCCTTAACCACGGTTAATATTGTTTATGCGTAACGGTATTAACATTTTGTACTGAATGTCAGAGGAGATTTTGCTACTAAGGCCTGTTCGAGTTGAATCTATCATTTTTGTGTCTCTGGAATACTTGCTCTCCAGTCCGGAATAGAAGGGGGGGTGGCAATAAGCGGGGGGGGGGTTGGAAATAAGTCTCAAAGCAAATAAGCGGGGGGGTTGCAATAAGCGGGGGGGGGTGGAAAAAGCTCCAAGGCGAGTGTCTATGGGGTGGGGAAATGGATGTGGAAAGAAGACCACAATATGCATTGGATAAAAAACTTTAACTTTTTAAAAAAAATTTATTACGTTTATTACACATTTCTAGCATGCTAAAAATGTGTCTATCATCGTCGTTCATAATGTCATCATCATTGGCACAACTGCAGGCTGCGTTTTCAGTGCTTCTTGCAGCAATTACGCATTCCACGCTAGCATTTTTTCAGCGCAACAAGCATTCACAACGAGTTACTTTCGCCGAACAATTCTTGGTCTGGTTGGGAAAATTTCCTCTTGGCTCAAAATTAATAAGCGGGGGGGTTGCAATAAGAATGTCTTGGTGTGCATTTTTTGAAAAATAAATAGTCGGGGGGGGGGACGTCTATTCCGGACTGGAGAGTGCTTGCTTATTTGTTCGCAAAGTTTGGACAGGGCTATGTAGGACAGAAGTAGTGGAGGGGGACCGGAAAACTGGCTTTGAACCACGCCCCATGAACTGCGGAAATTCTGGGAGACCATGTTTTTAAAAATGTTTTTTCGAATATACAATTGACACTAGCTATAGTAAATGGTAAAACGTGTTATACTTAATTATCATATAGCAAGCTTTAAGTTTCGCTCACATTGCTTCGTGGAGATAAACACTACTTAACCCCTCGCCCCTTAGACTTCATAGTGTTTTTGGACAAATTTACTTAAGTCTAAACCTCTTACGGAACTAGTCAAATTCGAACGTTTTTGTCAGTGCATATAGTTGAGAATAAGGAGATTCTTGTTAAGAAAGTGTTACGAGAGTTTCAGTATTGGTGGAATAGCTTTCCTATCGTGAACTCTCAATGCTCTAGCACAACTTTTCAGAAGTTCCTCATTTTTCTGTAACTCTTTATTATCATTCACTTATTCGTTCAATATCGTCGACTTTTTAAGCAGACGTATTCTACATGCTTGTGTTAGACTTACAAGTACAGTAGTAATTCAAGAATAAATTAATTTAGACGATACGTCAGTTGGTATTTTTGAAACTTTGTCTACACGCTCTTTTTTATAAGGAACCTAGCTTAAGGCCCATTTCCAAAAGTTCCTTATGTTTGGATCTCCAATTATCAAATTGTAGTACTAGTAGTTGCTTAATAGATCCTTAAGTTTCACTTCACATTTTGTGTGCTAAAAATGATGCAAACACAAGAAACACACTGAAATTCTGAATTTTGCTTTTAATTTTGGCTATAACGCAAGACCAAACATACAAAGAAGGTAGGAAAGATGTTTTATAAATGTTGAAGCATAATGTCAAAAAGCTAAAGCATAATGCACATTCAATGAAGCAGTTAGACACAAGCGTAGGAAACAATCTATGCGGATTTTGGCTCCAAATGAATGGAACCAGCTTATTAGTTCGTGATTGCTTGGTCTTATAAACATTTTTTAAATTTAAAAGTTTTCTCGGGAATTTTATTTTGGAAGTGCAGGTTATTTGAATATTTCGGCATTCTGTATGTAGGTTCATTGTAGAATGGTTCCTTATAAAAGAGCATATAATTTGCATAACTTTAGTTCTGTATTACAATCTGTGCAAGCCCATAGCCAGGCCTCGGTTTCATGGGTGGCAGAATTGTTATGCGAATCAGTTGGTACAAAATCTGAGAGCTTACTTCAGACTGTTGTGTTGTCGAAGTTGTCAGAATTAAATAGATGAATGTTTGCACAAGGAAAGAGTACACTGTCTCGTAAAGGCCAAAATTGAGATCAACCAAACTTCAAGAGAAATCCCCTTAGCTATAAGATACAGCAATGATAAAAGACTGTAAAAAAACTTCCAGGGTTGGGGAAAAGCTGTCATCCTGTTGTCCAGTGGTGGCCTTTGCCTCCCCATGCCATCCCATGGCTACAGGCCTGCAGGGGTGCTATCTTAGAAATTTAAGAAGGGGACTGTGCTGTGGACCATTCTATGAGCCACACCTATGACTACACCCAATGTTTCATTCCCGGCTGTTCAAAATTTAATGCATGCATGGCTTTACGATAGCCATGTGTAGTTGTCGTAAAATGTGCATCAAATCGTAGTAAAGGATGGACCAGAACTGCTACAAATAATAAGAATGGATTGTAAAGGTATTTTGGACACGGAGAGAAATTAGGAATGTATTAGAAATTAGCGATGTTATAAGATAACAGAACCGCAGTTATTCCAACTTGAGTTTATAGATTTTTTTGAAGAATGAAGAAAAGATTTTGGCTTGCTCGGTGGTCTCATGCTGAGTATATTGTTTCCTGATAAGTAAGATTTGGCTTTAGTGTGGCAGGGCATTGGAGATAAATAAGATCAATATGCTATTGAGTTGGTTTTTAAAGTAGGAGGTTCTCATTAATGAAAATCCAATGAAAATGGTGGCAGAGTTGGATTTCAGAGATCGTCTCTCCGTTTTTATGAAGAAATAGGAGATAAAGGGATTTAGGGTTAATGTGTTTTTATAGTTTGTCAACATTTATTCATACTACTGATTGATTGATGGATTCATTCATTCATTTACTCATTCATTCATTCATTCATGCATTCATTCATGCATTCATTCATTTATTCCATCATTGACTCTTTAATGCATCTATTTATTAGTTCACCTCTGTATTTATTCATTCATTCTTTTACACAACTATCCTTTACTTAGTCTATTGATTTGTTATTCTCATCTAGCTCATCATGTGATTTCATCTCCGAACGCAAAGGAATCTAGTCCATTTCCTTGAAAGTCATTTCTTTATGTAATAAATAATAATACCATTGAAACAATCTAACCAAAACGACGATCCGATTTCCCAGCGCACGGAATTACTTTTGCTCAGCCTTCCAGCTTTCTGCGATTACAAAACAAATTGGATTACAGTCTTATGTTTTGTGTGTGTGGCAAACAGCACGAAAAATCCCTATTACAACTCGTTGCTTTTGAGTAATTCAGTACTAGCAGTTTCAATAAAACAGTTCTGTGAAATGAAGCAACCCGTGCTAAGCTTGGCATAAAGTCACCCAATGGATAAAAAGTACTCCCATTGTAAATTGAGGGGGAAAATATGGTTTTCAAGACATGGTAATGATTCTTTAGCATGCGAAATAAAGCTAGCTTAATTTCCCCGAAATAAGGGAGGCTTAACAGCTAAAATATGAACCCTTTTAAGACCCACAGTTTTTTTAGTAAATTTAGGCGCAGTTTTCGTTGGAATTGCATGATATGGGCGTGACAGAAATTAAAACTAGCAAGCTATATACTTATACTTATAAAACGATATAACAATAGGCTCAAAAGTCGGAGACAGCATTGGCAAAATGAACGGCTGCGGTTAAATTGACCATCTAACATTAAACTACAATCACCGGTTAAATTGACCATCTAACATTAAACTACAATCACCGGTTAAATTGACCATCTAGCATTAAACTACAATCACTGCCAAAAGTCCCTGGAACACCCTTTGACTGCAGCGTTTTATTCGACAATTATGAGATTCCGGTGAAGCACAACGGACTACACCCCACTACCCCCCCCCCAGAACAGTGTTGAATTGACGGTTGTGTTAGCTGACAGTTGTTTGAAAGCAATTTGACTTATTTATTGCGTATAAAACCTTTATAGCTCACCAGCTAGGTCAAAAAATACAGCAAGTGTTCCAAGACTTTTGGCATTGATTATTATTATTATTATTATTAGTTTTTATTTTATTTTTTCTTTTTTTCTTTCCTCGTTATTATTGATGTTATCTACTTTATCAGAGTCCAGAAAAATGTCCAACCTTCCTCTGGCTGTCAAATCTTCATCATAAACCTTCCTCTTTTATGTATCAAAACTAGCCAAAGTTTTTGAACTCTGCATTGGGTATGTCTCGGAAGCTTTTACTGTAAATGGGCTATACCCTTCACAGTTGATGTCGCTTTGTATAAAAACTTTGCTGAAATTGGATTGTTGATACAAATTTCAAAGCCTTCCTCAAATACGTCATAAAGAGCAAAATTTTCCTCCGGTTCAGAGCCGTGGAGCCGTGACTTTTTCTGGACTCGGTACTTTATATATATTTTTATGTAATCTATGCTTGTTTAGTATACCTGACAGCCAGTTGTACGTTGCCTAATTTAGTGAGACGTATGATTGTAGTATTTAGTTGATATGTTTTATAGATTCGAAGTTTTAAAAAATTATTATTAACAATTTCTTTTACGTTGGCTAGAATGAACAAAAATACATATAGCTAATAAGCTAATTAACGCCAACAAAATAATTTAAAACCTACTTTACAATGTCTATATTAAACCTACAAAAGCTTTGGATTTTTAATGAAAATTTTGCACAATCTGCAAATGCAAGTATTTCCATGCCATAATTTTATTTTTCGTTTGAGCTCAAGTAGTGTGTTGGAGTCTTTAATTTACCTTGGTAATGAGGACCACAAATGTTGAGCTCTGTACTGACTATTCTCTATCCAGTACGTTAAAGGTGTAGCCTTACATTGATGGTGCAAATAAGATCTTTTTATCCTACTAGTATGATAAATCAATTTACCCAAGCAGACTCCAATATCTATTATACAGTATACTCTACAGTTACTTGATGTTGGGATAAATGTTCAGGTCTTTGCCGAAAATTTTGTCTCGATAGTGTTTGTCTATCTGGTTCGTGAAACATTGACAATCTCCTCTGGCAAATTTTTGCTGTGCTTGTTAACTCTGTAACTGTAAAATCGTTTTCTAACATCAAGATTGAATCTCTGCTTTGATAGCACCAATGTATAAAAGATAAATTAATAGATCTTAAAATACTATCTACACATTTATAAATCGCAATACATATTTTTGGCACACATGCTAATTTGTGTTGGTTTTAATGACTTACTTTGGATAAATAGATATGGCTCATTTACTTCTTCCCCCAGTACATGCGTCCTTGCATGTATATAATCCCAGCTCTCCCCTCCACTTCCGTGGTGCCTGGCTGATTGTCGAAGGAAAAATTTCGCAGAAGTTGCCTGTTGCAAGGGTGTCGAGTATGTTGAGCAATAATGTAAGACTGTTACATCGTCACATGATCTCAGTTATATCTCAATCTCAGTCGCTCAATATACCGTCTACACTGTTTTTTATTGGAGTATTATGTACTTGTCTGACTTTGAAACAGTACAGCTTAAACAGGACTCTCTATTGCCAACTGTTTATTTTGAACAGAAACCAGGCTAGCAAATAGACAGAAACAGCCAATGTTGCTCCCTTTGGTTAAAGCAGTTTCTGTGCCTGTGCATAGTTGCCCCTTTTGATTGAAACAATATAACACAGGGTCATTCCAAGAACTTTTTTATGTGGGGGGGGGGGGTGTAGGGCATACAATCTGTCGACGAAATGGGCGTGGTTCTCATGATAAAAGAATATCTGTTTACATTCTTTATCACGAAGTCACTTTATCGGCAATTGTCTGAACAGATAAATATAACAAACTCGCAAGCTGTCTGTTACGACACAAGCGCCTAATTCTTCTTCTCTGGCTCCTATAATACAGCAAATTAAAATAAGTTGCCAACAGAAATGGCAGAAATTTTATTATTTTTCGACAGAATTGTTGTCTCCCTGATAGAAAAACTAGCCCGCTAGCTTTTATAACCTGTATAGCAATTGCTTTTTGATTTCTGGTCTTGTAATTAACTGATATGGTTGAATCAGGTGGGTTGAATTTCCTCCTTTCAATCCCAACAGCTGATCTAAGGTGTATTACACGTAGTTTTTATAAGGAACCGAGTACAAAACCTAGTTCTAAAGGTTCTTTATTTTTTGATCCATTTTGATCGTATTTTAGTAATAAAATTTAAGACAGCTCACTCAGTCTATATACACTGGAAGTTTCAACGGGAATATGCATATGAACAACCACTCGTTACAAGGATTGTACACAATTTTTGTGAATTTGCTTTCCTAATTCTCGATGTTTTGTGGTGATAAAATTACTCCAAAGTGAAAAGTTCCTGGAAGGGTTTTATCTCTAGTGGTACTAGTTCCTTATGTTCTTAGCCTTCTATATGTAGGTCCCCCATCCATAAAGCGGTTCCCTATAAAAAACATCAGCAATTTCAAACGGAACATGAAGTTACGGTCCTCCGCTTTAGGAGCGGCCTCTCTCTTGCTAGACTCTTCCCCAGCCCTCATGAGGACGAGCTAAATTCGCTGTGCAACTCTGAACCATGCGCTTAGACTGGCCTAAAGCTCAACATCTCTTATTGTTATCGGTATTCATTAACACAAGACCTTTGTGGGTAAAAAATAAATTTATGCCTTAAAGCAAGGAAACTTGATGAAACGTCTTACAACTCCAAACCAGTTAAAGCTCAGGTGTTCTCCCTCAATCACAATGGACAGAAGCCCTTTTGTGAGTCAAAATGGCCAGGTTACTCGCGGTACTAAGTTACTTGTAATAGAAAAGCATGCAGGTTGGTGCTAACCCACACGATAGAGTGTGGTCACCTACACAAAGAACACGCTTTATCGAGTTAAGCTGGCCAAAGCTGAGGTTTTTCCTGTAATGTGAAAGCAGTAATTAGTTGCAATTACCAAAGCCACGCATAAAATATAAAGTAGTTCATCCTGAAAGATGTAATTAATGCATGATACGAAAAACTGTCGATATATGAGACTGGAGTGCAATTAGAGTGAATACGCGACGCTTCAAGCATAATCACTGGTGTGCCGATTGACTCTCGAGTGGGGGGGGCAGGGTGGTATAGGAAAAGAAATATAACGATGATTTTGAACAAAGCATTATAGTTATCAACAAGGTACCATACTACTGGCAAGCAATCACCGCTATGCCTTAAAACTTGAGTGGTAAACGTGGCGGGCGTGACACCGTCACATACCCCTACCTTGGCACGCCCAAAATATTGGGTCGAAGAAGAGGAACCCCGTTATAAACAATGGCCTTAAGGCAGCCAGATAATCACCAATATCCCGGGATTTTATCTTCAATGGGTGCTATTTTCTTGCCAACGTAAGCCTTTCCGGAAAGGTTCGATAGGTAATCTAAAGACAAAGTCGTTCTGAATTTGTCTGGACGAGCTACTATCGATGCGACAATAGAGCTTTTATTAGACTCATAATTTGGAGAAAACCAGCCTTCGTATGCTAAATTTGTAAGCAATAGTTTGAGTCGACTGAAAATGCCCCCGTTTTAGCGAAAACTGATGTCGAAAAATCGAAGTCAAAAATGAACGCAACAGTACCAATGAACGGAGGGTGCCGTTTGCTCCAGTCAACTATTCGTGTCGAGGTAAAGTTCACAACACTCTCTAATCTCCCTACAGCATTAACACATAAATCTCATTATTCATCGACAACAATTATGGGCATGGACTTGCCTCAATTAAGTAATTTCTATTGTCTTCAATACAGCCGACTAGTTGCAGCCAATCCAGCCCTAAGGGGGCACTCTTTGTAGGCCTCGTTCTGCGCCCAGATGCAGGTCGGATCGTTGATTTACACGGTTTTGTAAGGAACCTAGCAGAAGGCCTACACGTATAGCAAACTAATACTAGGGTGGCCACAGAATTAAGAAACTCAAGCACTATGCTCTAGAAAAATTAAGAAGCTGTAATAGAGACTATGGATGGCGAACCCTTTGTCAACAGTAGTTGTTTTAAGTCTGAATTTTGTTTGAGTTTGCTTGGGAATGACGGTAACTTTTGATTTTGATCTGCTCGTGACGATCACCGTTTATATCCATCCAGAAATGCCCAACTTCCAAACAATAAGGCAATCTCAGGTCCCAGTATAAAGAGCCAATTAAGAAACTTTTAGTAATAGATGCCGATGCAGGTTTTTAATGAGAAAACACTGTGTAGGTCTAAGAGTTTCTTTTTTGCACATCTCTTGGCCATAGTTTAATACTAGAAGGTCCTTAGTATTTCTCAGTTCTCAATGTAATGTCAATGTTGAGACAAAGCACTATGGGCACTGCATGTTTCAACGGAAACCCACCTCTCTGCTCTGAGCCACTTTCTGCAAGGATTACACACAATATACCCTAGTTTATCTTCTTAATTCTCAATTGTTTGCAGTGATAAAAATATTCGAGATTGAAATTTCCCTGAGGGGCTTTAATGCTAGTAATGACTGTTCTCATTGTTTTTTTCGCCTCCTGCACGTAACTTCCTCATAAATCGGTTCCTTTTACTAAAATGTATGCACAGTGGCTACCCCAACCAGCCAAGTGAATTGAAGTAATGCT
Source organism: Mastigias papua (assembly GCA_964019165.1). NCBI lineage: Eukaryota > Metazoa > Cnidaria > Scyphozoa > Rhizostomeae > Mastigiidae > Mastigias > Mastigias papua. The sequence continues at coordinate 2,336,366 of OZ025277.1, forward strand.
AACTTCATGTAGCCTTTTCGATACTAACACACGAACTGCTAGACCCAATGACTCAGCATTTCGGGCGGGTCGTTTATTACTTGTGGGGAGGGGGAGGAAGACATTAACATATTTATGATGGAATTTTCGTCCCTCCTCTCAGATTTATGTAAAAATTTTGCTCCCCACTCCAGGATTTCAGAAGAAACTCCATACTCCTTCTTTTAAAATGCTCATTATTTTTCACTCCCTTCTCTCTGATTGTGTAGAATTTTGTTCCCCCCTCCTAGATGTCTTCCACCCCCTCCCCTGGAAGAATTAATGACCGGTTCCTTAGGCAGCTCCAATTAACAATGCAATGATGGAAGATTTGTAAAGTTGCTCGACTATGGAAAATGAATGGTCAGTGCAGGCTCTCGTAATAAATTCGAGGGTAATGTATACATTCCAGGGGAATGCTACCGGTCTAGGCTCATCTGTGCTAATACGATGCACGAATGTCTCGATGAGACGTTCGAAGTACTCCTTTGGTCGAAACACGTGCGCTGAAAATAGCAAGACCTTGCAATATCCACTTTGATATTCAGTAAACAGGTGACTTTTGCTGAATTCCGGCGCCTAGAGACATCTCAGCGTAGAGGCTGAGTGAGTTATACTGAGAACACGCTATAGTTATTTCTGTTATCACAGTATTTCACACAGGCATCATTGACTGCAAGTATCAAATACTGTGGTACGTAAATGGGTGACCAACACATGTGAACTTACAAAAGTCTCTCATACAATATACTGTAAATCCACGAATTTGCCCCCGGGGGCTTCTTTATTTCTCATACTTCTTGAATGGGGGTTTATTTGAAGAGAGGGCTCCTTAAAGGGGGCTTATGAACGTTTATAATACATGCCGCAGTAAAAGCTCATCTTCAAAACTCTTTTCTCTGTTATATTACAAGCGTAGGTGCAGCATCATACAAATTCACCGACCGGTTTGCGGTATTATAAGCACCTACAGGCCTTAACCGTTATCCTAGCTTTACTGACAAGCCAAAAATTCACTAGTGGCTCCTGCAAAGTGTGGGCTGCACACCTTACTTCGGCACACCTATGCCTGTACCCTTCCGGAGGACCTGCTATCTATATAGGCCTAATTGACAAAATATCCTTTGAGCAGAATGTAGCTCTAATTCATAAATCTATAAACAACATACAGAAATCATTGTCAGTATCTCTTAACTCTCCATATATTTATAACTCTCGGCTGGTAAGCAAAACGGCGCGCCAGTTAACCATTTAACAGGAAGTAAAGGTTTGTTTGAAATGTTATATACGATGTGCCTTTGTAACTTCAAGTGCCAACTATATTTCGTGTGAAAACCGCTATTCGGACAACCTCGATGTATTTGCAAATTCAGGTCTGCCACAAGATTTCCGTCACCTGAGGATCTACACAATAGCTACATTCCAAAGCAAGTGGGCGCCAGCGTTTATGAATCTTTTCCTGTGCACATACTATTCAACGACTAAAAGTAATTACCGATATTTGACACAGAAATGCTCGTCCTTAATCGACGTAATAGTGTAAGAGGTACCTCCTGGTAAGAATTCCTTCTTAAAAAAAAGTCCCTGATAATCACCACTTGTGCATTGTGATACTGCAAGTTGCTATTACTGCATTTCTACAAAGTTTCGACCGCAATTGTCGAAGCTGCAACCTCCTCTGAAATAATGGCATGTAATAGCGTCCAAATATTTCTTTAGATATTAATTTTCCCGTCACCCATGGACGGAACCTGTTCTGGTGTTCTCCCAAGTTCTCACAGAAGCAATGATACGCAAGTTATGCTGCTTTGACAGCTAGCCAACAACTCTTCGGCGAGCATTTCTTCGATACTGTTCTGAGTTCCCTTACCTCTGAACCACCTTGTCTGTGTCTGTCGTTGATGAATCGAGATAGCGTTCACAGTCGTGTATGGCCATTTCTATATCCTCCAGTTCAGGCAAGTCAGATTTCTTATCCAGTCCGAACTCGTAGGCTAACTGCAATAGTGTTTCGTCGTCCAGCAGGTCCAGAAAGTTGGTCTTACTCGATGCGAAATCATATGTATGGTCAATCAAAAAACTGTCCAAATCCACGGCAATCGGGTGCTGTACGTCCTTCATTTTTGCGTCTTGTGTCGGAGCAATTCTCTGCAAATTGTCGATTTGAAAGTGTTGGGATATGGTAGTCAGAAGCCTCTTGTACGACACAGGTGTGATAACTAATGACATTGTAGGCTTTTTCTTAGTCACGACCTTATGAATTAATGATGCTTGAAAACACGATATTTATCCCTCGTCTATTTGTTTGTGTACTTTCAGGTGAGACTTTTCTCAGAAGTTGTTGAATTGCTAATGGTTTTTGCCGAGGTAGATAGCGAGAAGCGCTGTCTTGGGTCTCAAGATGACAGATCTCAAATCGTAAATAGCACGTCGCCTTCGTACAGTGGTCTGCTTTTAATCCGCGCTGATTTTTAACACAAGATGTCTGTTCTCTTTATCCAATATTGCTTTGTTTGATCTATTACTGTTGTCTTTGGACTTGGTGTTTCCTCCGCGAGGTTTTGATGTCAATTAGCAGAATTCACCTATTTCTTCCTCTTCTAGCCGTGTGCACGCAATGCTCTCACTCGACGACGACTGCACTAGGTGCGTTTTTGCCGTTGACAATGAATAACAGGGCTATTTTTAGCGAGTTTCATCAGCAATGGCCCATTCTCTCGCGATGATATGCAACTCGGTTGCCATTCTAATCTCCAGCAATCTTTTAATCAAGTTACATTGATTGACCGCGTCAGACAAGCACGGGGGTATTCGGAAATCTCTCCGCGGAGATTTTAATTACTTCTCTGTCCTGTAATATCAATGCTTACGTGTACCAGCACTGTGAGTGAATTTAGCACGGAGGTTTGGCCAGAGTAAAACTTACTTGTACACAATAACTAGAGCTCCAATTTTGGTATGGTAAACGCTCTAATTGGCCCACTCCACTTTCCAGCCCCCTCACGATTGGCCCCCATCAAGACATAAATTGTTACAATTAGCTACTCTTTAGCCCCTCCTAGAAGATCAAAGATTTGATTACGACCCTGGAGGGTTTATTAGAACGGGTATGGCAGACATATTTTAAATAAAAGACTATGCCCCCAATCCCTCAACTAGGTAAAGTTTTCATAGAAATGTGGAGTTGATACGTAACTGGTCGGCATACAAATGTGTTTTGGTTTAAGCAAAGTGAAACTGTAAATGATATTGAAAGAAATCCGGTGACCACGATGAGATTCCAAATTTGAATCTTTTGTAGCTGAAAAGACAACCAGAGAAAATGATGGTTTGCTCACAAAAGAGCTTAGACCGTAGTAACAGAACATCTGCTTTCCATTCAATTGAACTTGGAAATTCACCTTTTTAAGTCTGTCGCTTTCCTGTTCGCTTGAAGTGGCTCCCTTTTGCCACTAGCATATTTATATATTCGGCTCTTTTGTACGCTCCCAGTTTAAGAGTGATTTAGAGCGTTTAGAGTTGTAAACACACATCATAGACCAAAATGTGATTGATTTTTTCAAATTCGTTGACTCAGAGCTTTCGGCTTCCTCGAGTTACGTGGCATGTCTGTGTGTATTTGGGTGGTGTGGTGTGGTGTGGTGTGGTGTGGTGTGATGTGGTGTGGTGTGGTGTGGTGTGATGTGGTATGTGATGTGGTGTGGTATGTGATGTGGTGTGGTATGTGGTGTGGTGTGGTATGTGGTGTGGTATGGTGTGGTGTGGTGTGTGGCGTGTGTTGTGCGTTGTCAGACAGTGCAGTCTTTGGAAACCCACAACCTCGACAGTTCTAAAGTCAACTTGAAAAACCTTCAGATTTGGGTCCAACACCGTGAAGCTTATAAAGTTGTTTTGAAAACACCACTTTTTACCTTATGTACCAAAATCAATGATCCCTTTGTTGGGCATTTCTGGAGAAATGAAAGCACACCTATTTATTTATTATAAGCAACTGCTTTCTTATAAACCCCTTGATAAAAGATGTGTAGCCTATTAGAATGTTCCTATTAGAATTGTCTTTCATAGAAGAAAACCTTCGTATTTCAGGCGAGGTTTCAAGATCGTGAGGTGGGATCTGAAACCGTGAGTCTCACAGCCAAACCGTGAGAGTTAGAAGCCCCGTGTTTTGATGTAGTGTTGTGCTATGTGGTTTGGTGTTGGTGAGGGAAGGTTGCTGCTTACGAAGGGTAACTGAGGAGGATTGCTGAGGAGGATTGCTTAGTATGTCAGTAGTATAGACAGGGGATAATGGGATTCAATTAAAAACAATCATTTGTGATGATTTGGTATACACGTTGTTTTTGAGAAAGTCCAGTACTGGATTTATGAGACCTTAGATAGTTGATAAGTCATATTCCTTTAAAATTCCTATATTCATGCAAGACAATAGTCGCTTTTGCTTACTTTTCATAAGTTTCTTGTGGTGGCTTATGCATTAGAGTGTGTTACGTTTGTGCAATGGCTGTCTGTCTAACGCTGTAGTGTTAGGCCAACTCAAACATTCTTGCTCAAAAGGTCTGAAGAAAGTTTCAGTATTGAAATCATGAAAATGATAGGAAAGTTTCTCAGCGTCGGGTGGAAATAACTTTCGTATAATAAAATGAACATGAAATATCGGAGGGCCCCTCTTCAGCTATCTGCATATCGTCGAATGCAAACATGACCCTCTTGAAACTCGGAAATGGCAGCGTAAAGAGCAAATAAAGAGCAAACAAGCGTGGGTATGGCTAGTTTTATGACTTGCATGACTCACGGGAGTTTTTACTCAATAGAAGTCTCATGGAAACGTATATGTTCCGTGTTAGTGGTATGGACATAGCTGTGATATATTTAAAGAATGATATACGCTTTTACGAAAATCTTCTTGGCTCAGTTTTGAAATTTTCTTACCTTTTTCATGGTTTCAGAACTTAAAACTTCGTAATTCTTGAGGTACAGGTTTTTTATTTTATAAGAAATTAGGCTCATGTCCTAATAGTAAAAGATTTTTAGTTTTTAGCCACATTTTAGTTCTTGAAATGCTCTTAATTCCTGAAAAAATTGCAGTGAAAATGAAAAAAGACGCAAGTACCCATAAAGGTTAGGACATGAAACATACTGTAGTGGAAACTCGTTAACTACATGGAGGAAAAAATGGTTTCAGAAACTGTAGAAGATGGCACAGTACCTTCTAAAGTTTCTTAACTCTGCACGCCAGTTCAATAGAATGTCACCTTGTTTGGAACGTTTGGGACAGTGTATGGCGTTCTCTCAAATGAACTAATTCTGCCAGCCGGCCCTTGTAGTTTAAGGTGATAATTTAATTTTTAATCTTGGAGACCAAACGCAAATGTCGTTATAAACAAACTCTCGCTTGTTGCGCATGGAATATAAAGTAGTATTACATAGGGCGGCGATGTTTTCCTTGAAAGCACTTTATGGTCTTTCCTTGTTTAACTTAGGATTACGAAATAAAATGGTGGCCTAATGAGCGATTCAAGAGACTATGCAAGGTTTTAGACACGTTTTAGTAATTTGTAAGACACTGAGCAAGGCTAATTTGTGTTGTATATGACGTCAATATATGATTGTTTTCATTGTAAGAACGCAAATGTACGATATATAATGCCAGCATTTGCGCTATCTCTACGGAGATTTTCTGCTGTATTTGGTATTTGTGAGAACACACAGGCATGAGTCATGAGCACTGAACATTTGTATTTCGGCGTAGAACGATAAATTTTTGCGTGGCAGCTCAAGCCCTTGATATATCAGACAGGCCATATGACTTCACAGTTTTTTTATACGAAATTGGTTTGCAAGGATGCAGTACTCAACAGCTCGCAAGTTGAGAAGTTCAGTACTGGACTTTTGAAACTTGGAAAAAGTTGACAAGTTAGCACGCATTTGATGTTCCAACTTTTACCCAAGCACTTCTTCTCTTTTGTTTGATTTTTATAAATTTCCTGTAATAGTGTATGTACCTCAGTAGTCAGCTCCATGTTTATGTTGCGCCGTTGCGCAAACTCGAATAAGAAAGTCTTAAGAGAGTTTCATTACTGATATTATAAAAAAAGCTAAGAAAGCTTCAATACGAGGCGGAAACCCCGTACTTATAAATAAAGAAACACCTATTTGGTATATTGCGGATGCTTTTGGGATATCATTCATCGATTCATATGATACACAGCTTACGCCAGGCTTTTCTTTCTCATGAAAAAGTTATTGCTTTTGCTAAATTTTTGCGGAATTACTTTGAGTTATGTATTTTGTTATTTGGAATGTAGGGAATTTATTAGTACTTTTAGAGGTTTTGAAAAGTATATCGTGTATTGTCCTCGCTACTTTTATCACTGTCATAATTGGTAATGGCGAAAGTAACTCGAATAGAGGGTGCACCCTCCAAACAATCTTCCAAGTTTCTTAGTAAAGCTTTGAGCTATATATATATATAAATATATATATATATATATATATATATATATATATATATATATAAATATAAATATATATATATATATATATATATATATATATATATATATATATATATATATATATATATATATATATATATATATATATATATATATATATAATGAGTTAAGCTACTGAGCAATGAGTTATATAATGAGTCAAGCTACTGAGTTCATATATATATATATATATATATATATATATATATATATATATATATATATATATATATATATATATATATATATATATATATATATATATATATATATATATATATATATAAAACTAATTATTAATATTTTTCGACTGCTAAGCAGTACAGTTGCAACATCCGAATGATACATCCGCTGTATGTAAGTGGGATGTTTACTATTGAAGAAAATGAAAGTTGATGCATCCAACAGATATTATTTATAGCTGTAAAATGCGTTAATTTATATGAGGGTATCATACAAAGTTAGAATATTATATCAATCGAATAAAATGCTGTGTCATTAAAACACTAGACACCCCGTGCTATCTTCTTGAATTGTATTGCTGATGTACGCAAATGGCTAATTATGACTCAGCCATCTCTTCTTAGGTCTCAATAGAGCTATAGAGATTTCCCTTCTCTTAGATAGTGTGAAACTGCGATAGTTTCTTTCTTTTGTGTTATTAATAGTTAATATCTTTTATCACATATAAGAATAGTCTTTGATAGTAGAAGCAGTTTCTGAAGTTGATAAGATTGAAGATTTTCGTTCAATTGCCTCCTCAGTGATATTTTTTTATTCAATATGAAACTGCAACCTCTAATTTTAGAAAGTGCTTCGATAATCAAATTGTTCTGGGTTGTTGCCGGCTTTGCAGGGCCTAGAATTTATCGGATCTGATTCTCTGTGTGGAGTTGTATATTGAAGCTGCGGATCTGTACCTGGGGGAAAATGTGTATATATGAACTGGGAATATCGATTTATTGAAAGCAGGTCATCAAAAGTAAGGCAAATCAATATCTGCTATGATAAGATACAGTAAGATTTATGAATTTTTAGATGACATCAAGCCTTTACTAGTTTATCCTTTATATAGCTTTGCTAGTTTGCTAGTTCTTAGTTTCTGCCATGCCATTTAACGTATTTCCAAGAAAGTACCAAGTCCAGTTTCTATGAGAATGTGGATCTTTGGCATTTCTTATTTTAGGCTCTGTCTTTTACGCGTGTTTTCAGCATTTTTATTTGCCTATTAGGAAATCGTAAAATGCTTAGAACACAGTATATTAGAACTTAAGTGTTTCTATAAGAAAGTATTTATCGGTCCAGAATCGAAGCTTTCCAAGCTTTTTCATGATTCTGGTACTAAGATTTTCATAAAATTTCCTTAGCGAAAATCTTTGAGATGGTGTACGACTACGATGATACACAGGGAGACAGGCACTACAAAGACTTACCACAGGAATACAAAAATTTAACACGGGGACCCTCTACAAATTAAGCTAATTAGATTGTGGAATTGCGTCAATATTTGAATTTCAAATGTATATGAGCCTATAAAACTTTCCTAGGTTTCAATAACCAGTACTGAACTTTCTTAACTTTTTCAGCTGTCGAGCACCATTTTCTTATGAACCATTTTCTTATAACAAAGATTAGTGTGGCGGATAATAGAAATTTATGCCACATAGGTCGTGTCCGGACCTAAGATTGTAAAGTATCTTCATTGTGGTACGACAATGATTTGAATAAGGCGTGGTATGGGCGTGGTAATTGAATATATCCAATCTCTCTACGCCGCCAACGCTTTGGTATATGATCCTCATCGTGCTGGATGAGAGACCGGATAATTTGTTCCGTTAGAAGGCAATCTCGAGCTACATTACTGAGAAACGTAAATGTTGGCAGACATTATCCTACAGTTGTTTACCTTTCACGCCATATTGCCAACTCTAGTTGTTGTTCGTGTGGCTAATTTTGTGTGCAAAACCAACTTGTCGTATTCTTCCTCTTAAAGATATTGATTCAGTTCGGGTTGGAAAATGGAGCGGCCAAACAAAATTCTTTTGGTGTATCCATGAGGAAACTGAAAATGATAGTGGAAAGCTGATGCTCTCTGAAGTACACATTTGGTCCCCCAGCAATGAAACTTGTGTAGCTGTTTCGAGAATTCAGTACTAATGCTTTTTAAAGATATTTCTGGCAAGAATATTTGAATTTTTATAACTCTGCAGCGTTAATACTGAAACAGTCACAGATTTTCATATGGAATCTAGCAGATCAAACAAAAGTTATGACGAGCTTTCTTGAAAATTGGAATCTCAAGTGTGTATCTACTTATCAAATTTCTTAGGTCTCAAAAATCCAGTATTGAACTTTCTTAACTTTTGAGCCGTCGAGTACTGCTCTCTGGTAAAAGTCACATTCTTGTATACAAACCCTGTTTGATAGCTGCAAAAAACAGGTAATTAATTCCAACTTTAAAACTGTACAATACATACACAAAAACGGATGGGCGAGTGGCCAAATGGTTAGAGCGCTTGAATACTGAGCAAAACATCGATGGTTCGAGCCGAACCCTCGGATCATAGTTGGAATGCTTGGTCACTGTCCACCCAGCAGCAAATGGACATTGCAAATGGGTACACTACTTCCTCGATCATCCGGTCGCCACCGGACACAAACTTTTTAAATGGGTGTCGGATAATCCAGAAAGGCCGATTTAGCAAAATTACACTGTTGGACATCAGCGCACAAGAAAAAAGCTAAGTTAATTAGAAAGTTTTCTTATCATACCCTTGAAAAATTCCCATTAAAGTGCTAAGACATACAAATTGAGTTCACTTTATCAACGCAGACATAATGCCCATTTGCTTTCATTTCTCCGACGCCAACTCATGGAGTGAAGCTAACTTTGACGTATCCACTTGCATACCCTTCGGCCTATTACGAAGCCAAGTTTGGGACCTTTCATTATTTATACCTCAGGGTGGGCCTGAAGAGAAACGTTTATTTGTGTAATTTTTGTTGTTACCCAACCTTGTGCACTATAAAAATAATCTGAATAATTTTCTGAATAAATTTTATTTACCCAACCTATGAGAGAACCAAATGTACATTACCCAACCATAATGCTGCCCGAAAAATCATTTACCCAACCTATTTGCCTGGTGAGGGAAAGAACTGCCAATGGCTAACGATAAGTGCCTTCACTAGTGGCCACTCCCAACATATAGGATCGCATATGGGACTAACCTTTGTCATTACACAAGAAGGACAAATGTTAACAATTGGCTAGAAGTATATATCATATAGAGCGAGCCTTTGAAATTACTTATTATATGTAATGTTTAGCATAAATTATATTAAATTATCACACGGTAGTTTGTAGCGTGATAGCACGTAGATACATTTAGTACGTATATTCAGAGTTGGTCCACGTACATTTGGTTACGCATATTCAAAGGTTTTTCAAACTTTACGGTATAAAAGGCCTTCTTTACAAAGCCTTATTTGGGGATACAAATGCAACATAGCTGGAAGTGGTGTTTTGTCCTTCCTAAGTTTTTCGTTTATTTTATAAGCCCTTATGCATCTCCGCGCTTCTCTACCCCCCCCCCCCCCCGCCCCCTTCATCAACTTTATTAGCTGAGTTAGTTTTGACTGTCCAGTCCATTGGATATTACTGTCTTATCTCCTCTCCCTCTGCTTTTCCCTAGCTCTTTTCACTTTTACTTTTGTTGTTGTTATCAGACGTAGCATCATTATGTCTGCTTTCTTTTTCACAGGATAACATAGGGAAAGAACTCAAGTCGAAATGGCAGGAGCATCGGGTACTTGTCTTTCATTTTTTATTGAGCCTTAATTTTATACACGTATTTTTAATAAGGAACCTACATGTAGAGAACCAAGGTACTTATGGAACTTTTCACTACTAAAGAGAGTATCATTTAGAAAATTTTCAATTTCTAATATTTTTATCACTGCAGAAAGTCGATTATTAGGAAACCAGTTCCATTTTTTGTTGTCCAATTCGCATGGATGGTCCGTAATCCGTAAACACCGGTTTAGTCGAAACTTGCAATGTTTGCAAGCATCCTTTGGTAACACTGTACACTTACATTCTTTTATGAGAAAGTTTTTCGCACAGTACTGAAACTTTTTTGGCGTTTTTCATGATTTGAGTACTACACAGACAGACAGGCACTACGCAAACATTACACTGGAATATATAGATTAGCTACAAGAAATCTATGCAAAGTAAGCGATGATTGTCTTGCGTGAGTATTGAAACTTTAAAAGTATATGGACTTAAAAATACTCTCAGGGCTCAGAAATCCAGTACTGAGCTTTTTTATCTTCTTGAGCGGTCGAGTACAACTATCTTATTAACAACTTTCACATAGAATACGTGTATAATGGCCTATCTAGTGCTAATTGATGGAACTATTATTAAGCATCTATTAGTATACTATTGGCACATAAATGTGATCAAAGGAAGTCCAAAATTAAGTAACTTTGCGAGCATGACCTCGTCCTAGGTTCCTTATGAAAAACACACTGACGACAATTTCGTTTGGCACGGAGTATTTCATTGAATTAAATGTTTTCGTGGCTCTTGCCATTCCTCCGAAGCGCCAGGTTTTTGACATCATGTTGCATCTGCAGAGAAGAGGTCACACAGAGTAATACCTTTGATACAGTTTGTATTCACGGTGTTTCCGTAATTATTGTTTTGTGTCAAGAATGATAATTTTGTATACTATGCATGTGATATATAACAGCTGTGTAGTCGCCTTGTGGCTTGTTGGAATTAAGAAGATCATCAACTCCAATAAGTCGACTGTTTATCTTACATTGAAGGGTCACGAATACACACGTTTTTATTATAAAGAAGTTTTGTAAGGAAGTAAGGATATAAGGAAGTGGTATATAAGAAAGCGGTAACTCGACTGCTAAAAATATTAAGAAAGTTCAGTACTGGATCTTTGAGACCTAAAAAGAAAGGTGCTAAGTTATGTACCATTGAAATTCCACAATTCACGCAGACAATCTTCTCTTCTACTTAATTTGTATAGATTTCTTGTGGTAGCCTATTTATTAGAGTGTCGTGTTTGTGTAATGCCTGTCTGTTCCTGTAACACTATAGTTTTAAGCATGCTCGACTATGCTTGCTAGGAAAGTCTTAAAGAAAGTTTGAGTACTGAAATCATGAAAAAGCTAAGAAAGTATCTGTACTGGGCGAAGGAAACTTTCTTATACAAAGATGTGGAATTCTTTGAGCCCGTTCCAGTTTATGAGGTTACTTGACCCCCCCCCCCCCCCCTACTTATTTGGTCCAGCCTTTATCAATGTAGTATTTTGTTCTATTTGAATTTCAGCTACTCTTATTTTCTGTATCATTATAACTTCCTTCGTAATGTGAAGAGAAATATTTCATAATATGAGCGCTGTCTTTTGGCAACCAAGAGCCAGTCACTTTTACTGTGTTGTCTGTTATTTTTTCTAGCAATTTTTGCTTTCATACACTGATTAGCCTTTAGCATTTGGATGCTGTTAAATTTTTTCAGTCGATATTTTTGTTACAAATTCTCAATTACACACTTTTTTTATAAGAATACCTAATTTTTCGTTGAGCCTCAATATTCGTAACTTTTTTTCATTTTGAGCCTAAGAATATTCTTAACTTATTCTTAAATTTTAGCGACTTTGAGGATTATTACTCATAAAGACTATATTCTTATGCTGAAAAGTGTGTAACGGACCTTCCCCGAAGAGTTTCTGTGCCGCATCATAGCATAATGACTCCCAGACCGGATAAATGAAGCTCAAACGTGATTTGATTTTTAAAGAAGACTAAATAACCAAAAAGTCTAACTGTTGATGAAGCTTCAGCTGTGCATTATTCCTAAATTATTCTTAAATTTGAGGATTTTCATCCTCAATATTCTTGTAGACTATATTCGTATATAAAATTATACATTGGCATTAATGCAAACATTTTCAACCTCCTATTATTTGCGACTCCAGAGCTGTTGGAGAATTTTACCCTCAATAAATGACCCATAAAACAAATGGGGATTTCACGAAAAGATTCTCCATTAGGGTTTAATGACCATATAATCCAAATTTTGACATCTTGCTATCTTGCTTTTAGACCTTAGGGTTGTTACCTTAACTTTTCCATGGTTTTAACGGTAACTTACTGGTTTACTTTAAATTTTTTTTAATTTGTATTGAAGGGGGAAGGCTATAGGGCCTGTATTAATGCCCTATCAAAGGAAGAACTAATAAAAGAGAGAAGGGTTAAGTAGATAAAGAGATAAGATCAAATTTGTTGATGTTAGATTTGAAGGATGATAAGTTGTAGAAATTGAAGTAGAAATATTGAAAATTTTGTAAGAAAACTATTCTAGTGTGTAAACTGTTGGAGACTTTTCCGTAGAGTCAAACACTAACCTGATTCTTACAGAGTTGGAAATAGTAAATATTTCGCCTACACATAGTTACGACCAAAAGCACGGCAGTTAGCTAACGAAAGTGTAGCCACTACTGGACACAAGTTTTCCAGCTTGGATTCCAGATATATGATTCTTTACTTTTCTTGTTTTCTCTTACGCCTCGGGAAGATGGGACGGAGTGTTAGGGGCTTGGCCAATGGGCACACATGTATCCAGTTCAAGTCATGCATTCGTAATTCATACCGTAGAAACAAAAGTAGCTGCTTGCCAAATGTAATGATCCTTTGGAGTGTCAGTCTTACGTAAGAGGATTGCTATCTAATCATCCTAAGCCGTAGTGCAAGAATAATTAGATCAATTTTTGTTAAATTTATGACCTATCTCGATAGCATTGTGCATATTTGCGGTTAAAATGACTCATTGGGAGAGGTAAAGAGTGACTTGGGAAAAAGAAGATTTTGCTTATGGGTGTTCAGTTTATGCATGAATTACTTGGAGGCACTTGAGTATCCTTCCTGGTATTGGTTTTAATTGATCAGATGCTGACTTTTGTGTTGTTTGCTGAAAAAATCAAATCAGCAAAAAGTCTAAACCTTGATGAAGCTTGAGCCTTGCATTATTCTTAAATTTCTTCTTAATTTTCAGAAAATTTGAGCCTTGATATTCCTATAGGCTATATTCTTATAAAAAAGTGTGTACGTATCCTCGCTAAGGAAGTTTCACTACTGAAATTATGAAAAGCTAAGAAAGTTGCAGTACTGGGCGAAGGAAACTTTCTTATAAAAAGACGTGTATTAATTGACATTTAATGACAAGCTCAAATGATGTTCAAATGTTCAAATTGACAAGCTTTTCAGTATGCTTACAGACTGCTCCCGCTTCTTCGACCTACAGTGTGGTACATAAATATTTGACCTGATGGTGGTAGACTTCATTGTTAACAATGACCTTAGAGTATGGAACAACTGAGAGAGTTTGCCATTGCCAGAGTATATTTGCATCCGCATTTGTTGTTGTTTATTCATAAACAGGAGTTCCGTCCAGAAGCTTAGCTACTGGGGGTTGGGATTGTCCCAATATTTCCAAATAGTGAGCAAATTCGGGACAAATATTTGAAAGCACATTTTGTTTATGTTAAGCTAGTGGCATTGGAAGAGGTTTATTCATTGCAATTTATAAAGCCTAACAGCAATTATAGATAGTTAAAGTACATATGATGGGATCACATTTAGATAATCAATTATTCTGAGCTCTTAGGTGCTGTTTGATCAGGTTGACATGTAAGGACAACATAAAATAAACGAACGAATCTCTTATATTCAAATTTTCACCGATTTGAATTTGAGTTTTACTTTAAATGCATTGGGAAAACAGGGACAGAATTTTTGGAATACAATACTTGAAGTGTCAATACGCCCCTGGTGCTGTCGTGAAAAATTCAGCAGGAGAGTCATGCCGTAGTTAATTTCCTATTAGTCGCGCCCTTTTTTCACACCAAATATTGTATTGAATCAGTTAAAATTTTAATCGATACAAAGTTATACAAAAGTTAAGCTTTTCTCTGCCCTTCTTTTGCAAGTACAATGTATTTAGCTGTTTCATTTATTTCTTTATTTATTCATCCATTCATTCATTCACTCATTCACTCATTCAACGTGTTTAGTTTCCTGATCGCTCATTTCTGCATTACTTTTGATTTTTTTCTCCGTTTAGTGTTCTTTGTAGCAGCATCCTTTATGAAAATGTCGAACTTCGCCAACTAGTTCAAGCTTAACATTTATTTTTGACATTTTGATGGCATACATGTTTTCTCCTGATTTCTAACAACGCTTATCTTTCTTTCAGCTTGAATTAGAGCTAGAATATGGAAGAAAAGCAGATCACCTATTGGCAATGCAAAGTGAGTCCTTTTTATCCCTTTGGTGCAAATGCTAATGTGTTGATGTGAAATGGTGCCTAGTGTTTGTCTCGAAATCTATGCTCTACAAAATTCTCAATTTCGAAGTTATGAACATCCTTTTATGTAATTTTTGTTTGTGATCTTCCTTCCTGAAGCTAATTTTTATAGCTGTCTTTATGCCGTGCTCACTGCGAGGGAAAGACATAACCCGATCCTGGTGACAACTGTAAATGGTGTTTACAATTCAATTCATTTATGTAATTCCTGTAAGTCATGTAATAAATAGGAATAGATAAAGTTTCGTTAATCAGTCTTCAATCAATGCTATCACCATCAATCACCACTGCCACCACTTCCATTATCATCATAATCGCTAGTATCACCGTTCGTTCGTTCGTTCGTTCGTTCGCTCATTCGTTCGTTCGTTCGTTCGTTCGTTCGTTCGTTCGTTCATTCTTTCGTTCGTTTCTCCCGTTACGCACCTTACCAGGCCTGGACTGGCCCTGACGTCATTGACTATCTGCCAAGTGCATAGAAAAGTGAATGAGTTGGCAGCACTCAATCTACTCCGCTGCCCCAACACAGTTATATGTCAGAGCCGAACCCTGAAGCTGCTGAGCCTCATTTTCACCGAAGGAGCCTGGTTGGACAGTTTGCCACAGATCATCAATATCTGCCCCAATTCTGAATCTCTGCAGAATGAATCGCTATCAACTTAAGGGCAGTGTCTCTCTGTGCCCACTCGCCACCACGAGGAGGTCCCCAATAATGGGCTAGCTCATCATCATTACACTGAAATTTGAGAAACCTTAAGAGCTACAAGGAAAGAGTTAAGAAACTTTAGATCTTTCTGTGCCATCTTTCACAATTTCGGGAATCCCTTTTTTCCTCAACGGATTTAGAAAGTGTCCTCTACAGAATCTTTTATGTGCTATGCCTTATGGACATTACAAAAGACAATGTTTTCAGTTCTGCATCCGCTATCATATTTTTTCATTGACTTAAGGAACTTTATGCACTAAAATGTAACTAAGAATTAAGAAACTTGAACCAGGTTTTTTATAGAAAAACATGTATATGGAAAGATAGGTCTTGCATACATTGTATAGTCTTTGAACGATTTTGTGTGGTGTGTCATAGTTTCTCATATTGATTTTTATTACTCATGCTGGATTTTCAACAGTAAACTACCTGTGTTTTATAGTAGTCAATTATGGTATTATCCGGTTAAAACTTACTCCAAGGGACTGGCTAATTTAGTACGTTATATCATTAATTCGTTAGTACGTTATAGAACAATATGTGGGGTTGCTATGCACATGGGTGGATTCCTACAGCAATTAGCGACCCCTTTGTTTACTTGTGAAAGCTATTACAAGGGAATGATCATAGCCAAGGCGTCAATGATTCGTATGACTGAACTGCAAAGGGGAAGAAACCAAGGAGTCCCCGCAAAGTACGCTACAACCGAGGGAATTTGCTAGAAGGATGAAGAAACGAGCTCATTATAACCGAAAGTGCGTCATAACCGAAAGTACTCAATAGCAGAGTACATTATAACCGAGATATTTTTATTAGGACTTGTGTGAACTTTTTGCCGGGACCGACCACTCAGTACGTTATATCCGAAAATACGTTATAAGGAGATTATACTGCATATCAAGGACTGCCGTCTTTCGTTTACTTTGATGGTCTAGTCTCCCATCTTCTCTTTGTTTCCTTTCATTCAACTATGTCTCTATTTTGTTGTTCCTTACTTCCTTCCTCTATGTATTCTTTTTAAATCGTTGTCTGTATTGCTTTGGATATACGTGAATGCCCTAAAAAGAGTTACTTTCGTACGGGTCGACTAGCAATGTAGTGTGCATTACAAAAGAGAGGGGCGAAATGTGATGAAAGTGTGCAAGATTATTAAATTTGAACTTCTTCTTTGTTTTTAGAAACGGAATTGCAGAGTGAGAAAAACAGGGCTCTTGATGCAATGACAAAGGAACACAGGAGACATATTTCCAAAATCGTAGAATCGAACAGGAAGGAAATTGATGTAAGTAGGTTGTCGGCCGTCGTATGCCTTTTTTGAGATTTACACATCGATGAAAAAGTAACTGATTTTGTAAGAAACTATGTGACAGAAATAGAAATGCCATTGTGTTCATTAAAAAGTACTGCTGTAGAAGCTGGTTTGAAGGGATCCTCCAATAAAAACACAAATTACAGCTTTTAAAACTAAAATATACAGTTATAAAATTAAAGCAAAAATTCCTGAAAAGACCTATTTACTATAGCAAAAGCTAATTTTGTTAACATATAAAAAGATCAAATTAAAAGATAAAATTGTTGTTTTAAAACCATACAGGGAGAATGCCTGTTTTAACTCAGCGGAGAGGCTGTTCCTTAACTTTCCACGTCTATAGGAGAAACATTTCTGATCAGCTTCAGACATTTCGTTACACTGTAGTACTCAAAAATCCTTAATGATTCCTTAATTTTAACTACACATCTAGTACCATATAGTCATTACAAGTGTTGAATGTGAAGACAGGAAACTATAGACATTGTAAGCTTCAAAACGAACGTCTGTATGAAACACTGCTACATGGATTACGCACAATTCATTCAAATTTTGATTGCAATGAATGAAACTAGTTTTTGAAAAAAGCAATGTTGTGGCCTAGGAAATTTGAAAGTGTGGTCAATTTTTGAAACCCTGAAATATCTTTTGTCCCGTTTCACCGATATTCGTTGCTATGAACCTTTTCGACACTTCATGCTATGCCAGAAAGAACGTTAAACCGTACAACTTAGTGTCAAACAACGGAAAGTAATACAGTTTTCTAGTCACAAAGTGTGGTCACCCAAAATTCTAGGGCATTGAAACTTTGGTTTGGTCATACCACCTAAGGTTTTGGGACAGCAACATTGTCGTAAATGTAAAAATATTAGATCTACAATTCTGCCCACGATTACCACGTTCAAAAAGAAATTAAAGGAATACCTGCAAAATTACCATTCCCTCCCGAAACACGATCCCTGGGAAGACCAGCATTATACCTGAAGTTACAATTTAATGTTAATTTCCTTTTCTTTGTATCTCA
This sequence comes from Mastigias papua, assembly GCA_964019165.1. Taxonomy (NCBI): domain Eukaryota; kingdom Metazoa; phylum Cnidaria; class Scyphozoa; order Rhizostomeae; family Mastigiidae; genus Mastigias; species Mastigias papua. The sequence continues at coordinate 2,354,310 of OZ025277.1, forward strand.
GTTAGCTGATAGGGTTTCTCTGTAAAAATATGATTTGATGATGATGATGATTCCCCTAGCATATTTGTTATGTGTACCATTGACTACCTTGATATGCGGACAAGTTTGCAATTTGATAATGTAGACAAAAATTACATCTTTAGAAGGATATCTACCATCATAATCTGAAATTTGAAAACAGCCTGAGATTCCAAGGAGCTGTACTTCTTAATATACTGCCAAATAAACTGAAAGGGGAAAAATTAGAAATTACTTTTAAAACTGCATAGAAGAGGCACAACAATGTAGTATATTTGCTAGTAGCTGGCCATGCTGTTAATGTGTATCATTTACTTTTTGTGCTTTTAAGTTTATATTTTGTCAGGCTCGAATGTGGTAACAGCTTTCTGTAGCTGAATCTGGTGACCTAAATACATGTAGCGTATTATTATTACAACTTCGTACTATATCTTCTGCTGATGTAATAAAGAGTGGAAAATCCTGAACTTCTGTCATATTAACACCGTATATTATATTTGTAAAATGCCTATTATTTCATGTATTTTGCAATTGTATGTTAATTATATTCTTGATGAGATAGTGTTTATTTGTAGTATCAAGTAAACAACTTCATCATCTCATCAAAAATAAAAGTTTTTAGCATGTTTACTAATATTGCCAGTGATATCTGTGATTGAATGGTAATGTCGATGATTATAATCATTTATATTTATAATTAAATTATATTTTATAATGATGATTTATAATTTTAGAAGATTGTATTGATGATTTTTACTTAGGAAAGTTTACTTCGGTTTCCCCCGGAGAATTGGTAGTAAAAGTCCTTTTTATCTTTATCTGCTTTTTCTAATATTTTCCCAACTATTCCAGGTGTTGCTGAAAAAGTTTACTTCAAGTTTTGAAGAAGCGAAGCAATTGAAAGAAATCTTGGCGGACTTTAAGGTATGTGCTTTTTGGACACTTTAATTTGTTGCTCTGAAAATGAAAAGTATTGAATCACTGCAACTAGGTAAAATTTATTGAATGAGGTTTTTTTCTCAAAAGCCATCGTTTGGAGATCATCCCACTACTTTGCAAAGTTTTACATCGTTTCAAATATGGTCAGTGCTAGGACAGCATAGCTTCCAAATGTTTGCGAGCTCTGATCAGGTCCGTTTTCTCTTAACCTTATTGGCCAATCATCATACAGCATTCTAACCACACATCCGTTCCCTAGAAGAATTTAGGCCCATTTTGCATAATGATTGGTTAATTAGCTTGGAAGAAAATAGGCCTGATCAGGGCTTTCAGACATTAAACGGCTATGCGTCCTAGGACAATGAGACCAGGTTTGCACAAGGCCTAAATTAGAGTCACTAAGTAGCAGGCACCAAATGTTTATAGACGGAAACCGAACGAAAATTTTTCAGAATAACACGCATTTCCGATTAGAAGTGCGGTATAAGTGCAGTATGCATAAATGCTCTTATTCTTTTTGCAAGGAAATATCGTAAATGCTGAGTTCACTAATTTTTATACTGCTAATTTTCACTTTCTAGATCACTATTTGAACTTTCAAGGCAAATTTTAGTGATGAAGACAGCATACCCGCCAAATATTCGAGAGCTCTCATCAGGCCTATTTTCTCCCAACATAATTGACCAATCATCTATGCAGAATGGGCCTAAAGTTAACTGTGAAATGCATGTATGATTAGAATTCCGCATGATGATTGGTCAGATGGGTTGGGAGAAAGTAGACCTGATCAGAGCCCTCAAACATTTGGTGGCTCGTGAAAGCCACTGTCTTTTAGGTCCTCTAGATGAGCATCAGTTTCTTAAGGTTATTGTACTACCCAGCGGTGTAAAATATAAGATGGAATACAGTTTGTTGTGTCGAAAAGTATAACTATTGTAGGGACTTGTTGAAAGCTGCCCACCAACTTTCAAGCAAGTAGCATACGCCCACGTTCATGTGTACACGTTGTCTTGATGTCAATCTCCTTTTTCAGCAAGTGAAATCGGAAAATGAGCAGTTCAGAACTGAGCTTGATAAATCCCAGTCACTCAACAGATCTTTACAAAATCAACTACACGATGTGGTAATCATTAATTTCGTTTTGCTTGTTTTTCTGTGCTTGTGTATTTTCCCTTTGTGCACCTGTCAGATAGTCTTTCATCACTGTACATAACTGCACCAAGAGCTCCATCAAGAATACTCAATATGTCAATATGAAGTGTTTTTGTTAATGTATCAGGATTGGTTTAATTGTTCTTGGTTCTTGGTTTTGATATTAGTATTGCACTAACATGTTGGGAATCGTGGCTGTGCCCTTCGTACCAAAGCAATCAGGCCAGGTGTTCAGAGTGCAAGCTATCATCGTCTTATTGCGATTGGGACAAGAAGATTAAAACAAACTTTTTTCAATATTGTTTCGTTGATCTGAATACTACAACCATTCAGCAATGAATAGACATACTGTCTGCTATCAAAATAATTGCTAGAAGATAGTTGTCTAAATTATATTTTACCAAATATGACAGCATTTTCCATTGTATTGAAACCTTGCAAGTAACTGTCATACGTCATATACGTCACTACTTATGCCAGAATTAATTTGTTCTGTATACGAAGTTCCTTCTAATAGACTATGAGGAAGTTATGTTCCAAAACGGTTTCCGTTTCCTCTTATCAAATCTTTTCATGCATTCTTTTTCCATTGGTTCCATTTCTTATTGATTACAACGGGCTTCTTTTTTACAAGGTTTTTACACCCAACCACTTGCACAGAAGTAAATCTTTGCTTTCATAGAAGAGTTTGCAGAAAGCCATGTTGGCTCTTTTTGTAAACCGTTCTGTTCAGGCCAGATGCTTTAAATGTAACCAACATTAATCAACTTGTTCTCCACAGCGAAATTGGTCTTTTAGGCTTATCTCTTACATCATCATCGCTTCTGCGATAACATGCCATTCTTAATCCTTTTCAGCTGAGTTTTTTTTTTATCTTGATTACAAATCTTTCAAAGTGTTTCTAAAAGTCTCTATGGACATTGTTTTGAATTTCGGAGCTCTGTTTTTCCCGATTTTAATTATGATTTCCTGAAAATGTCTTGACAAAAAGCACTGTTATGTGCCATCGTAGATCGATGCAATACTCTGTTGCTTTTTAGATACCTCTGCTAGTATTTTATCGAGAAACCTCCTAGATATATAAATTTACTTCCTTATAAATTCTATGCTATTTAACATTTAACATGTTGATTCGTAAACTACAGCGAAAATTTTTTACGGAATCCTGGTTTTTTCTATTTTTGGTGCTAAACACGTGTAATTGTTAGATTTTCCAGATTCGTGATGCCCTGCGGCAGCTGAAAGCTGATTTGTTCCTCTTATCTTACCATTATTTTCTATAATTTATGACCTAAGTCAAGGCTTTATAATTCTATAGTAAATATCATCTCCGAAAATCTCCATCAGATTTTCAATATACATTAAGTTATTTGCGGCGATAAATATGTGTGTGTTTGTTCCTTTCTTTATCCTCAAGGAATTTTTAAGTCTTCTATTCTGTGATACATATGTAAAAGACAACGCTCCTATTCTTTGTAGAAAGTCGAACTAAACATGTTCAAGGACCATTTCACAGAGAAGGTAAGTTGCTCGTAGGATCCATTGGCAAACGAAGCAGAATACTTGTATGAAGACCCTTTTAAAGCGATGGAAACCAATTATGCCATCCACTGTAAAATTTTTTGGCGTGATACAATTTAGCATAATATTGTTTGCTGTCGTGCAACACAATGTGCCATCTCGTATTATAGAATTGCATGGACTATTTGTTGCTTTTCTAAAATATTTAGCAGCATGCTTTAGTCCTAAAATTATTTTCAGAGCTGCCATGGAGGGGAACTTTGGGGACTTAGCCCCCCTTGTCACAGTGAGGAGAGTTTTTCTTTGAGGAGCTCGACCCAACCTCCAACGAGCATTTGCTAGTTTGATAAATTCCTAGCTTGGTTGTATAAACCAACGCTTAATTGCGGTTATTATGCATTTTACACCAACTTCATTTGACTTTTTCTATAGTCTTGTATGGATTTAAATTTGAACAGTTTAGTGAAATATTTGGCACTGGTCAAGCTTGTGGACCATAGATAAGGGTTGCAACATAGCCAGCCCCTCCTCTTAATTTTTTAGGACGACACCCCATAGTATTTTCACTGTACTTTTGTCTTTACATTATTTCTTCTCTACTTAGGACCCATAGTGATTTACTTCAGTTTTGCAGGCCAAATAGGTTACGTCGATTTAAAGCAATCCAATCTGTCATGTGCATATTTCTACAAAACGTTCAATAGTACTAGTGTTTTCATATGAGTATTTTTTCAAGAATCGGTTGAATTCAGATGACTTTACTCTCACTTGACAATTTCCATCGCATTAGGTGGGCAAGAATTCTGTCACATTTACCGTATATCCTCGATTAAACTTCATGATTTTTGACGCAATGCTTAATCGACGGCGACGCGTATTCGAAGGTGGCGCTTAATCGAAGATTTGCGGTACAAACCTCAATTCTCCAACTGATCAGTCTGGCTTGCCTCTATACGACTATGCTACAGTTAAATCTATAGCCTATATCAGACCAGCATATCAGAAAGAATATTGTGACTTCTTTTCCTAGATAGCAGAAGTTGAGGAAAGACATGCGCAGAAAATTCATAACCTAATGATCGATAATTCAAAGATAAGGTTCGTTTAAAGGAATTTCTTTTTATTTCATTTTACAACCCTGTCCAATCCATGGGGCTGTGATGGCCCCCTTGATGTACAGGTAGTCCTCTCTCAACAGCAGGTTCAATGCACATTACGATAAAGCTGCGATGGCTCCCTTATGTAAATTGGTGAAGAGAGAGGCATTTCTATCAAATCGTCTTCCCTCAAGCAATAGGCTGAAAGCTTGATCTGATGGTTCAGTGGTGAGCACTTGACGTACAAAGTCAAAGATATCGAGTTCAGGTCCCACTCGGGTCTCTCATTATCTTGCACTTTGCCTCACAAGCAATTTTAGAAAGGGTCATTATAGCATGGGATGCTAACAGAGGGGACCAAAAGGGACAGATTCCTCGGGGGTCGAATCTAAGATGAGTCCCCAAAAGTTATAAATGATTCTTTTGTGAGTGCTATGGCTTTCACATTTTGGAATGTCGTCATGAAGGACCTCGTGTTTTGCGTTCGTCCCAAACCTCGCGACGGCTCTTAGTGGGCCTAATCATGGCTGATTTTGTATTACAGTTTGTTTTTTTGTAATTTTGTATTAGAAGGAAAACACTGTTTAGAATACATACAAAGGAAACAAATCGAATTGATGAATTTTCTAGTAGTTATATTTTGGAAAAAATTAAAGCTACTGTATGTTTACATTACAATTCTTTCCATTGATTTATCAAAGTTTAAAGATTTTGAACTGTCTACGGATTTAATTTTTTGTCTGCCATACCAGTCCATATCCAAAGCCTTACAGATAAATTCATGAGGCTCTCTGGGTTTTTTGGATCTGTTGATATCCTCAGGTAATATACCTTAGGTCTTGTATTAATTTTCAAGCTGCAGTTAGAATTATGTTTGCAAATAAGTTTGCTACCACATAAGTAGCCCCAATTTGTTTCTGACGACTGTTTTACTAACCTGAGTCAGCGATTTGACGAAGGCTTGAGAAAATACTAGCTATCGCCTTGCAATCAGGTGTTCCTTTTTGTTACACAGCTTGGATTGTGGCCAAGCTTCCAAATTTATGTAGCTTATGTGAGCAATGAGCTGTCAGAATTTTTAGTTACCTATAGCGTCCTTTTCTATTTTTTTACAGTATGAGGGTTTCTAAAGCCTTCCCAAATTTCATTGTCTCCGTTTTAACAATATCAGCTTTAATTGGCTAGAAAGTGAATTTTTCCAAGATTTAATCATACCAGTTGTATTAAATTTGAAAGAAATTTCCTGAGAAGTCTTCAGCTATATTAAAACAGTGAATTTTCTGTTATCAATAATAAACCAAAAGTATTACATGGAAGATTTCAAGTATGATGCTTTTCAATTTGGAGAGATCAGAATATTTTAACCCAGAAAGGTTTATGCTAGCAGTGATGTCGTGTTGTTTACAGCTTCTTGGCCAAATCCTTATGATTTGTTTAATGCATCAGTGGCACAAGCTGTAGCTTGCTTGTCACAGCGTTGCTAAATCAAGGGCAAAGTACCCGAAAGTCATAAGCTCCTTAGTTTTCTCATTAATACATATCTTCGTTGGTGTTTGTTTTTTCTGTCTCTGTTCTTCTTACATTTATCCGTATTTAATCTAATAAGAAGATACCTTGATGTTTTCATTTCGGTTTTATCCGGATTTTTGTATATTCCGGACAGAATTGCTAAGGCCAATTAGTTTCCTATTAAAGTGCAACGCTGAAAAAGTTTCTACGTAATCAGGATTTTCTGTAATCCGGACAAAATCAGCCAGTCCCGTGTGATCCGAATTATGCGAGGTTGACTGTAGATATGTTTGCCTTTTTATCTAGGCAACAGTATTTGAAGAAATGTGATGAGCTGTACCGAGTCAAAACCGAAGTAGAATCGAACCAGGTAAGTTGAAGAGGTTTTATGTTATGAGATATTCATGTTGGTTTTGTGTGTAGTGCTTACTGTTATCTTGTAGCAGTCCTTATTTTACAGTTGGAAAGTTAGAAGAATTTTCATCTTTCGATAATTTTGACACTCTGAGAAATTGTTCATCCTAATTAGCCATAGATCCTTATGGCATCGTTTTTTTGGCACTTCATGATATGCCAGAATGGCCTTTTCGCGAAATAGAATTTGTCAAACAACACAAAAGAATGCCTGCAATTTTGGATGGCTACAGGGCGTGGTCATAGACATTTTGCAGGGCATAGCCAGACTATCTTAGAATGGGCACTGTCTTGTAAGGATTGAGCAAGTGGTTATGTAACACCTGAAAACCAGCTTTGTTGAATGGGCTACTGTACTTAAAAATTATCTAGTTGTTTATCTGTCTTTTGCTAATATAATAAAATTTTCGACAGAACGTTTGTTAAAGGTACCGAGAAAAATCCATTAGACGACATGGTTTGCATAAAAATTGTTTGGTATTTCAATTGGAGTTGCCCTCCAGATAACCTCTCGTTAAGGCCATTATGATAAAACTTTGTTTACGTTCTCTGCGTCCATAGTTGTGTCTCATTGTGGCTTCAGCATGAAAAGTGAATTGACTAAGTCATCGAAGAGCTGGTGATGGCAATTCCAGATTATCACATGCAACTGGCAGTGGTGCCTACAATTCTTTGGCAGAAAATTTGAAACGCTTTGCAGCCAGCCTTCTGCACTTTCCTCTGCTTTGTTGCCCTCTTGCCTAATTTTGTATCACTTTGACGTGACTGTGGTATCTCTTACAAGTCATTCGTTTTACAGTGCAGCGATGTCTTATCTACAAAATCCAACATTGTGTTAGATGGAAGCAGAGGGGGGAGGGATTGGTTAAGTTCAAGAGCTCTTTTACTGAGAGTACCTTCTAAGTGACTTACATTGCTGTTTAATCGCAGAAATATGTGGCGTTCCAAGCATTTTGACAACGACTGTATGTTTCTGTAATTACGTAATACAAGCAAAAGACCTTTACTTATCTGCACTTTAGAGGTACAAAAAACTGGTTAATTGAAGAGTACCCAAAGTATTTCAGGAGTTGAGACAGGGTTCTTATTATTATCATTATGAGAGTCAACAAAGTCGGTTTTGTGCATGATTTTGCATATTATGAACAACTGATTTAGTTATACTATTCTCAGTAAACAAATGCAATAGAACTAAAATTATGAGAGGAATTTTGTAATTAACAAAGATAAATATGATAGAATTAAAAGTTGGTAAAGGGAAGCATCGTAATGAAGAATAAATTTGAATATCTGTCTTGAATTCGTTTTTTGAGAACCAGATAATTTTTGCCGAGGCTTGATGCTGCTAATTTTTTCTGGATAATTTGAAGCTTGGCTGTTCATGATATTCGTCAACATTGGTGTCTCTACCTCATACTTTGAATTGCTTCTTAGACGACTTAAAATGACAGTTTTTCGTGGTATCATTAATTGTACAATTGGCTCTTTGATACATTGTTGTTTCGTAATCCAAAGCTGGAAAGCTAATCCAAGTTTTTTCGTAATCCAAATTGTTATATTGTTATATCATTCAGGAGGGTAGGCACATTGGAATAGGTATGCACACGCACCCCAATGATTTTAGAATAACGCATGCGCTTCAGATATGTCAGTCATTTGTAATTGTATAGATACTTGATGAGATTTTATGATTAGGGAAAACGATTTGGGAGTAGTACGAAAGAATACATGGATTATAATAGTAGCCTTTTCCTTTTGCCTTGAACCTGTTGCTACATGCATATGCATGTATTCTCCCTAAATCATTTGGGGTAAAGCCCCCTAGCCCAGCCCCACATCTTGGATGCCTATGTATTTGATGAGATTAGTGTATTTTTTCTGCTGCACCATTGTTTGAATTAGCTATAGTTTCAAATTGTGAGTGTCAGTCATATTGGGAACTCGCTGGCATATCCGTCCTCCCTGCTGGCTGTGATTGAAATGTAGACCATCAAATTGTTATTGTTTGTTGCTGTTTAAGTTTTTGTGAGAAAAAGAGAGAGATTTCCATATAAGAAGCTAGCCAGTAGATCAACAACTAACGGAGCTAATTTTTTGTTTGAATAATGGGACTGAGTTGATGATTTCCTTCAAGGTTACTCTGGTATAAAAATAATTAACAAAATACAAAGTAAGTAAACAAAATAAGTAACAGTAATTTTAGTTGTTTCTTGCTCCGTGACAATAGTGTACTTTGAATATGATCAATGTTCGTTCATTTTAGGTGGATTCACTCCTCACTGCCAAAGATGCTCTGCAAGTTAGTAAATCAGCTCATTTTCTATTTAATGCGTTACCTTCTCTTTTAATTGAAGAGGGATGGACTTAATTTGCTCCAAGTAATTTGCATCTTGCATCCGAGACTTAACATTCAGCTATATGGCGCATTGCTGTAATTGGCCTCGAATTCGACATGAATTTAGAGTGTATCTTGGCATCGTACGGCCTGTGGGCCACATACGGCCCTTTGGATGACTGTGACTAGTCCGGGAAGGGCTACTTGAAAAATTAAACAATTTAACACATTTTGTAATTTCATCCCATCCATGGATTAAACCTGCTGTTATTTTTTTGTTGCTTTATGCTAATGTACATTTGAAATACAATTTATAATCCATAAAATTGAGTTTGGCCTTTTGGCCCAGCCCTCCGAAATACTTTCTGTTTCTCATGTGGCCCCATGGAGCAAATAAATAATTTCCTTCCCCTGACTTGGAAGCTCTGCGAGACGCAGCAATATCTACTCAAATGAGGTCATTTTAAGTTTGAGTAAGTGCATGCCAACTGCGTTTGTTTTTCTTTGAGCACATATATAAGCATCACAATATTTGCCATGCATACTAAATTAAATTTAATTCCACTAACCTATTCCGGAGTAACAATGCACGTGGTATCACAATGGTTAAGATAGGAGGAAGACAGATAGTTGATGTGCATAGAACCACCTTAGATCCCTAGCTTTAGAACCACCTTAGATCCTTAGCTTGAATGTGTGCCACAAGCCTTTTTGCATTTCATCTTTCATGTTTCGAGCATTTGTCTCATCTAAATTTCTCCTTTTTCCTTATTTATTCATACCAGATACAGCCAATAACTATAGATCATTTTCAATTGGATATTATGCCCTAGAAGAAAAGAGCGTGGCAATCTGTTGTTTTCTAATATAGCCCTTATGTGAATGCCTCGTTCTAATGGTTCTAACTCTTTACGCAATCATTGGGCATACGGGCTTTTTTATGAAAAAATATAATCTAACAGAATATTAAGACTGAAAATTGCTGAAATTTGATATGTTAAGATTAATCCAAAGCTGAAGCTTCTTCAAGGCTTAGATATTTTGTTTACTTGAGTTTGTTTTATAAAGTAGAACACCACATTTATTGTTCTATTTAATTTGCATGATAGGGTAGCATAGCAAAAATGACTTTACTTTTTCCCTTTGATTTTAAGATGACATCACTCCTACTGCAACTCGCGAGCACTTAAGCCCCGGCCAAACATCCAGCAATAACCCTACATTAAGCCAGAAATTGTTGGATTTGTGCTGGATCTCCAGTGTTGGCTCGTTTAGCTCGTTTAGCTAATATGATGGGTTACCCAGCAATTGTTGGCTCGATATTGGGATAGGTTTGAAAGCGTTCAAAATTGTTGGATGGAGGGAATTAGTATTCTATTGTTTTTGAATGCTATTGGAGAATGTTAAGTCGTTTAGACAGGAGAGCTATCATTTGCTGGTCTTAAGCATGCACCCTAATTAAAGAAGTATTCGTTCAGTGTCTCTCTAGCTTCTTTTACATCACAGCTTGCATTTTTGCCTACTGTTTGTGAAAACAAGGGCATCAAAGAATCAATTGGCAGATCATTATGGATATTTTAAGCCATTTCTCTTCTGATCGCAACACGAAATGCAATGGACGCATGTTATCAATTATTGCTTTACGAACTTCATTGACGATGATATTGCATTGCCGCTCTCGAAACTCGAAACTGGAAATACAAAGAAGGAAATGTTTCTCCCGTTGCTGAGAATCTTAAGGTGATGACCAATCTTGCTTTGGAACTGATTATTATGCTACCACCAGATATTTGGCAAGGGGTAATGTCTTTATAAATCATTCCAAGAATTTCTAGAAAGGATCCGTGAGACATACAAGGCATTTCTTTATAGGTCGCCGTGTCTTTTGAGTTGAGCTCCTGCTCCTCGATGTATTTCACAAATCCTTTCTCTTTTCTTCTTTTGATCCAATCTCTTGCTTTACCTCTTTTTGATGATTTTCTTCTTCATCGTCATGCATAAAAGGCAGCAAGACAATTGCAGCAGCGGCTTGTTTTCATTTTCTGATTTTGTCAGTATCCATCGCAAAAGCAACTACAGGAACTCATGAAAGCAACATCATCCCAACAATTGCTGGGTCTCTGTTGTCTTATTGTTGGATACGAGGGAATCTTTATGCGTACAGAGAATCTCGGAGTGCAGCGAGAAAGAAACTAGAAACTAGACACAGAAATCTGAATTGTAATATAGAATTCCTAGTACCAACCCTAGAAAATTTTCGATAGATTTTACGATTTTACAATATAAACATACCAACTTAGACGATATTGTTAGATAATGGTCTGCCATCATCCTCAGTACATTCAGAGCATTGCATTCTGATTGATGGAAGTTTATAGTCTATATTTATCCAAAGATTACTCTATCGACGTTCCTCAATATCCATTTTTCATAGCGCATTTTTGGGGTGTGGCATAACGTAGCTATGTACCCGTACCTAAAAACCATACACCATCCAAAACCATACCTAAAAAGCATACATCATCATTAGATCCCCTGAATGGAAAGAAGTGAAGGTTGTGTTAGCACCCTGATGACGGGTCGCAGTCACAAATAGGGCTTTGTAGTGAACACAGCAGTATTCATTAGAGGAAATATCATATTCTGTTTTATGTTAAAAAAGATTGCAATTCTGCTTAAATAATGTTTTGCTATTTTATCTTACTTTAGTTGGTGTGAATTAACTATGTAGAAGTTTGTTCACCATTGGATTTCTGAGATCTTAGAAAGTCTTCTAAATTCATATAGATTTGAAATTCAAATTTTCACACAAGCCCATAATCTAAATTTTTGTATAGGTTCTCCCTGTTAAATTTATGTATTCCAGTGGTAAATTTTTGCAGTCCATGTCTGTTTTTGTAACACCGTAGTGGTACAAAATCTCAAGCATGCCTCCTAGGAAGTCTTAAGAACGTTCCAGTAGGGAATTCATGACGAGGCTAGGACAGCCTCAGCACTAGGCCAAAAAGCGTTCTTATCATATAAAGAATTACTGGCGTCGAATTCATGACTGTCGCATCAAGAGTCCCTAGCCTCCAAAACTCTATGCTATATTCATTTGTAATTCTTTTCCCCCCTTAGAAAATAATCCTCTCTCGCACGAGAGCTGACGTCAGTCTTACGGCTTTGCGTGATGATGCTCCAGCTGAGACTTCTTTTCAAGACGAAATATGGACAGATGATCAAACTCACAAGTCTAGCAAAGAAAAACGAAAGAAAAGGTCCTCAAGTGCACCTTCAACCGACAGGGAAACCAGACGGGCTGTAAGAGATACGGCAAAAGGAACGAGCCAATCGGCCTCTGCTATTCAGCTAGTTTCAAGGCCAGCCTCGTCTTTTAACAGACAGACACCAATTGCCCCATACGAAGGAAGGACGTCAGAATTATTGCAACATTTCTCCGAAGAAAGACTTACGAATATATCGCCATCAGGCAGTGTAGTTTTGAAAACTGTGCCAGAAGATCTGTCTGCTGCGTCACTGTACGTTCCCCTTAATCATAAACAGTGAAACTACCCCATATTGATTGCACACATTACAATCTCTATTTTCACATTGCCTCTTGTAAATATAAAAGAATTTCCCGTATAGTGTTCACATGTATTTTTATAAAGATTTCTAAGATTAATGAGAAGTGTTAACTAGATTTAATATATTTTCACAACCATGTTATATCAGTGCAAATGAAGACAAATAGATTTTTTTACGAGCACTTCTACACCAAATGCGTGATTCTTACAACCCTTTTGTCCAGTTCTGGAGAGTACCCTGCGTAGATTGCATTAGATATATATTCAAAAAACCCCTTTATAGTAAAGTTATGTATACTTTTTATAGTAAAATTTTTATCCAATAAGTATTGCAATGAATCTTGCACAATTTCAGTGTCTTCGTGTCAGTTCCATTCAATGGTCTCAAGAGATGACTGAAAGGTCTTTTGTTGATATCAATGGGCCCATTTTATCTATACTTATGAGATTATGAGCCTAAGTTCTCAATATTGCATCCCCGAGAGTAATATGCAACTGTAGACAAATGAATCCTTCCTAGTTTTGATCTTCAGTTTGAATTTTGGACCGGCAAGTTATCCCATCATCTAGCGAGATGCCAAACTTTCAGTGGTCTGGTGAGTGGTTGACAACGTCAGCTATTGAGTTTTGGTTTGAAAAGGTTTAAGAATGGCATTTTCAGTAGCAAAGTAACTATCAGAAAGAGTATTATGGTGTGTCTTGTTCAAAGCTTGTCTTCAATGAGCGCAAAGACGGTTTTAATCATTGTTTTCAGTTGAAAGTTTTCTTTTGTTGACTTATCGAAGTCATAAATAAGAAGGAGAATACAGTCCCTTAGCAACCGCTGAGTCAACAATTGAGATCTATACTTTACTTTTGATGAAGGGCAAAACAATTATGTAGAATATATAAATATCCACATTGACTGCTCTAGCGTTCTTGCTTGCATCGTTTCCCTCGTGCACTGTATGTACAAAGCAATTTAAATGCATGGCCTATATACGATTTGGTACGTTGTAGAGAGCTTGTGAGGGATGGTAATTATCTCATACCAACCCCTTGAGTTAGTGTAGCCATTCCATTTTCTCACATGCGCTATCGCTCACATTTCGTTCTGATATTGTTTTCATCTCTCGCCTTTCTCACTTTCTTTTATCTTCATCTGTTGCATATTTTGGGAATTTCTTCTCAGACGCAACCGCAGTAAGATGCTGGCATTCTAACATTACATAAGCATACAAAATTTTGCTTATGTTGGACAAGATATCTAGCCCAGTCGGCTTTCAGTATACTTTTGAATGTATTGATGTTGTTTGGCACCAATATCGCTTAGTGGTCCTACATTAGGACTATTCCTTGATTTATGAAAGCGAGGCTGACATTTTTAGTATTTCCCTAAAAATGGCTGCTATCAGCAAGCAAATTCTACTCTTACTGATATTGTGTATGTCAAGGTTTTCAACGTCAAGTTCTACACAAAATGTGCAGTTCTAAAAACTGTGTGTACATTTTCGGAGGGAGATATGTACAGGCACCCACCCACCTCTTGCCGTCACACTTTGTCACAAATTCAAACTACCCACCCACCCCAAATGTGTGACATCACATTATGAGTTTCAATAAACTATTTTTCTGCTTTCGCAATAATGTGTTATTCGTAATAAGACTGCTCTTTACCCAAAAAAACAATCCTACAAATGGGTACACACATTACAACACTATTTGAGGTTGTCAAAAGGTAAAGCCTTTATAAATTGGATAATCTAGATCTTATAAATGAACTAGGGTTTCTTAAATATCAAGATTAAGCCGATAATATAGATCTAGATCTAGATCTAGATTTTTACTCAAACAAGAAGGTCTTAACTTTTGACCAGAAAGGCAACAAATGTGCTAAATATCGAGTTGTGTTTGTGACATCACAATCCAAAAACAACCCACCCACCCCTTGTCACACTTTGTCACAAAATCAAAAAACCCTCCCACCCCCCTTGCGTGGCGTAATATGTAAATGGCCTCGTACACCTATTAAAAGAGATTCTTTTTCTAATTGGAGTATTATTTATTAAACTTCTATTTCTTATAAACTTCGCAACAACACATAGATAGTTTAAGTCCCTGCTCTTCAGGCCCATTCTGTTCATGCCTATCAGAATCAAGGATTGTCCTTCAATATTTTTGTTGTGTATTCCTATGTGAGGTTTCTGATTAACATTTGGAATTATTAATAGACCGACAGAGCACTATAAATTAACGCGCCATGTTCTTGACTAACCCAACGAGGCTGGCCTCCTAATAAAACTTATTACTGAATACCAATGCTGAATACAGTATACTACAGTTGTAACCATGACACTTATGTGCGGCTCTGAAGTTTCCTTAAGAAACTCTGGTGCATGCTTGCAAGGCACCAGAATAGAGATTTCTTTAAGATATATCCTTAGTCACCATAGGCATGGACAGACCTGGAATATATCTAGGATCTCTAATTGTTTAGATCAGTGCCCGGGATTGAGATATAAGAAGGAGCGCTGCTACAATATGATCAATCTCAGATGAGAATTTTCACATGCACTCGACTAATCACATTCTTTTAATAATGAAATTCTGATGAGGCAGTTAATAAACACTAGCATTCGTTGCTTTAAGGTCAATAGTAGCCCCCGGCCGAATATCTTAGAAACTGTATATTGCATGAAGCTTCTCAAATAGTTTGCAAAAAGTCTCGGTTAAGAAGAAAAGATCAATTTGAAGAACACCTGGGCCTAAAATTATCAGAAACTAAGAACATTGAGCCTTAGCCAAAATATTACCTGCATGATATTAAAACAGAGTGTAAGGCAACTGATTGTCGTATAAGTGACTCTATCAACCAAATCAGGTTGCCCAAATGACCAACATTGGTTATTTCCTTGTAAAAAGGCCATGGTCATTGCCCACAATCAAATTTTAGCTTCATTCGTAGTTTATTTGCTGATGGAAAAAGTTTCAAAGAAGAAAATGAAATAGCAAAATTTACTAGCGACTACATATGCATTATAGGAAGTAAAGTGCTGTTTAAGAAGTACATAACGCTGAAATCGATTATCTTGACTCTCACTCCCTCTCAACTGTAAGTAACGTGCGACGTTTAACTTCATCCCTTATGTGGCTATCACGTTTTGAACTCCCCCCTTCCCAATGGCAAAAAACTTCGATAGGTTGAGATTGAAGGCCGCTGAGATCAAATATTGTTGAGATGAAATTAAAAATAGATTACACTCTCTGTAACAGAGGCTTAATACAGAGAAACACAGTATATATGCGAATCATTTTACAAGGTTCGTTCGATTTGTTGTGGTTACTTTCTTGTACCTTCAAATTTTTGTATAATCAAATGTTTGCAAATGGTGGTGAATTGCTTGCATCTGAACTGAGGAAGAGGCAGCAGTGTCAGGTGCTCTGAAAAGTGGCGAAAATATAGAATTATCAATCTGCTATGGGATCAGCAAGCTCTTCAAGCAAAAGATACATAATATGTGAGGTATTTGGCACTTTGAATTGCTCCGTGAACATTTCAGCTCACTTCATTTTTGCATGTTTAATGCAACTTTTCTGATTTTCCAAGGCTCTCGCTCGTTTATATATTTAGTAATGGCATTTCTCTGCTTGGCCTTGGGTTCATCATTGCTTTGAGTGTTTTCAAACTAATCTGATGGGATTGTTAATAAACATCACCAATCATTGCTTTTTGTTCAAAGTAGTCCAGCCATATATGTTTTGTATATAGTTTCTGAAATGTTTAGATATAGTCAATCGAGCTACATTCAGCTTTATATTTTACAACAGTTGGTTGTACACTATGTTTGAATGTCCCAGGCAAAGTTAATTTGATGGTCATCTTGAGGGTCTAAGGTTCCTAACATGGAATCACGTTTTTTTATAAGGCACTTACAGTAGCTCGGGACCTGGTTCCAAATGTTCCTTATTTTTGGACCTCCAATGGTCAAACCGTAGTACTAAAAGCTCCTTGGTAGTTCCTTAATGTTCCCTCCACGTTTAGTGCCATACATATGGTACAGGTACAGGCAAACATTAATTTTTGAATTTTCCCGTAAATTTTGGTTATAACGCAAGACCAATGAAACATGAAACACTTGACACAAGCTTAGCAAACAATCTATGCTAGTTTTGGCTGCAAATGAATGGAACCTGCTTCTTAATTCTTGAAAAGTTCCTTAGGGAGTTTCCCTTTGGTAGTGTAAGTTCTTTATAAATTTTGACAATCTTTATGTACATCCTTACAAAGTGGTTCCTTATAACAAAAAAGCATGTAGACAGAGTGTTTCGCATAGATTATTTCGCAGCCTTGCTCTCGTGTCTAGTTGGCGAATACTTTCATAGGAATTGCCATATGCATGATGCATATTACTACATGCTCCAGTATTATAAATTGTGAGTTGCAAGTCTGACAATATCATTAGGAAAACAGTTGTTCATATTGCCTGGGAAAAAGTGGAATCGGGCAAGTTGTTAGGACTGCGGAGGAGATGCTACCATGACCATGCCGTTGTCGAGTGGTGTATGTTTTGGAAATGTATGTTGAGATGAATGGAAACAGTAGGCTGGCTAGTCCCAGGCCGCGTTGTTGGTTTCACAAAAACAATTGAAAAAATAATTCGAATTTAAGCATTGGAATGGTTCAAACAAGCGAGCAATTGCGACCAGATGAAAGAGTGCTGTTATGGTAGACGGATAGCGGTGTAAAGTATGGCGAAAGACAGAACGACGGGCGATTTCCATCAGGAAATGCTTAACAATAATGTTCAGTCAAGTCGACAGCAGAATATCAGCCTTGATCAATCGTCTTCACAGGTATGTTGAAGCGTATCGAAATCTTTTAAGAAATTTTAAGCCACTATTCTCGTAAATCGTTTTTAAAAATGGCCTTCATAATAGCATCTGTGTGT
Organism: Mastigias papua; assembly: GCA_964019165.1. Classification (NCBI taxonomy): domain Eukaryota; kingdom Metazoa; phylum Cnidaria; class Scyphozoa; order Rhizostomeae; family Mastigiidae; genus Mastigias; species Mastigias papua. Next base: position 2,371,792 of record OZ025277.1, read on the forward strand.
AAATGCCAGGTATTAGGCATCAAGCCCTTTGTAAAATCGGGGATCATGCTGATATGTGTACCGTGACAAATTCTTTCGTAGAAATGGGGGAGAATGCTGAAGAGGAGAAACAAGCCTGGCTCTAGTAAATCCGCTGCACTCATGAAAATGCACAGCATGTCAAGTACCGTCACCTCCAAGTCGGAATCAGTGAGTCAATCTTTTACCACACTGATCTTTGATTTATCTTTAAAAAATAATGTACTTTACTGGTGCCGCGATTCATCAAATTTCTCCAGATTTCAACCAGCTCGACATATCATTCAGAGTATAAGCGCGAGATAACAGCTACGTGCATACTGTAGCTTTATTCTCTTTTGTGCGGTCTCTGTCGTAAATTCTCGCTAGCATCTTAGATCTCTTGTTTTCTCGCGTATTCCTGGCATCATTCCCTCTAAGAGCAATACCATGCAAGCAACATGAAGTTAACTAGCTCTTTTGATGTGGTAGCCGATAGAGTCGGCTATGTTAGAACAAGTTTTAAACACCCAGCTTGTTTACCTAATCGTAACGCCGAAATCTTATGCAGAAATTGCATAGTTGGGCTGGGACCTCCTGGATTGCGAAAATACACACTAGCATGGTAGTCGACCCTTCCAAGCCAGCTTCCAAGTGAATGAGATTTACTTGAAGCAAAAATTAGAGTATATTGGATTTGTAGTTTAAGCCCGATGGCAATTTTGTTAGAGTCACATTTCGTTATAAACATTTTGGGCTACCATCACACCTCTTTGAATCATCTTATTTCCGAACACAATCATAATTTGAGATGAATAGGCCACCCTAACAGATGTTAGCACCTTGTATACTGTTCAGCATGGTTGTTTATTGGGTATTGTTGACGGGCAAGGTGTTTTCTTTGAATGAAATTGAGTAGCAGATTGATTCTTTATTGATTCCCAGAGGTAGACAATGGTGGGATAAATCACATATTTCACTGCAGACCACAAGATATATCATCAGGCTTGCACATCTTATAAAAAACACATAACATATGTTCACATAGGCAAAGCTGAATTATTTATTTTGGGGCTGCTTCTCTATTGAGTAAACTGCTATTTATTATTTTTGTAAACAATGGATTGGTTGGTTTTTATTGGGAGACTAATTCCTTCACTTCAGGAATGTTTGTTTTGTTCATGTGACTGTTTATTTAGATAATTGCATAGGAATGTTGCATTATTAGAAATGTTGGTCAATTTTAATTCCCTCCACTTTTGTGACATAAGTTGTGTTTTCTGGCCTCCATGACTTTTCATTTGGTGCCTCTGTCTGACAGGTTTTGGTTGTAGTGTTTGTGCATATAGTTTTTGCCACTTTTTGGATTTTATCTCAAACTGTGATTTATGTTGTTAAGTATATCAGTGCTGCTGGTAATTTATTTGTGATTAAGGTATGTTTCTGTTTTGGGAATTATTAGTAAGAGAAGGTGAATTTGTTGTATCAGAATTATACTATATATAAAGTGTTTTTTCTTGTTGGAAAGTAAAAGGCAGAATAGAGAATCACCTGAGCATTTGATTTTGGTTTGGCTTTTTAAGTAAGAAGTTAACTTTGTTTTTATGTAGATTTGCATTATTGTTTACTGTTTTGTCACAAAAAAATTAGCGATTGTCACTTTTTCAAGTACAATAGACAATAGCAGCAGCTTCTCATAAGACCTCAGAGATTCTTCTTCTGACAACATTTGTAAGTTTTGTTGTTGGCCTTATCAGTGATGCTTTGCTCAATTCTTCACATTTTGCATAATGTTTTGCAATAGTAGTTAATATCCCACTGGTAAAATACAATGATTGCAGTGAAGGAGACTTATTCAAAACATATGCATAGATTAAAACAAGATTAAAACATGTGCGTCAGACAATAAATGACTTCACTTTTCAAAAAGGATTAACTGGATTTTTAAACAAAGATATTGATTTTAAATATTATTAGACTACTATTAAACAATTTTAATTTTTTTTTATCTTTTACATGATGTAATAATTATTTCCTTTAGCCTTTAATTTATAGCAGGTCCACATCAGCTCTTTTGAGTTGCCAGACTTTTAACCTGCTTTGAGAAATAAAAAATGTATGTATGTATGTATGTATGTATGTATGTATGTATGTATGTATGTATGTATGTATGTATGTATGTATGTATGTATGTATGTATGTATGTATGTATGTATGTATGTATGTATGTATGTATGTATGTATGTATGTATGTATGTATGTATGTATGTATGTATGTATGTATGTATGTATGTATGTATGTATGTATGTATGTATGTATGTATGTATGTATGTATGTATGTATGTATGTATGTATGTATGTATGTATGTATGTATGTATGTATGTATGTATGTATGTATGTATGTATGTATGTATGTATGTATGTATGTATGTATGTATGTATGTAGTGTAGCAAATGCTTAACACACATAAACAGTGTACCAAAAATAAAAACTTAGATTTGTTCTAAGTTTAACAATGGTCTAGTAATGATCACCCCAGTGTTATTGGATGCACAAAGTGGTTTTTTATCAGCTGCCTTTTCAGTGCCATTGGGATGTCATTATACACCTTTCTTGCAGTATTTTTTGTGAGAGAGCAGTATTACTGGTACTGTTGAGTGAGGCTTAACTCTTTTCACATGCTTTAGGGACCTGATCACTCTGGTCTTGGGGTTTTTTAGTGAAGGGTTTAACAAAGTGCTCTGTGGCATATCAGAATGATAGACATTCCTAAGAACTGTCAGGCAATATGACTTTAAGACTTTTGTTTCCATTACTCTATATTTTTTAGTCTTGTTGGAACCACAAAAACAGAAAATCTCTTTATGGATTTTGATAGTTCAGTTTGATAGAAATATTGCTCAAGTTTGGTGATAAAATATTTCAGTTCAAATTATCAGTGTAGAGAGATCTCTCTTATATTGAGTTCAGCTTGTTTAGGCTTAAGTTCTTTGGCAGGATATAGACCATAGGAGACATAAACATAGCTGGAAATATGATTTGTTATATTGGTTTCTATGCTACTGCTGTTCAATACATTATCTTTTCAGAGATGGTGATCTAATTCAAGTACTGTATTGCCTAAGGTAGATGACTAAGAAAAGTATATTATTAGTCTGTAGAGGCTGTCCCTTACCTTGAGAATGATATGATGTTAAGGAGAATGGATTTATCAAAGTTGTTGAGTTTATGGAGTTTTCCTCTTTGTGCATGTGTTTGTAAGTGTGTGCGTTTATTTATGTGTGTTTGTTTGTGTGTGTGTTTGTATTTGTGTGTGTGTGTGTGTGTGTGTGTGTGTGTGTGTGTGTGTGTGTGTGTGTGTGTGTGTGTGTGTGTGTGTGTGTGTGTGTGTGTGTGTGTATTATTGGTAATGTAAGGCCCCTGCTTAAGCAACATCACTTGTTGCCCTGTGATATAGGAAATTTAAGCAAGTATGCATACGCATGTTCATGTTTATGTTTGGTCCTCTTTGAAAAATAAGGCATTGAAGTCTGATCATTTTGAAACATCTACAACTTATTATAAAGTGGTTTTATTCTCTTTTAGTTCTTTTATTCTGTTTTAATTGTATTTGTAGCCTTTAATTGTATTTTTGACTCTAGCAGATCAATTTGTTGATAAGGGGAAGTCATTGAATTCAGGATTTGCTTTGTTTATGTTTCTAAAATGCATTTGTTTATGACAGAAATTGTCTGGCAACTTGTTTTTATGGTTTATCACAGGATCCTAAGGAGTTTGGAAAACCTGAAAAATCTGGAAAGTCAGGGAATTAGGTGTGAGGCCAGGGAAAACTTGGGAATCCTTGAAAAATCAGGGATATTTGTCTGATCAAGGAATTTTTTGCTCTCTCATTATCTTTACTCTTGCTTTGTCAATACACATGTCAAACCATTTCCTTGGTTTGTCAAAACTACTTGGAAAATGTGAAAAATGTGAGGGAATTTTTTAAAGTTTACTATGGAGAACCTGGAAATGTAACAGATTTTTTCAAAAACAGTCATGAGAATCCTGTATCAGGAAATCTATATTTTTTATTTCCATCAAGGTGTGGCTGTCAACTTCCAATTTCACTATGTTGCTAAAAATTGTAGATTCCAGGTGTATCTTGCTATAACAATATTGCAAAAGAAAGTTCAGAGACCAATGAGTGCACAGATAGTTGAGTCGTACTTAAAACCAGGTTGTGTTGTACTTTATGCTTAAGCCTGCATTCTATCTCTTCATTGCATAGGATTATATTAGCTTTGTTCTAATATGCAATAGTATGATTTAAAATGCACTTACTCAAATTCATATATGGGAAAACAAAACACCTAGTTTCTGCAAGGTGGATCTTTCAACATACAAACGAATGGGGAAGTTCCCCCACCAGCCCATTAGATTTCCCCACTAGTTGGTATATATTTCCCCCTTATCAAGTGCCATTTTTATAAAGTTGTTTTGAAAATTAACTTTGAATACACTCCTTACAATGCTTTTGTATCGAATAGTTTTCCTTCTTTCGTCTTATTATTTCCAACCAATGTCTATTTGATTTTCTTGCACTACATGAAAGCCAGGTAGTTATGTCCACACCCCCTGTTACAACGTCCCTTAGTGTCAACTTCCCACTAATGAAAATTCCTGAAAATATCCATGTTTCTGTAGGAGTTTTGTCGACTGAGCACTGGCAAGGCTAATAAAGTTGAATAAAATAAGCTTAGTTAACGAGTGATTAAAAAGGGACCCAGATTATGACGTCGAACTAGCCAGACATTTAGCAAATGTGTGTTCTTGCCTTGTAGCTCTTAGAAACATGCCCGTTCGTTGAAAAGACTAGAGACGGAATGATGAGGCACAGGGTAGTTGAGAACTCTTAATTACACACCTTTTAGACAAGAGATTAGTTTATAAGAAACTATTTCTCAGCTGTTGCAAAACATAGGAAATCACAATAGCCTTACTAGGCTTTGCGCATTAGCTAAGTTCAGACACATGTAAAATCTGCAATTTTTCATGGATGCCCATCATCTTTTTAATTTGTATATATTCCCTGTGTTACTCTATGTTTTCATGTGCTAAGTTTTTGTAGTGCTTGTCTGTTTGTGAAACACTGCAGTGTTGTACAACGTGCTGTATTTTTTGGGTATAGATGCACAAAACACCAAAACTCAGACATTTTGCTAGAAAAGTCTCTCAATACTGGGCCCAAAATACCTTCTCATAAAGTGGAAAGGCTGTAGTCTATAATACTCGCCAAAAGTCCAGAGAAATTTTGCACTTTTTTATTCCGTATTTGACCTTCTTGCCATCTGTCCTCTAGACATTGTTGTTTTTGGGAGCAATACATGCGATAAAGGAAAATTTTCACTTTCACAATAAATCGAAGTGTCTAGTGGACGAAAAACCATTGTTGTGGGGGGAGGCATAGTGATGCATGTTAGGTGCAAGGATGAAAAATTGAGATGAATATGGTTTTTTGTCATTTTTTGTCCCAAGGACTTGTATTTTATAGAATTTTAGATTCAAAAGCGAACCTTCGTCCACAATATCTGTTTTTGCATTTGAGTCTGCAATTTACCGAATTCAACGTTATCTGTATATTATTACTACGACTAGTTGCTTCCTAGAGATTGGATCGCTCGTAAAAATTTGGTCTTACAAATCATTCTAAAACAACATCGAATTTGTTAGTGTGTTGTTAAGTTGCCATCTGATTATATCGCCACTCCACAGTTACGCTCTGGTCTCCTTGTTTTCCTTTTGATAGCTGCATTGTACTTCCTTCGTACATTCAATTAATTGCCGAAAACGTAGCTGATGTTTATAGTAGACATTGAGCTTTTCGTAAGACAAGTTGCATTAGAGTTGTTGTTGTTTATTGTTGCTGTTGTTGTTTTTGTTTTTTAAGTTAGTGTCTATGCTGCTATCATAATGCAGTATCAAGTGTAAAGTCCGTTTGCAAAAACTTCTAACTTGGTGTTTTAGGACATCTTGAATTAACGTTTCCTTTCTTGGATCAGAATTTGGACGGAAAAGACACTTCGGTGCTTAAGTCCAAAGGAAGTCGTGGTTCTGCCAAGTCGCAGTTGAATTGCATGGGTTCACTTCTTAACAGGAATATTTTCCCTCTTGATTATGCAAGTCTCGAAGTAGGACTATGTTCGAAGCGCTGTTTTATAAAGAACCTCGCTTAAGGCCTGGTTCTTAAAGTTGTTTGTTTGTGGACTTCTTCGTACCAAATTATAGTACTAAAGTACTTTGATGGCTCCTTGATTTTAGCTGCATATCTAGTGCTATATAGACATTACAAATGATAAGTATTAAGACAGGATACGATAGACATTGTATGTTTCAAAGCAAAGCCCTGCACAAAGCACTACTACATGAAATACAAAAATTGTACGCGAATTTGACTTCTTTTAATGAAACTGTCTTCCTTGAGGTTGTCTCCATTCCGTCTTTCCCTGTCTTTCGTACTCAGGAAAGACTAGAGAAGACAAGAAAGACCTATGGAAATGAGGCTTTAGTAGTGCAAGCTCCTTAAAGTTGTTAGCCCTCTACTTGTAGGTTGCTCATAAAGCGGTTCATTATGTATGAAAAACGTGTGTCTTGGCATATTCGCGTGTTATTTTTCACTGACATGGTATTTATCCCCTGGTTTTATTATAAATTTTGTTTCATTAGTATTTGCAGGTATTACAGTGGAGTAGAGATTGGTTTAAAGCGGTGGAATTCTTTCAATCAAAACTATTAAGAGAAGGAATGCATTTTGCTATATGTTAGATAAATATGTGCTTTTTGTTTCAATGAATTTACCGGCCTTCTGTCGAGAGGTCATCGGAATTTTCGAAAAGCGGGAATTACAATGTGAATCGAGTGGCCAAACAATACCGACTGAATAGGTGACATTTTCTATGTACACTTTAATCCATTCACATAAACACTATTTTTCATGAGATAGCGTTGCTCCCAAGGAATTAAATTATTGACAGTTCATCATGTGATTGAATTTGTTGTTCTGAAACTTAACTACTTGGAATATTTTATGGGTGGGGTAATCCTATGTCAACACTCACTTTGCGGTGATCGCATGTTCGAAGAACCTGCATAATAGGTCTCATTAGTGAGTAGCAGCAACAACAACACCAACAGCAACAGCGCAACCAATCAAAAGCAGCAACAAAAGCAACAGCACGGCTGGGTTGTCAGTGCAGGGCTTTCTTTACGTCTGAAACCATCGTCCTTCTTGATCCTTTTTCGATAATAAATCCATGGAAACTTGCAAACCATATGAAGCCGGACATGAATTTTGTGAACAGATGATCAAGGAGCTAAATTCCAAATTATTGAGCAAGTTGTGTAGCATATTGACGAGCACCTGTTGCATTCATAGGCCAGTCCTTGTTAGGTATATTGGGGCCTTGCCGACAATGGTCTGATCTGCTGATAGAAATATTTAATCTGCTGATATTATGTGATTGCGATTGCTTAGCCGCTAGCAGACAACAAAATAGAAATCTCAAAAAGGCCTAGAATAACTGGCGTAAAGTTAGACAAACTGTGTGTATATTCGTTGCATGGGTGGGTAGGATGTTTTTCCACAGTAATTTACATCCACTTAAACCGCATTCATTGTAGAGCCAAGCTTAAAATAAGAAATGCATTTAGGCTCACACCTCCATAAAAGTGGGAATGGCCTTCCTTGTGATTGCACAAAGGGCTTGGCAGAAGCTAAGAACGACCAATCTTTCTACAAGGTAAAGTGACATGCAATAATATTGTCCAAAAATTATTACACTTAAATACATATCATAAGCACATATTTACTTGTGTTGGTTTTAATTACCCACTTTCATTAGATTGATAGGCTTTGTTTACTATTACACACTTTCCCAAATCACAGATCCACTGTTTCGATTTAAACTTCACAAAGTTGGCCAGATACACACAAAGTTTAGGCCCTGATTTAGAAACTTAGAAACCAGGCGAATAGGGATATGGTGACGTAACTTGATGATGCTTAGACGTCTTAGGGATGATTTTCAATCAAAGGTGAATGTACTGGAAGGGTATAGGGAATGCAGTGCCCCCTGATAAATAGGGAGGTTTTGGTTGAACTTCTTTGGCTGATCTTATTTTCGTTGGGTAATTCATTTATGTCACTCTTTTGTTACTGCTTTTGCACCAGCATGCTATGACGTTTGTGAAAAATGAGCAGACTCAAGTGTTTCTTAGCCTTTTGCCCTCATCTTCCTGATCAGTTTCCGTTTCACTTTCATCAAGATTCCTATGGAAACAATCAACATTCGCGCGCCTGGTTTTAATTATGACTTTCAACGATGACTAACGATTTTTATGATAATGATTAATGATTAATGATTAGGGTAATGATTCATGCCAGTTATACTTGTTTTGCTAGGTGTCCGTTGTTTAGGCGTTCTGACACAGACTTGAAAACTGCATTTCACACTTTTTATAAGAAACTGCTTTACAAGGAGCCTACATCTAGAAAACCAGATATTCCGAGGAACCTTTACTACTTTTGAGAAAACCCTTGAGAAAATTTTCAGTTTCGACTATTTTATCACTGCAAGCAATCGAGAATTGAGAAGCTAAATGTGTATAATCCTTGTACCAAATGCCCTTTAGCCAGGTTTCCTTTGAACACATATATTGCTTATAGCACTTAAGTGTGCAGTTAGAATCAAGGAACTATTGAGGAACTTTAATACTTAAATGTGGCCGAAAGAAGTCCAGAAATAAGGAACTTTTAGAACTAGGCATTGTGCTAGGAACTTTATGAAATAAAATGCGTATAGTCTTTCATAAATGCCTCACCTGACTATGAGACTAATATCGAAGAGTTGTTATATACAGATAAGATGCTGTTTATTTCATTCTGAATATTCATTGTGGCTGGAATAAAGCATTAATGTTGCAGAACATGCTACAGTCAAAGGCCATTTTTCAGAAATTATCAATGAGATTAAAAGCAATCGAAAAACATCTTGAGTACATTTACAGTAAATTAGACATTTGAGTGAGATCCAGCCTGTTTTAGACAGTCAATCCTGTCTGTAGACAAACCTCTACGTTGGTGCTTTGAAAGAGGAGATTGGCAAAGTTGGGAAAGCTGCCAGTATATGCTGTTTCTTGTCGGTTTCAGGTGGCCTGATTAGATATGAGAACATATGTTTCTGTTTGGCCGAGAATTTGTCTTGCACAGTTAGTTTTAATAGAAGATTTTCTTTTCTTTCGTTTGCATTCATGGGGCTACATGTATGTCTTTCTATGGCGACTGTAAGTGCTTTGAAATCAAGATTAAAATAACCCTTTGTATTGATAATGTGGAAAGAATGTATATTGTTTAATCCTGGGATGTTTTCAAAGCTGTTGAAAAGTAGCTCATAGTTCAGGGCTCTATGTGAATATCTTCAATAAGGTGAAGTGACTGGAAGATTTGTGCAATTGTCAGCGAAAATGTTCGAAATATGTCTCCGTTGGAGCATTATTGGTATATATTTTTGAACTGCATTTTTCACGTCAAATGTTAGGCCTCAAGCAGTGAACCCGAGGATGCCAGTATGTTTATCTTTGACTAGATTTTGATTGGCTTTTTGTTGCAATGAATCGAATCCAGGACCGTTCCCTAGAACGTCTCTTTGGAGAGGGGGGAGTAGGACCATACAATCTGCCGAATAAATGGACGTGGCCCAAATTATTGAAGAATATATGTTTAAATTTGTAAGTGTTCTGTAGTTAATTTGCCTGCAAATTCTGCGAATCTTCTAAGCAGCACTTAATTCTTCACCAGAAACCCTTAGGATACAAAACATAAAAGCAATTTTCCTGACAGAATTTTTTCTAGGTGGGTTAGGCCCGCATACCCCACTGTAGGAACTGATTAAATCCTGATTATCCCGACATATTTTTAGCTGTTCTCACAATTGATTTGTATAGGTATAATCTCAACGGCACATCAGACTTTTCGACTTTGTGGTATTCGTACAAGCTTTTCCTGTCTAAATTAAAACAGTGCACATGACCCGACTTACCTAACCCGGATAGGATGGGATGATGTGGTATTATAAGTGCCGCAGATTGAAGTCGGTTGGAACAATACCATGGCAACGTGAGCCGATTTGGTCGGTCGATAATAAGCATAGTCACCGCCATTAAGTGCTGTTGTGAACGCAACTCTTGGAATGTTCCCTAAGTAACGGTACAGTGTGGCCCCTGTGGGTTTCCGACAAGAACCATGTTATTTCTAGACTGCTTGGTGTACCCATGCACTTTTTTTATACGAAAGCTTTCTCGCCCAGTACTGAAACTTTCTTAGCTTTTTCATATTATAACTGAGACTTTTTTATGACTCAGCAAGAATAGTGGAGTTTGCATGCCATTACAGTTTTAGAACTTAGCAAGAATACAAGCATTTTTTTCTAAGCAACAGGTTATAAGAAACGGTAGGCTCAATTTTTCGAAAGTTATGAAACAACCCTACCCAAATTGAATAAAGCTGAGAAACTTTTATAATTACGTCACATGAGAGTTTTGAATTTGTTAGGGAGGATAGCAACTTTGTCTCAGCTGAAAGGGTGTTCCATAATTTTGCACCTCTGCAAGAGCACGATATTTGCCCGTTTGAGGTATTTTCTGTGAGTGGAGTAGTGAGAATTTCTGGAGAACATTGCTTGCAAGTTGTGTGGAGCAGGGTTGTTGAGAGACTTGTGAGTGAACTGTTTATTTTGCCTTGGAAGCACGTTTATTACCTTTAAGAAACATGTAAGAAACTTTTGATAGCATAATGGCCAGAAAATTTAAGAAACTGCCTACCAGCACCAGACCTTAATTTCTTATACAAAATTACGTGTAGTCGAGTTTGCGTAAAACTACAGTTTTACACAGACAGATAGACAGGCAGGCAGGCTGGTAGGCTGGTAGGCAGGCAGGCTGGTAGGCAGGCAGGCTGGTAGGCAGGCAGGCAGGCAGGCAGGCAGGCAGGCAGGCAGGCAGGCAGGCAGGCAGGCAGCCAGGCAGGCAGGCAGGCAGGCAGGCAGGCAGGCAGGCAGGCAGGCAGGCAGGCAGGCAGGCAGGCAGGCAGGCAGGCAGGCAGGCAGGCAGGCAGGCAGGCAGGCAGGCAGGCAGGCAGGCAGGCAGGCATTAAGTAGAAGAGATGATTGTCTTGCTACTTTCTTAGGTCCCAAAAATCCAGCATTATAGTCGAGAACTACTTTCGTATAAACTACTCCACTTTCTATTAAAAAAGACGTTTACTCAACGATGATGACGAAAGATAGCGACTACAGATGGCGACTAAAGATTGCGACTAAAGTTGTCGCAAGAGATAGCTTGTACTTTGGAAGGATACCACCAGGAATGGATTGTTAATAAACTCCAATATTTTTCTTTAGTATAATTACTTCTTAGTCTCAGTTAGCTGTCGCTCTCACTGCGCTTAACAAAAGTACCTTTACTGGATTCATAGCACTCTAAAGAACATAATCAAATTCTTTTTTATGTACTTTCTATATTACTGTGCCTCTACTAGGAATTCATGTTGTTAAACAATGCCGCATTAATCTCTTTCTTGTCTTGTAATATGTTAGCGGGCTCACTACGGGGGCAATTTCGAGCATTCTTATGAAACCGTATCGACTATTGATCTGCCATGGCGTGACGTGACTGTTTCTGCGCATATCACCGTTTCAGCCTTCTTTAGGAACGGAGGCGGTATGGATTCCGGGTACCTTATATCAAACTAGTATTATTTCCAGGGGTTTCTCGTTGGGATTTAACGTTGTTGGAACAAGATAGAGACCGTGCATTGCTATCGATGCCTCTGATTGGTGAATGTATTCGTACGTAATTGCTAGGGGGCCCAGGGGCGGATCTTATTATGGTTCATTTTGGGGGTGCAGCCTCCTAACTTTAAAGATAATTAGCATTGATCTTGCCTTTTAAGGTTTCCCATTGCCCATGGCAAATTCAGATCGTGTTGTTTTCGAACATCTTGATGTACAGTGCTGATCGCTTGTTATTTTTCTTACCCCTAGCCCTTCCTTAGGTTGTGGACTATTGCTGGCTATACTGTAAGTCTTGCTTTCCGATAGGCCTTATGCTTGGATAATTTTAAAACAGTTACATATAACTGTAGAATTTGTAATTGTACTTTTTCGTTTGATTAAACTAAAATGTTGTTATAGTCTCTGAAAAGTGGGCATGGTTGCAATAAAGCCACGTCCCTTTTGGATGTTGCACCTAGAGTTCCGATGCAACTTATAAGTTGCCACTGAATTCACCCGATTTTTTATAAGTAACTTGGAATTTCGAGCCAAAATTTTGATCTTAAGTTGCTGAATGGTTGCGTTTTCAAGTCATTTGCAACAATTATACAACAGAGAGGAAAGCAAGAAAAGACATAACATTTTCATTATACATTGTATATTTATTTGGACAAATAAGTCCTCGCAGATTTCCTTTTCTGCAAATATTGTATGATCTGCATTGTTTGAGTTTGAGAGCGAGTTTAAATAGAGAACTGCCTCCAGTATTTGCTTAGTAATAGTTTTATAGTTACTTGCACTTATATCTTTACAGGATCGAAGTTACTTAATAATTTTCAAAATTGAATTCAACTGCTTGTAAAGGGATCGCTTGTAAACAAAATATAATGCGTTATGTTTTTATGCTGCCAATCATGCAGCAGTTTGGAAACTGTACACACTCTGTAGAATCTTTAGAATATGGAGTTGGGTTTTCGAAGTGCTCAAATCAATCTATGGCGAATTTCCACAATGCTTGATTTATTTTGAGCCAAGACTGATCTGACCTTTACGGATATATAGTGATTAAACCACTCTTTATGTAAGCTATTAAGTTTCTCAGTCTCTCTCAGTCTCATTTTGCCATGAATTTACCAAGGAGTCCTTTTCTACGTCGCACTGCATTTCATCACATTTTCACAAAGGTGAGCCCAGTGTTTTCTCCATTCTATCTAGCCTTAAGAGATATTTTTGTGTGCCGGGAACGGACCTGCTGTTTAGAGCTCACATGCTGGGTAAACCAACTGGCAATTTCTGCAGGACATCTTGCCTTTAAAAGAGCTCAAAATCGCGACTTCTTTTGAGATAATAAAAGTCAGGTTTGCCATTTGTCAGTTATTGACAATCCTGTGTATTTCATCACAGTTTTTGATGCAGTATAGCCGTTTTATGTGTATTTGTTGCCTTTGCAGCGAATTGATTATAATGTACGCGTTGTGGTATAACTAGATCAGTGGTTGGCATTTCACCTATGAACTCCAATGAAATTGTCTCCACACTCTGGACCACTTGTGTAACATAGCATTTTGTCAAACTCAAACCTGGTAGTCTGTCTGGTAGTGTGAAAAGTCTTTGTGTTGTCGATTAGACACTATTCTGTTGTCACAGAATGTGCATATGATAATGTAGGATGATAACTGTTGAGTGGATTTCTTTGTCTGGGTTTTGGCATTTTCAGTCGATTCAAGTTGCTACGTCTTTGAACACTCTATTGAATTTGTCCTGAACTTGTAAGACTTTTTCCGCTAGAACTCCCAAGGTTCCATTTTCTTATCCTGGACAGTTGGTATACTGAAAGGAACGTGATTAGGGCGTGGTGGGTGGAATTCTATCGAGGATTCTGCCTTTGTTAGGAGCCGCTACCTCTTTTAGTAGTTGTGCAACTCTAATGGAGTTAGTTATCTCGGAAGGATTCTGTTAAAGTTTCGTATCCTTTAGCTTTTAGGGTGACTTGTTGTTTTAGAGTGATCAATGACGCTTTGAATATTGTTCCAAGATAGACAACTGCTTGGAGTGAGTGCTGCTTTATCTCAACAAATAAATCTCATCAGTGGTACCGTCCTTGAAGGTTAACTGGGAAAAGGGAGGGGGACTATGCTGCGAGCCATCTTGTGGACCACACCCATGATCACACCAACTATTTCCTTCTAGAATCTTAAAATTTCAATACATATAAGGTCAAATAATAGTTATATGCAATTAAAGTAAAATATGTACAAAGCATTCACTATACTAACATACGCTCATTGGAGGGGGACTGAGCCCCCAAAACCCTATTCATTTGAACAAGGAGGCTGACCCCCGCAAGCCCCTTACACGGCACCTCTGTGTCTCATGTTCACTTGTACTTAAATTTTTCTAAATTAGTTTTTTAATGAATCGCCGGTCCCGTTAATGTTTTGGTGACTCACTGATTGCGTAGCGGTATATGTGGACGACTAAATAGGACGATGGGGATATGACATACGAGTCACGGCATCTGATCTTTATTGCTATAAAGTTTATAGGCTATTGGTGGCAAGCCATACCGAGCCAATATTCACGGTCGCTCCCAGGGACGACTCAGTGTGACTTGCATGAACTACATTTCTTGCACGGCTGTGCTGTCATGTGAGCAGGGTTGTTCTCATAAAAATTGAAAGTAAATGGGCTGTGCTGTCTACTGTAATGGGACACAGCCAATATTTCATTCAAACTCTTCACGTTTAAATGCATACAGGGCTGTTCAAAAGTTATTTGTAAGTAACAGAAGGTATACGTAAATCCGTAATTAAAGATTGGTGTATAATACTGAGTTAGGAATTTGTCATAATAGCATACGCTCGTTAGGAAGGGACCCCCACAGCTCTTGCCATTTTGTCATAGATTTTAGGAACCCCCAAACTGCCCCTCTATGACCCTCCTAGTACAGAGTCTTCTCGTTCGAACTTAGTCTGTAGATCGAGCCGCTCATAACGACGTTAGTGCATTTTTGCTCGGTCCAGCCTGTCACTGCACGACCTTCAAAGGAGGCCTATGGATTCACTAGTGTTTGGTCTTCTTTGATCCACGTCGAGTACTTTTTCACATTTACTTTCATCGTCTCAAGACGAATTCGTTTGAAGTAGACTTAAGTGGTGGATTATACCCTGATACAACTCAAGCTTTGTTTCTAATCCCTCTTCTTGGACGTTTTGTTTCTTTAATCGTCAGCTTTCTCCGCCATCTTTCTTGTCGGCCTACTTCGTCACTCAGCCTTTGTTTATAAAACTCGGCTTTTTCTACGTTCAGCACGCATTAATTGTCTGTAAGATAAACTTCGATTAGTCAAAATATTTGCCTTTTGAATTCCAGCGTTTCTTTTTTATTATTGGAAAGCTATTGTGTAACCGCGGCACACAAGTACCAGAAGTAAAACTAAGGTAAAGTAGGAATCTTCCAGGAAACCGAAAACGCTTATCGATACGTTAAAAGAATAATTTAGAATGATAATGATGGCAAATAGGAATGTTTCAAAATTTACGTAGGTTTTGTTTCATGGAGGAAAATTGTAGTAGGTGAAAATTTTAGATAAACTCAGGATGTTAGACCCAGATCGGGGTGAAGTGTATAAGTTTCTTGGGGTGGAACAGGCAGGTGGTATCGAAACAAGGAGCCTATAGGAAAAGGTCAGTAATGAAGAGGCGGCAAAAAGGGTGAAATTTGCTTGTGAAATGATAAAAGTGATGGATGATGAGAATCATATAAAAGCAATTAATTGAAAAGTTATTCCAACGGCAGCTTTTGCATTAAATGTTTGCTGAATGACAAAAGGTTAGCTTGGTCTGAGTTGGGTATGATCGTTAGAATGGGAGATTGCGGGTGAAGAAACTATTGGAAAGACAAGCAAATGATGAAAGGAGACCTAAGAGGATTGGGACATAAGAATATATGGGAGATTTGTATGCAGAAACAAGCAGGATTTGCCCGGTACATGCGCAAATCACACAATAGCTGGGTTGGAGCAGCATGGTAAAGAGAAAACTTGAAAGAAAATAGAACAATTCTTGATGGGGTAGTGAAGGCAATGATGGACATTGATAGGGAATTAGAATTAATGTAAAGCTAGAAGGAGAAATGATAACAGGAATATCACCTTTGGTTAAGGCAGAGATTTGTACCTGGCAATACAGCATCAACAATACCAATGCATGGAAGATATCGCGAGCAGTAGCGATATAGAGGGGACCAAGAGGAACGAAAACCCCTTTAGAGCTAGACTGATATTTTATCGGAAGATTTTTATCTTGTGGGAAAATTGATGCAGTCGCTTTTCTCTTCTATGTGCTCAATTTTGAAAGTAATGGCTTCATAAAAACGGAATATATTTGTGATATTTTTTTCGGAAAATCTTGCGCCCCAGATTTAGTATAGGAGGACATAGAATGGAAAAATATTTGGATTTATAATATGGCATGTCTGCAGCAAGAATATATATTAGCAAAAAGGCAAGAGAAAATTACAAAGTATCGACAGCTTGCATTTGGATTAAGAGAGAGAAGATCTGGATGTGATATAATTATTCCTTTGACTATTATTACTATTGGTGGAAGAGTGGAATAAGTTGTGCATGATATTGGAAAACTGTTTAGCGGACGTCTAGAGAGGGTCAGGTTAGTTGAGATAACAATAAAAGCGATGCCGAAAATATTGGTAGTGGACAGTGAAAACATAATTCGAAAGTACTTTCGTGAATAGTACAACATGAAGAGTAAATATTGACTGAAAGTTTGTTGTGTTTCGATTTATCTTTCCATGGATTATGATGCTTATTTTGGAGCCAAGAATATTTTATGACTCAGTATTGACGGCATAAATGAGCGTAGTTGTTTTGCTTAATTAGCAATATCAGTGATTGTAGTGACCAACAATACGGTAGATAGATCGGTATCATAGTATCGATGTGGTATAATTGTACACCATCTTCTTGTCATAAAGGTTTTCAATTAATACTTAATGATCGAATTAAACAAGTAGTTTTGTTTTGATCTATGGGACTTTGTTAGAGATTGTGGTAGTCAAGAGCGCAAATTTGAGGTATGGGTCGCTTTTACACCCTCGAATAATTTCAGTACCCGGCCCTATTCGCTATTTGATAGGGATAAAATCGGTCCTTGTCGGGCTCTGTACTTGAATTGCTGCTCGTTTTAAACCATCTTAAGCAGGGTTGTAGCAGCCCGTTATATCACACCCAAAGTCGGTTCCGATTCTGCTCTGATCTTACTGCAGTCCTTCAAGTTAGCTACCATGCAGTAGTATAACCATCGGGACATATTGCAGTAGTATAACAATCGGGACATATGGAGAGTAAATAATCTGCAGCTTCTTGAAACTGTGGCAATTTAGACTTGTACATTTGCTGCTCTGGTCGCAGTTGGCCTGAAAACACATTAAGTGGAATCACAGCACATTTAGAAAATTTGCCTAGTTTGCTCGTAGCTATCTTGGTTACTTTAAAAACTGGGATATTTAAACTAATAACCTTTTTCCTTTTCATTCCAGATATTTTGTGATGACTGATTTAAATGTTTATACGTTTTGAATATTAAATGTTTGCTTCAGTCCTCTTACTTCTTTGCATGCTTCAGTTTCCAGGACTTAGTTAGGGACTTTACATATAGCGATTCTTTTTCCGTTGTCAGAGTATGTGACAGCTATATATAAGAAAGCTGATATATTTGCAAACTCTGTAGCTAGGTTTTTGCACAATAGAAGGAAATCGGCTGCAAAAATGCGTTTTCCATATGGCTTCTTGTAACAGCAAGCGTTGTGCGATCAATGGTATTTGTCATCACTGTTCTAATTCGGCTGGATTTTTCAGCTTTTGGGTCGAACATCAGCTATTGTCTGAATTTGTGCTATGGACACTGCATAATCGGAGGATTTACTCAAATTGAAGTTGCTGCTGGCGGTAATGCGTCGAGATCGTTATGATCTAAATTGCTAAATCCATTGTTGTGGTTGCTATCAGGAGATTTAGGGCAGTAGATCTCAGTCGTTCTATCCGCTCAGCGTAAATCAATAGCGCGTTTTTGCATTTGATGATAATAACAAAGCGAATCGTTGCACGGGACCAAGTCACATCACCGAAGCATGCTGGTCGATTTTATCACGCTTGATGTTGTGGTAAATTGCAAAGTCCATATGGTGACAAATCTAGTATAGCAGTCTGGATGTTTCCTGCATTGCACTCTGGTTTTCCGTCAGATCTGTGCATCTGTGACTTTCACTACCTGCAACACACGCTTCATTTCATCCCAAGAGCAAAGAAATTGCTATCTACACCTACGTTATCCGAAGGCCTACGAATATAGCACAGACAAGAATATTTGGACATTTATAGATGATCAGAATGACCTGTTATCAGTAGCTTGTGTTTTGCATTGATTCGAAATAGCACCTTGTTATTTACAGCGGATTTTACAGTGACGGCTTGATCGTTTGATGAGTTAGGTGGGAACTAGTAAGTACAGGACTTTATTTGCTTCCACTATGTTGATGACATCTCCAGAGGAAAGCTGCCGACTTTTGTCCGATCATATTGCACTGAATTATGAGCAGGATCATTGGGAGGTGAGTGATTTTGCTTGCTCACCATACTCTCGTATTGTTCTCAGCAGCATACAGCTAGTGATAATATCCTCGAATGAATTTTTGCATAGTGTTGATGGTAAGTCAAGCATTTAGTAAAGCTATCCATACATGCCAACAAATAATGTGTTTTGTCCTGGTCAACTTTTGTTACGGTTAACAAAAGATTGGCTTAAATGCCTGCTGTTGTTGTCCGACAAGAAAGATGGCTTACAAAATTATCTATACAGCAATAACATACTCGTCGTTGTCGCCTCCAGTAAGCTCTGACATATGTCCGTGAATTTTCTAGTGACTTCTTGTGCCACTAGTCCATAGCTTTTTCTGTTGGCAAAATTTCAATCAAGTAGCATTAGAGTAAGCAGTTCTGCCTCTCTCTAAGCTTGTTCTGCTTGAAGCTGAATTATATCTGACCTCTGCAACTGTAGCGACTTCTGTTTGTATCTTTATTGCTGTTTCGCCTACCAATAGGCACTCTTCGATTTTTGTTCGACCTTCCTTTGGTACTTTTGTATGGGGGCATGTTCACTTTTTAGTGTTAGCTTTGATGGAGCCATTCATAAAGATTATCTTTGCGAATTTGCGAGTTCATGATGACACAATTTAATACAAATTTATGGACAAAGGCATTTATGTGCCCTGAAGGCGTAGAGTTGGTTCTATACAGGACTTGCACAGATATTTGGCTTCTCATAATCATTCGTTTGTGACTACAAAGTAACTATATGTAATGAGTGCATATTACCTAAATGAATAAAGATCTGTTGAGGACAATGCGGGTTCATTTCTGGTCGCGGTATTTTAGTGGTCGATAAGCAAAATCACGGCATGATCTGTTTCCTATAGAGACGATTCACACAATGGCGTATATCTAAATTATTTATTATTCCTTCTTCTTTCTTCATCATAGCATAGTGAGACCGTTTGAAATTGCTTATCCATACTACCTAAATTGTTCAAGGTTAAAACTGAAAGTTGGTAAATTTTTGTAGATATGACTGGGATGTTCAATTAAAATTGTGAGGTTTGCGCGCATTGTTGAAGTGAGCGCACGACTGTTTTGCTGCAGCCTCATTCTTGCCACAGCCTCATTTTTGTTGGAGTATGTTTGTTTTCTCGTGGAAACTACCAGTACAGAAAGTTTCAACAATGTACAGAACTAGTACTCAACAGCGTTACTTACAATTGTATGTCTAAATTGGTTTCGATTTAAATTTGCACCAGATCTAACCGTGCTGTTTTTGGTAGACGGACTTTAGAAACTGCTTGGATCATCTCTTGGCTTTTGTTTGTCAAAATATTCATTCATAGCTAGTTTCCGAGAGATTGGTTAGCAGAGATCTCAGTGTGACATAATATCTGTCTTAAGATTTTAGTTCCCATTGGTAAATACCAGTCAATATTTCCGATCTAATCATTAAATGAAGGCGGTTAACTTTGGAAATATATACGTGTATATATATATATATATATATATATATATATATATATATATATATATATATATATATATATATATATATATATATATATATATATATATATATATATATATATATATATATATATATATATATATATATATATATATATATACATACATACATTTATACGTATTTATATATACACACGCACACGCACACATATACATATATATATATATATATATATATATATATATATATATATATATATATATATATATATATATATATATATATATATATATATATATATATACACATCTTTTATTATTCCTGAAGAGTTGTTGTGATACAGGAGAGCGAAGCATGTGGCAGGAAGTAGACAAGATTATAAATAAATATACACATATATGTATCCATTAGGTATTCGACTTTCATAATCTGTAGATGTTTCGATAAGTAACGTCATCATACAAAACTAATGAAGATATTAATGGAAGCGTCTACAATTCAAGAGATTATAATTTTGAACAGACTGTGTGTTCAGTCAAAATTTATCGGTTTGACTATTTGATAGGATCTTCATTGCAGTATCTGAGATCCTCAAATATCTGTCTTTAACTTAGAATTGTTGGATAGTAAAAACTCACTGCACGCTTTTTCTACAATGCCTAGTTCCAAAAGTTCCTTATTTTCATACCTCCAATCATCAACTTGCAGTACTAAACTAAGTGTTCCGTAACAGTTCCTTAATTTTCACTCGTCATTTGCTGCTATACAGATAGTACAGACACAAATATTGGAATTCTGAATTTTGCCTTGAATTTTGGCTATAACATAAGTCCGATGACACATGAAACACTTGAAACGATATATGTGGGCTTTCGCTGCAAATGAATGGAACCGGCTTGCTAATTTTTGACTGCTTGCTGTTACAGAGAATTTTTCAAATTGAAGAGTTCCTTAGGGAATTTTCCTTTAGTAGTATAAGTTCTTTAAATGTTTCGCCACTTTACGTGTAGGTTCCTTTAAAAATGGTTCCTTATATGAAAAAGCGTTTATTGATTTTCAGTACTCATCCTCTTTGAGTAACTGTATTCTCTTGTAAAACATTTCGTCCCCTACCGTTAGTTTCTTCTAGGCTGACCGAAACCCAGCTGAAAATAACACTTCAACAGTGGGAAAATGAAAGAATCCATTACTCCTGTTACCCGATAACTTTACTTTGTTATTTATCACATTACTAGTCATGCTGGATAAAACCTAGATATTATACGTATGAATGCAAAACATTTTCTTTCGATCATTACCTGGGAAAAATTTTTCTGACCTCCCGAGATTCCATCAGGTTAGGAAATACATGATTTTTACTTTATAAGAAAATATTTTCGCCCAGTACTCTCTTGGCTTTTTTGTGAATCCAGTACTTGGACATTCTAAAGATTTTCTTAGTGAGAATATTCGAGTTTGTGTAACATTGAAGTGTTACATAGAGAGACAGGCACTACGCCAACATAGTATTGAAATGCTTCAATTTTCATGGGATATTCAATGCAAATTATATAAGATAGATAATAAGCTTGCGTGAAAATGGATCAAGTGTGTATCAACTTATCAAAAATCCAGTACTGAACTTCCTTAACTTTTTAAACAGCTGAGTACTGGTTTCTTATAAACCACTTTCTTATAGAAAGGCGTGTAAACATCGTATTTATCGAAACCGGGTGTATTGAGGAAGTTGGAATTGAAAGGAAACTAAACACCGGTGCTAACGGCCGTGCTTGATATACCCTTTATTTTCCAGTCTTCAGTGGATTCAGATTCTGCTGCCAATCATTAGATTTTCAAGATCTCATGTATCTCCTTGATTATACGGTCTACTGGGATATCAGAGTCGCACCAGTTATTTATATGGATGATAGAAACAACACTACGTGCTTAAACGTTATTGTTAAAACTAAGAATCCTTGTTGCCTGGTTGCGAGATGAATTTGTTGCAGGTGCACCTTGGTACAATCACCTGCTCGGCGTGTTCTTTTGATAAATATCATATTCAGGTTTTTACTTCATAACATAGCTAGAATTGAAGACGTATAATTGGGCATAACTCTGAACCTTGTAAATGCTTGGTTGCTATTAAGTGTGGAGTCATAGATCAAATTCAAGTGTATGATCTAAGCTGGTCGCAAAGCCCAAGTGATTTGCAGTTCATAGGCCGGTGAATTCGCCTGCCCGTGGGTTACTACTCATTAAACATTAAACGCATTGTACTAACGTGACTTATCCTTTGCTCTTTGTTGAACTAGGCTTTCAACTGTTGCCCAGATATGTTTGTCCAACATATGTAATTATAGGCTGAATCTAAAGCAATCAATATTTTCTTTCCTTGATCCAATAGTACTTCTGGGCACCGGCTTCGCGTAAAGCTCCACGCGCAACACTATCTTCCAGTGGGATGAAGTTCCTCACAGTTCTTTTTTCCCTTCTCTTTACATAATTTCATGTTTATATCGGTATGTTGAGTGTTGTTGGAACTGTTTTGAAACCCGCACACACCATACATTTGGCATTCTTCCCGCCTTCGCGTTTTGTAACAAAACTCGTTCACTTGACACCCACTGTTTTCTGACGCTCGGTAGATACCAGCTGACTTTCCCGTATAACTTTATCGGAGACGTTCCTTTTGTTTATCAGAATAGCAAAACTTAACCGCTGCAGTTATAGCAGGTATAGTACTGGATTCAAGCGACTACGTCTATCAATTTTCCTGGAGAAACACAACGTGTATCCAGGGCCAATTAGAGCGTCGTAAATATATTAGATCAAGCCGTATCAGTAACATATTTTATTTGTTAGCTAGCAATATCCTCCACATTGTGAACCTGCTACCGTCATATCGATATTTGGAGTGGTTGAGTTTCCCTATGAAACATGTACAGCACATACGATTATTCGGTAAGTGAATCCCTCTACCGCAATTGATATTGATCGTTTAATATCTTCATTTTTTAAATACCGTATTCATGGTCTCGCTTTTCATTCAAGTGCAGTTCTTTATGTAAACTTGTCCAGCAAGTCAGCATACCTGTTGTATGTGGTTAGTTTAAGACTCGATCCAAGCGTTCATGTAGGACGAGTAGGTTGAGTAGGTATAGTGAAGGAAGCTTGCGTCTTGTGTGCGATGTCCATCGTTTGGTAGAAACCGTTCGATCTCCACATCACTCCAGTAGCAGTTAACAGACCACTGTGTTGTATAGCCAGAGTATATAGAGGCACATCTTAGTTTGTTTACACTCTTGAAAATGGACGACGACAGGCGGGTGAGTACAGCCAGGGTTGCCGAATTAGGCCAAGTTAACCAGGCCTTCTTGACAAGTATGGATGAAAGTGACCATGGCCACCCAGAAATTAGCCTTAAACTCATTTCAGTATTGTCTAATGGGAACAGTGATTCATGTAAGTTTACGAAAACGAATTGTAATGAGGACGAGAGCCGGTTTAGTTCTTCACCCGTTTCGTCTGTAAAACCTACCAAAGGAATTACAGATGATGGTGAAGATATTAATACACCAGATGGGAATTGCACGTCATTTATTGATGGAAAGAATGGAAATTGTCGCGAAGAAGCCTCAGCTATCGCGCCATATGGAGTAACATCTTGTCAAGCAAGCCAACCTAATCAAACTCATCAACGCTATGATCCTAATATGAACAATTCAGCATCTACGTCTTCTAGTGGTTCATTCGATGATCTCATGAATGCCAATCCGCAGGGAAAAATGAAGGAAGATATAGAAGCTTATAGTATAGCACAAGAAGACCAAGGCCCACTTGTAGAGCAAAGGGAAAGAGAAAGCTCGAAGGGCGTGTCGTCAGAGAATGCATTTACGGCCATTGATTTAGGCCTGCATAAAGACGAAGCTCAAGATGGTGGATGTATGAAGAACATATCTTGTGATATTGCCGTACGTGAGAAAGTGGATGAGAAAGATCCTGATAGTTCTGCCCTGGAAGTTGGAGACTTAGATATCAGTGTCAGGTCAGATGCGACCGAATTCTTCTACACACCAGACATTTCACCCCCTAAAAGCCCGATCACCGGTTTTGTAGAGCAAAAAAGAGGAGTGAAATTCAGTGAGAAGAGCATCGAAATTGGACAGGACATGCTGGACTCATCATTCGACCAGTTTGATGAAAATGCTTTCATTGAGGAGCGAGTTGTTGGTTGCCTCGACCAAGACTACCTGCGTCGAATGGTTGATCCAAATAGCCAATTTTTCGTATGTACACCATTGATTATAAAGCTTCATAGCTCATAGGTAGATCCTGCCTATAATTTTACCTCATTTTCAATTTTCCTCATTTATCACGGCATTTTATTGCTTACCATGATGCAGATTATAGGCACAATCCTCACGTGTCTTGGCTTTTTCATATTTTTATCGAGTGGCATATTATGTAGGGCCAATACGGGATAGAACTCTAGAACATTCACAGGTCAGCCGTATTCGTGTGTTTATTCTTAGATCTTGCCGTTGACGTATGAACTAAATCTTGTGCAATTACGATGCCTATAGACTTTTGTTACTATCCTTGTGCTCTTGTCGTTCTTAGAAGATATGAGCGCATTTGACTCAATTATGTTCAGGCTTAATTGGTTTTCAGCTTCTTTATCTTTCAATGATCATATCCACCGTTGCAAGTATTAGGTGGTTGCTGGCCATTTGGTTCCAGTAGCCGTTTAAGGATTAAATTTTTAATCTCTTAAATAAAGTTTGCGAAGGTAATTGAAGTTATTGAAGTTGCAAGTACATTCATGCTTGATGGGTCATGGAAAACTTCAGAGCATTTTGGCTTGCCAGCTCGAGTTTTCCGTTGTGTACATAGCCTATCCTCCTTGAATATTGTTTCATTTTTAAGGGTCTTCGTGGCCACTTGGTTGTTTTGTTTGCAAATAGGACGATTTTTTGTAAATCCTTCGAAATTACGAATAGATCAATAGTACACCTCCATAAGGATATTAGAGAATTGAGACGGTGGACTGAAAATACATTTTCTGACGCTCAGTCATCAAACTGTTGGCGGCCCCGTATTGTATAGTGTATTTGAAAGGAAATTCAGCTAGTTCTTTATAATATTGTCTAGTGGTGTTTCCTGTAAGGTTTTAGAAGATTTTAGTTGCAACCCCTGTAGTTCAGATCTTAAGTACATACGGCCTGTTTTGTTAAACTTTGGTTGAAAGTTTCGTTTTGGACAATAGTTTCTTGGTAGTTATGAGGTGTGTTTTATGCGACCTTCTGGATGTTTTTTGTGACAGTTAGGGTATCCGATGCAGTAGATAAGAGCCTTGTTGGTTTGGTAGACAGACTGTACTAATGCTACCTATAAGAGTTCAATGATAGTGGTATTATTAATAGTTGCAGAATGATGCTGATGATCATATTGTTTATGGTGGTGATGATTCATGATGATGTTGATGATAATGATGGTGATAGTGATGGTGGTGATGTTGCTAATAATGATGATGATGATGATAAGGATGATGATGATTATGGTGATGATTCATGATGACGGTCATGATGTTGATGATAATGATGGTGATGATGATGTTGATACTGATGATGATGATGATCATGTTGATGATCATGTTGATAATGATAATGATTATGATGATCATGTTGATGATCATGTTGATGATGATAATGATTATGATGATCATGTTGATGATCATGTTGATGATGATCATGCTGATAATGAGGATGATGACGGTGATGGTGACTGTGATGGTGACTGTGATGGTGATGATGATGATCAGGTTGTTGTTGATGATAACGATGGTGATGATGATAATGATGGTGATGATGGTAATGTTGATAATGTTGATAATGTTGTTCATGATGATGAACATGATCATCTTCATTTTTAAGACCCCCATTGGCATGATTTTGGGGGCCCCATTAACGTTATGCTGCTAGGGTTCCATTAGCATTACGCACCTTTTTTATATGAAAAACTTATTTTTCGCTTAGCCTCAATATTCTAAAAAATTTTTATTTTGAGCCAAAGACTGTTCTCAAGTTATTCTTAAATTTTAGTGATTTTGACCGTTAATGCTCATATAGACTATTTGTATAATAAAAAGTGCAAAGCGGACACTCCTCAAAGAGTTGCTGAGTATGATCATAACATAATAACTCCCAGTCAGGATAAGTATAAAACTCACACTTTGTTTGCTTTCTATAGACAACTCAAATAAGCAACAAATCTAGTCTTTGATGAAGCTTAGGTCTTGCATTACTCTTAAAGTATTCTTTAATTTCGGCTGTTATGAGCCTTGATAGCAAACAGAAGCGGCACTAGATTTCCCAGTTCTAATTGAGCGAATTAAATTTTTTTTTGGTTTTGCTATGCGTTTTGCTCATAGGCTTTATTTTTGACTGAATCATTGATGACGTGATAACTCTGTTGACATACAGCCGTCTTCCATTTCATCTGATAAATCTAAAGCTGATTGATTGCATCATTGACTGCGCAAAATCTTCGCTCCTACCCATATCTTCGCTCCTACGCAAATCGTCGCTCCTGCGCAACTCTGCGCTCCTATTCCCGGTTATGATCTCTTGCTGTCCACTTTACTCTTAAGTGTTCGATATCCACAGCATTTGTTGTCTATTTCTCGAATCTTTCCAATTCCTCTGTATTTGTAAGATTTGTTGTGAGGAGAAGTATGTATTTGCACATTGCTGCATCACCGCGCACACACACACACACACACACACACACACACACACACACACACACACACACACACACACACACACACACACACACATACACACACACACACACACACACACACACACACACACACACACACACACACACACACACACACACACACACACACATACACATACACACACACACACACACACACACACACACACATACACACACACATACACACACAGCCATTGCTGATATCAGTGCCAACATCTCTCCAATTTTCTGCTTTGGTCCTTCTATAAACGGTTTGTTTGACGCCCAAGTTTGTTATCGGAGATCATTGTTCATAATTGTTCTCGTGTATTGTTGTCATCTGTCAAATTATTGTGTAGAAGTGAGACTTCTATGTCAGGTTGTGAAGAGCGATCATATACTTCTACCATCTTGAACCATCTTGAGTCAGTCATCCAACCAGAGACGAATAGAAGAGTCATATGATTAAACAGCTATTACTCCGGTCATATGCGGTCATATGTCATTCCCAATAGGCCTTTTATTACTTCTTTTTCATTATTGGGTGACTGTATTTGTTCTTTTTTTGGTTTGAAATAGCAAGCAATGAATTGCACCTCTCATGCTCTTCTCTGGATCATAACAGGTACAGCTATTTTGTTTGAATTCAATCCTTACAATAGCCCCACTATAACAACTCTGAATTTTGAGTAGGAATCCTCATTTCTTGTATGAGATGCCTTTTTAATTTCAAACAGTGCCATTCTGCGAACCATTGAAATGCATTAGAAATAGAACGGGGTAACTCTTCCCGTACATCCTATACTATATGTTTATTTGTTCGGCTTTCACGGCTATTTATTGCAAATTTTACTTTTCAAATGGCCAAAGTAGCTAGTGAATGCTTTGTTATTGTTTTGAGACAATAAGTAAATAAGTAGGTGGTGAGTGAGTGAGTGAGTGAGTGAGTGAGTGAGTGAGTGAGCGAGCGAGTGAGTGAGTGAGTGAGTTAGTGGGCGAGTGAGTACCTAAGCATATAAGTAACAGAAGGTTGTTGTCTTTGGGCACTTCATCACTCCATCCGACTGTCAATCCCAAGGGGGCACTCCCTACATCTCCATACGGGGGGCCCATGTCAGCAATTTGTTGTTGACCCTTATATAGTGAGTCATAGTTTTGAGGACCCCCATATATTTAGTCTCAAACTTCTGAGACCCTAAATATAGTAACATATTTTGGATTATCATTTTCATAAGCTGTCGTTGAATATCACAACTTCAAATCTTCAGCCCCCTTTCAGCTTTCTTTCATAGCTTTGTTGTCAATTCTCAGGCCCCAAATATTGACTTTTTAAAGCTGTAATTCACACACCCCAAATTTTTGTGAAATCCCAGACCCTAAATGTTGACACAGAGCCCCTGTATAGAGAAGTAAGAAGTTGAAGTAAACTTCCCACCACACTCCCGTATAGCATTATTTTAACTTGCCTCTCTGCCACCAAGGCAATTGTGAAGTTAGTCAATAGTTCTAAAAGAGCCAGTTATCTGTTCTGAAAGCGTATGGGAGTGGGACTTAAATACTCACTGAAGGCAAGAATCGGATTCCTCTATGTTTACTAGAAAAGTCTTCAAAATTTCACGCAGATGAAAATCAGTCGCAGTTCCACACTTAGCGATCATGGTTTGCTTGTCTTGTTCGACGATAATACATTTTTCATCATAAGGTGGCAATAATTACACTTCGGAGTAGATTTCACTTCACTGGTACCTGCAGGCTTAAAACTAACCAGTAGAAAACCTTAACATTTGATTTTTATAGCCTATTCTTTTCTTCAAATCAAATGTGTTGTTCATTTTGACCGGGGGTGAGCAGGATGTTAAAATCTCGTGTCTCTAGTACTGGAAGTCGATAGTTCGAGACCTTCCTTCAGCCATTTTTTAATGCTCTCGTACTGATCTCCTAGCAGCGATTGGGTGCTGGGTTCAGTGCAGCAAGATAGAAGCAGCGAGAAAATGAACCGCCCATGCTAGCCTATCACCTGTTGCCTATAAAGACGAAGAAGAAGGCGGGAAATAAGCGTCCTCCCTAGTAGGCAGTTCCCAACTGATGTCCATAAATTCATACCGAGATTTTCAGTAGAAATGTTTGATTATCATCAGTTGTGCCCAAGCAGTCATGGAAGTATTTTGACATGTGTTTGGCTAATGTGCAGTAATGCCAGCGAGCTGTAGATCACGTGAGCAGAACAGAACGGTCTCTCCCCCGTCAGCTTTGTTCAACACTTGTCAGCGAGTTGTCAAACACCCGGAGTAGATATCTTTGAAGAAGCCTCAAAGATGATGAAAGCAACAACATTGTGGACTTTGTAAACGCTATAACTTGTGCTGGTTATTTCTGTTTACTTCATACATTAGAAATGTGGTTCGGAGTGAAAAAGAGCAAAGAAGCCATCTCAGCAACCGCCGCTCCAATAGATGTATACCGCCGTGAAGTTCTAACAACAGTCAACCCAGCGTATATTTGGGTATATTGAAGCATTATCAAATTTTTTTAAAACATTTCGATTGATTTTGAGTTTTTTGTGCATCATCCCAAAGAGGTAGAAGCTTTTTATTTGGCGAGTGAAGTTGCATTCCTCGAAGTGAAATGGCTAGCCTTGATTAGTTTTGTATGCCTTCACTTCATTTAAATGCACTTTCCAAAAAGAATATTAAAGGTTCGCTAGCCGGTAGTTCAATCTTTCCTCCAGATTGGTACTTGTACAGTGATTCTCATGCAAGCCACAGAGCGTATCATCCATGTAGTATTTGTTATCAGAGTTGATTGCTCATGTCAAGTTTTAATCTCATCTTTGGTTTTTAGTCAACACAAGACACGTCGTAGCATGGCAGCTTTTTGATAAGCTTGTTTATGATAAGCATTAACACGAGACATGTTCGTTAGCTACTTTGGTATTTCTTGTCGCTAGGCCCTTTACTTTCAAAACGTATTTGCTTTTGTTCTTGATTCGATGAAAGTACCTGCTTCCCTCATACGTCTGCATTAAGCTTCATCCAGTCGCCATTTCAGATAATTAGGTATTCGATACTGAACCTAAATTAGCAAAAGTGAAATTTTTGCTTTTTGAATTACTCTCGACTACTAAAATGTCTTCACTGAATTGTAGCAACAATCTACCTCGCTTGAACATTTACTATTTGAAAAGAGTATTTAGTGTGAAAAAGAATAATCAGCAGATTTTTTGCTTTTAATTTCAATATCCATTGATAAAGATGGCTGACAATTTCCCGTCAAAGATTCACACAGTATCAACAGATGAGATTTTTACCTGATAATGCTGTATAGACGTAAAGTTAAATGTTGCAGTAATCTTTATCGAGGGATTTTGAAATTAAATGCAAAAATCGGCTCGTTATTCTTTTCCTTGTTAAATCATACATTCGATGCAACATCTTCAAACATTCAATAGGTAATTAGATGTCCTTTTTGTTATTTTTGGTTATTCAGGGAATTGCTACAAATATATTTGCTGGATAATCGAGTGTATAGATGTAGAGATGAAAGTGGATCATTTTGCGTTTCTCACACAGTATTTACCGTGTGGAATTGAACTGCGTTACAATGCTCCACCAAAAGGCATAAGCCATTCAATGTTTGCTGTTTTTTCTAACTTTTTGTTTTGTTTTATAGATTATGTTCTCAGATTTTTGTTGTCTATTTCATTTTCGTTCACAATAATTATTTCTGTTTGCATCTAATTTGTGATGCGTTCACTTATGAAGCTAAAACTTCATTCTTTAGATCAAGGATTTTAGACCATGAAATATTGTACGATTATACGAATGCCTAAGGTATATAAAAAATTTCCATTTTCTATATGAAAAACTATACTCAAGAGTAAGAAAGCGCAAGTATGCATTATATTTGTCTACATTGGCATTTCAGTTTGTGTGTTTTAACACTACAAAGCTTTTATTTTCTGTTACTTATAAAACTCCCCTGTAGAAGGTCAGATCTTGATCAGATTTAAATAAAAGCTGTTTCATTGTATAGGCTGTTTTCAGGTGAATAGGAAGGTACCATTACGTACTATTTTTGCCTACTTGTCCAAATTGGCACTTCAGTATGTATGTTTTAGCACTGTAATGCTTTTATTGTATTTTACTATAGAAACTCGCCTGTAGAAGATCAGATCTTGATCTGATATAAGTAAAAGCTGTGTTTCATTGTAAAAGCTGTCTTTCATTTATTTTCATAAGCCACTGATATTTCGCTTTATTCATATCTGATATTTCCCCATAACCCCTATTGAGGAACTTTCCTTCTCGTGTTGTGAAAATGTATTGTTAGCTTGGTAGACTGTTTTTGGAATGAGAAAGCATATATTTGATGCCTTGTTGGAAAAGCGTGTGTGTTCATTATTTTTTGTTTGATGCCTCAGAGACAATACTGTTTTGCCTAGATTGTTGTTGAAAGCTCTTTTATGGATTTTTTCATTGGTACAGTATCGTATTGTATTGTATCGTATTGTATTGCATGAAAATTTTATGGTTTGCAAAGTATGACGGCAGGGTTTGGTGTCTACTGAATTTTTCGATGATATGTAGATGATTTGCTGCCAGGAACCAGTTGCTTATCATTCAATAGCAGGTCTTCATACAAACAAATCAGAGTAAATTTTCAAGCCTTTGTTGGCTTTTAGACCAGAACACCTGCAGTAGTTATACGTGGGTTGTGCTTGTTTACAACCGCAATATCATTGCGTCAGAATATTAATGTGTATGACAGAGCAATCGAGATTTTCTGATCCTAGAATAACATAGTCATCCACATAGAGATACGCTATCTGGATACGTAAGCTTGCAATGCCGTGAAGTAACGAGCTACTAAGCACTTTTATGCTTATTTGCTAAAGGCTTTGTGGGGATTTAACTGTTTCACTAATGAATTCAAGTTAATAGGTGGAATGGCTGCCTATTCGATCGATCTACTGTGGATGATAACCCTCTTTAGTTGTCATCGGTAGGAACTTTATTTCCATCATAACTTCCACCTTCGCCATTCCTACTTTAGTAGCGGGACTTTATTGATTGTAACTGTTATGGACTTCAAACTTTATCTAGTGCAATATTTGTCCATAAATGCAGTTTGCAGAATTAATCTCATCTGCAAGTCATGTGTATTTTTGCCTACAAATGCGTGAATCAGTTGTGAGATTTCAAGACTGTTCTTTGCGTGGGTGACTTTGTTTAAATGTGGAAATAATTGTCCTGCCAGATGTTCTATTGTACTCTCATAATGCAGCTTCGATTGACATCATCTCGTGGGCGAATTGAACTGATAATCTATTTTTAGCTGACGACAAATTTCAAAGTTCAGTAGATTCAATTTTCTGATGCATAAAACTCCGGATATAGCATCATTTTGGCGATTGTAGCGAATATTAGAATTACCAGTCTTGCGTTACACATACGCAAATGCGTTCTCACATGCGCCCATTCACGTAAGTAATAATAAAGGTATGCACACACAAGTATACAATAACGCACACGCAAACGCACATGTACACGCAAACGCACCTGTACACGCACACGCACATTCACATGCATAATCTAACAACACTTGCAGGCGTATACACTGGTGTATATCCCCTTATATGGAAGTGCACACGCATACACGCAAGTACACATAAACATACACATACACGTACACGCATGCACATACACGTACACATTCCCAGTTTACATAAGAAGACAAATTAGCATTTGAATGGCTCCCTTTGTGAAATTTCATCCGGCCCACAATAAGACTCTTTGTACTGCTGTTTATTCGGCATCGAAAACTCGCTTAGTCTTTCACATATAAAATGAAATCCCATTCCTATAAGCACGCGTTGTGTGATTTCCGCATTGTTATGTCGTAGCATTCACTGCTTATATATACATTGCACCTAATTGGATAAACAGTATTAATTGGATGTGTTATACAGGTTTTGCAAATTGCTTTGGCGAGTACCTATCGTATGTTTGAAGTTTGTTTGAGGTATATGGTTCGGATGAAGATGCAATGTAAGGGACAAGGCTCTATGTTTAGTTCGTTAAAACGGTGTTTTGCCTTGAATCCTAATAGCACCGTGTTAGATGAGTTAGTGCTGGAGATGTTCCCCTGTAGAAGGTCGTTGGTATGTAATTTTTGCATATAGATGCTTAGTGTTTTTGTTTACGCGTTCTTTTGCTTCTAATGAGCATTAGCCATGCATTTTGCACAATTTGTAACTATCAATTAATCACTCAAAGCAGCCTGTGTTTAGCAGAACCTTTGGCGGGTGCTTTCTTCCAATTTGTGATCTGTGCCTGGTTGTTTGCTTCTTGGATTATTTTCAATGATCGACTTTGGCCTATTAGAAAAAACAACACACTGGGCAGTTTGTATTTGACCGCTTGCTTCTTTGTAGTAGGCCATTGCGAGACTTTAGGGAAACAGCATGTTAAAGAATCGATAGAGGGTGATGTATCTGACAAAGATGTGTCCTGTGTATGATTTTGTACAGGTGTATCAATTGGACCCCCGCGATTGGCACATCTTTTTTAATCAATATGTCTCTTTTGGTCGTCTCTTCTAGCTAAGCAAGCCTTAACCTGCGGTTGTCGACTTTCGTTTGCCGCACTGATTACACATCTTTTATAAGAAAGTTCCCTTCGCCCAGTACTGAAACTTTCTTTAGGACTTTCCTAGCAAGAATGGTCGAGTATGCGTTAAACTACGGTGTTACACAGACCCCTCTGTGGACAGGCACTGCACAAATATAACAATCTAACACATAGGTTACTATAAGACTTCTATCCATAGTAAGTAAAAGTGATGACTGTCATGCGTTAATACTGGAATTTTAAAGGAATATGACTTGTCACCTATCTTGAGTCTATAAGTCCTATACTGAACTTTTTTGAATTTTTTAGCAGTCGAGTACTACCTTTTTGTAAACCACTTTCTTATAAAGAGAAGACCTATACTGTGCCCCGATTCTCGAGCGTAAATCACAGATCTAGCTCATTCCTCTATCTTTGTACATTTGTAAACCACATACACTCATTTTTCATATCAAATTATATGCTTTAATATTGCTAATATCCGTGTTTATTTTAATGCGTCTGTTTCTGGCCTATATGCACATCTAATGGCCAGCTTAGCTTGCCAGATATCTACAACTTTCCTTTTTATTAGAGGTTCCCATCAATAATCTTGTTATTTCAATTGTTTGCTAATTTTCTTTCGCCTTTGTATTGAAGGAGCTTGTTTATTCGACGGCCTTAATCACGCACTTAAAAAGGCCTCATTACCTCTGTGCTATTCTAAAGTATTATCTTTAGCTTGTGATCGCTATCAGTTATGCTTTTTAGGTGGAAATCTCCATTTTTGAATTGATTTGGAGTACTCTGAGCCTTTCACGCAAAGTTGACACGCTGTTCTGAGTTGGTTTAAAAATTAATGCCAAAATGACTTATTTTATGGGCGTAGTCTGCTTGATTCAATACGTTATCATGGCCTTTGATTTACTTGATAAGCTCTCATCACTTTTAATTTTCTTGCCATTAGAAAGACTACAGAAGCAAAATATCGTCTGCTTTGAACTGCCTTTTCTTTTAGTCCAAACGCCTTATTTGCATTTATGTATTACAAGCCGTTCTTTGTATTTTGTATTTATACAATACCAGATATGGAATATATCCGAACGAAGAGAGGGAATGTCAAACACCTTACTTAGTTTGTATTGAAGCGCTTTCCATGCGTGAATTGTAGCCGATTCTCTTTACGTAACACACTACGACTATGAGTTTGATATTGGCTATGAGGCCACGTATTTTGCATGTGGACGTTGACGATGAGAAATATATTGTCTCTAGTTGTTCTTAGTTAACTGACGGCAGCTGTAGATTTCTGTTTCCTTTTAGGGTGATGATCTAGACAGTCGAAAAACATCGGGTACATCTTCTGAATATGGCGAAGACGATCTTGAACAGATGCGCGTTCAAGCGATGGAGCAAGTTGCAGCTGCCAGAGTGAGTATAGAGATATTGCTCCTATGCATTTCCATCATGTTGCATGCTCCTGATACAGAAAAAATATGTATTATGGGTAACTAGTTAAGCAGATTTTAACGTAGTTTAAGAGAGAGAATGTTGGACACTGCTGAATTCATGGATAGCTCAATAGATTGTAGAAATTACCGTATTGATTTTGAATTTTAAACAGTTTTTTGAAGCATATATAAGTGGAATCTTATTCAGTTCTGATGTATTTATTGTCGGAATTACTTGGCACATTTGTAAATATCTACACTTTTATTTCCGACTTTAGCACAAACCCGTGGCATTTGCTATGCGTGCCAATTACGGCTACAATGGTGCCGAAGACGATGATTCACCAGTACATGGAATGGCTCTTTCTTTTGAGCCAAAAGATTTCCTACACATTAAAGAAGTAAGAGCAGTTTCATGGAAAATATATATATATATATATATCACTATAGCACGAAAATGCTGGAACATTATTTTGTATTTATACAATACCAGATATGGAATATATCCGAACGAAGAGAGGGAATGTAGGGAATGTTCCCGCTTTTTCGTGCTATAGTGAAGTTCTGTAGTACCAACAGACTTTTCATATATATATATATATATATATATATATATATATATATATATATATATATATATATATATATATATATATATATATATATATATATATATATATATATATATATATATATATATATATATATATATATATATATGTTGTGACCTTGGTCTACTGTGATTTCACATTGTGTCTAGATCCTATATTATTTAGCATTATTCCCTTAGCCAGCATTTTGTGCTGCATGCCATAAAGTGCACTACCCTTAGTTTTAAATCGTAGAGAGCAACAGACATGATAATTTCACTGTTATAGAATTTGAGCTTTACAAATCCTTGGACTACGTGACTTATAGGTGTGGGAATTCACATCTCTTTTTAACGTTTTTTAAGCAAAGACTGCATTTGTGTTCAACTAGGATTGCTTGTTTTGCAGCATTTTTAGTGACTTTAGTTTTGATCTCGTTGAAATTTCGGTGTTTTTGACTTAGTGCTCTCTATGGAAAGTGTTTGAGAGGGCAGTGCCAGCTAGTATAGACTGGCGAGGGGAATTTCAGTGGGCCATGCCACTTTATGGATCATGCTTTTTGGGAACCACACCCTGCGGTGCAATGGCGCATGATAAAGTACGCAATTTACGGGCGATTAGGGGCATTGTTATGAAATACCGTAGAATTGTAACTTCTTAGAAATCTTGTATCTCCTCTAAGAACATTTTCTCCTCTAATTTGGTCGAATATGAAAGTTGAACCTGGAGAGAACTGGTGCCGTGACATGTCTCCCATGGCATCTTTACTGATGTTGGAAGTGAAGTTAAGCAATGTTCCACAGAAATGCTTTTTGTAGACTGTAATGCATTCTTGTTTTCTGAACGTGTCTTACTGTTCTTTTATTTTCTTCAGAAATTCAACAATGATTGGTTAATTGGCAGAGTTGTTAGAGAAGGCTGTGATATTGGCTTTATTCCAAGGTATTTCCTTTGAACTTCTCAAATTAACTTCCATTTCTATTTCATTTTTGAATTCGACATTCATGAAACAAAACCTTTCAGCATTTAACTACATATACAGTATACATATTTATATATAGAGCATATTGAACATGGAGCTGTTCTGCTAAAAGGTCGTGTTTATTTCAATTCTTTCTCTTCAAATGCGTTTTCAGTCGCCGTTGAACGTATTTAATGTTGGTAGCTCACGTATTCTGATAGGTGTGTTATTCAGGTCCTTTAGAGCTGGGTAATGAAAACTCTTTTTAGTGCTCGATCATATTGTTTGGGGCCTGAAGCATGTGGCCTTTTCTCATAATATATTAGGAGAAACTAGAGCTTGGTTATGTATTTCGTTAAAAAACTGCCAGGTCAAAGCTTGTTTAGTATCAGGATTTAACCTGTTTTTAGATTGCAGAGAATCTCAAATGGGCAATTTTGCATGCTGCTTAGAACTATCTGTTTATGCTAGAAATAATGTTGTCTTTTGTTGCAATTGGTACAAAAGTGTATTGTGTTCGGCCTGCAGGTGGCAGTCACATCATATTATGTAATCAATTGGATTCTTGCAAAGAAAAACGATCTGTTTATAAAGACGATTGGTTTTAAAGTGGAAAAGAAGATAAAGACGGCTTATTTTAAAGTTTATTTTGCGCTAGGCGAAATCTTTCGTGCGATGTGAAATTCGTCGAAGTTACGCTTGCATTTTGTCTTGTCAGCGAAGGCAGTCGCTGCGGCGTTGGGTTTGGTTGTTCGATCGCAATCTGCTTTCTTGCGGCGATCGACATACTGCTGTAGATTTGACTAGAGGGAACATAGTCGCGATTGTAAGTTGCGAAAGGAATTCTATCACTGCTTTTGGCATCGCGCGAATGATTTCACCTAGTGCAAAAACTGAACGCTGATGTTTTAATACGAGAATTTGCTTGAATAGCTAATATTAGATCGAAGCAAGATTTTCCTCATTATTTGTTTCTTAATATTTGAGAGAATTTTGTTATCATTTAAACAGAAATGCAAGCAACATAAAGACCTCATTGGTTGCCGAGTATTTTTTAGGTCTCGAACAATTTTTGACGTGTTTGACCATCGTGTTTGTTCGATTTGTGTGAATCGGGCCACGTTTCTATATAAAGGATCTCGAATCTTTCTGACCATACTTACATTTACACCATGATTTCTATTCTCAGTTGAATTCATTTGCTTGATTATCTGTTTCTTTCTCGTGTACAGCCCAAGTAAACTAGAAAGCCTTCGCCTGTCTGGCTTGGCTGGAAGAAAACTTAGGTGAGTATACTCACGCTTTTCTTTTGCTATTTTGAAGATGATACTCGGATTCCAAACAGGGTACTTCCAAACAGGGTACATTTTAGGCTTGGAGAGCTACTTCTTTTTCCCAGCTGCAGAAGAGTTATCGCACAGATGAAAGAATGGCCATGGATGTTAGGCCCTTTTTGTACTCTTGATTTTGTTGGCAGTTCTAAGTAACTTCAGTATTGTAAATACAAATAACTTCATATTTTATGTAGTAATCATGTTTGATTTCTTAATGCAATTCCCGAGCTCTGTTATGATAAGGCGGCATTAGGCCTTTGTTCTTAAATTACTAACCATGGTTTCCTAGTTTAATGTAATCTTGGAAAGTTATTTCTTTTATTTTGGTTCTCTTTGCTTTACATCTCCTTTTCATATTTGTAGGCAATCAAGCACAAGCAGCAATTTGCACCTTCAAGATGCTTTCTCTGGCAGTTCTCCAAGTACGTATCTACTGTTTTATGGCTTCCACATATTATGATTTTCATCATCGTCATCACCATTTGTTTATTTATTTCTCTATTTATTTGTTTATTTATGCACATGTACACTATTACAGTCGTAATATTGTCGTTATATTAAGCACGTGGCATGAAGGCGTTTGAAAAGCGTTATGGTATAAGTGTGGATTATTGCATTCTAAACAAATCTATCATTATCCTATACTTGTGTGTAGTCGCTTTGAAATTCAAATTTTTTATCTGACTCGTCATCATTATATAGATTGTTAGTTTAAATTAGCTCTACTATAGTTTGCATTAGTTTCCAAGTTAAACTTAAAGCCAGATTGCGATTGAAAATAGTAATTTTATTAGAAGATGCGTAGACGCGAGTGAATAGAAGATATCAGTTATTCGGTATCACGTTTTGAGTCAGAGTTTAATTCATTGATTCTCATTCATGCAATGCGAAAAATTCCATGCTTTATACTGCTATTTGGTTCAGAGGCTTTGTTTGTCTCTTTGCCATTCATTAATACCTGCGGAATACAACCTCTGTATTTTTAGTAAATTCATAGA
Organism: Mastigias papua; assembly: GCA_964019165.1. Lineage (NCBI taxonomy): Eukaryota > Metazoa > Cnidaria > Scyphozoa > Rhizostomeae > Mastigiidae > Mastigias > Mastigias papua. The sequence continues at coordinate 2,410,372 of OZ025277.1, forward strand.
CGTTACTTGATTTGTGAGAGAGATTTGTGTTCTTCTGTATAAAATGCGACCTAGAAGAATTTTAAACAGTGTTGAAAAATTGCCCTGATTTACCCTGTTAATCATTAATACCTATTATTAGAAGAGCACCTAGACAGGATCCTTGAGGTATTTATCAAGCCCGTCCTTGGATATTGACTTTGAAGTTACTTGATGAGTTGTATTGTTGATTTTTCTATCTTGTTTTATCGGGTCATCAACTCCAAAAGCCATCGTTTCTCGTTTTAGAATGAATGACTCAGAAGTTGCACGAAAAAACTTCACATGCACTATAAACTGAACTAGATCCAAAGCAACACTCATCATTTGTTGTTTTTCGCGTGCATTCCCAGAATTGATCGTTTTGTGTTTTTCTCTGAGATTTGTGTTGAACTCGGCCGACTTTTTCTCATTTAAGGTGTTTCTGTCTATTTTTGAGCGTCTTGATAGTGAATCATGCTAAGAGCAAATGTTTTCGTAGCTAAATTTATCTTAAATCGTGGATTTTTCTCCGTCTTAATCGAGTGCTTAAATTATAGATGAAGTTTTACTCAAATACCTCAATCATTGCGCAAGATGCTATAATAAAAACCAGCTGCTGCTTTTCCTAGCTTGCAATCCTGTTCTCTTTTATATAAAGCTTTGTCGTCTTAATGTGCTCCTTATAAAAGACCGGCTCTATTTTACTTGCCAGGCTTTGCTCTGAGGCCCTTCTTGTGTTGCAAGTGCTGGGATTTTTCTACGCACTGCCCATCATCCTTGAAAATTTCGAATTTACCCTAAGCAGTATCTATCATTTTTGAAATATTGGGCGCTTTTGTTTGTGCAGAGAGTTTGAAATACAAAAAATATCCCGAAGCAGACCACTTTTGAAGAACCTTAAGACTTACTACCCCAATTAACCGCAAAAGACATCATTTTTTATATTTGGAATTAGCCTAGGGCTCCTTGGATTTGAACGGTTAAGTTCATTGCTCTTAGTCCTTTGCCAATCTCTCGGATTGGTTCTCGAAGCTATAGCAGAATGAACCATTATACATGATACATCTTCCCGATCAACAACTAAACCTCACTCACTCTGTGTCTTTGTTAGTAGGAATGGCTGATGGGTGCTGATTTCTGTGTTATTTCGCATATTATTAATGTGCTCACTTTTTCTTTAAATTTCAAGTAACTGTATGTTATTTGTACGAAGTTAGATTTTTGCAAATTCATGTTGCAGGTGAAGAACGACAGAATTCGTTTGATGACGACAGCTTACCTCCATCTTCTCCAGTCAAAACGGCAACTAATCAAGGACAAATTAATAGCAAGACAACCACAAAGAAAGGAATATTCAAAAAAGTAATTTGATCAGTAAAATCAGTTCAGTTACTTTGGTCGTACTCCATCCCAACACTTTCAAACTATTGACTAGTTCAATTTCACAACAAACAGTGCAAATGAATCCGTGTTTTATGGCATATTCCATTACTTATTTTAGGCGAGAGTAGTTTCTTGTGGAGGAGCTCACACCGCGAATTCCCCATGTGCAGTTTTAGACTGTTCTATTTACCTTGTTTGTTTTGGTATTTATACAAGGTTCAGTGGAATTTCTTGAAGAGAATTCGCTACATTCAGATGTAAATTATTTGAGCACAATTCTGCGTCCTGCTGTTTAGAGCAGAATGGTTCTAAACTATTTGTTTCATTCATCGTGCAACTTTGCAAGTTATTTTAGTGTGAACTTATTGCTTTTATGTTTTTAAGAATGATAGTTTACCTCCATATGATGTTGTGCCCTCAATGAGACCTGTCATATTTGTTGGACCATCTCTCAAAGGATATGAGGTATTTTTTTTGTTTACTGCGAAGTAATTCCCAGACTTTGCTACTACCTACTTTCATTGCATGCCTGTCCATCGCAAAACTGAAATTGAAAATACTGGCTGCAGTTATGAGGGCTCTGAAAAGCAGCACTTCCCGATACCTTAGGATAACCCAGTAAAAGTGATCTACCATTTCCCATGAAATTATATATCTCTGAAACTAGATAGAATGATAAAGGATTTGGCTATTTTTGCACCAACTATGAAAGTCCAATCTGAAATAAACAAGTTAGATTTTAGTTGATTGTGATATTTATACAGGCCTTGTGTTTTCTAATTAATAGAGGCTCTTTATGTCCCGTTCACTTTAGACACGGTCTTCATTTTGTTACGTCTTTGTAAACAGACCAATGTTATTTTGAGATCCCGAAAAATACAGGACGATAAGATCAATTTGGCATAGGTTTTGACGTAGCTGTGAGGATTTTAGACAATTGGTTAGTAATACCCTACTATATCCTGTCCTTTAATCTCATGCAAAAATTAACTTGTTGATTGGGGTTTGTGTGTGCTTGTGACACATGATCTAGTTCTGAGATAATAACATATCGCGACTTTCTCGTCTTTCCTGCATCAACAACTTAATCCGTTTTGCTTTCGACATCACGTTTTACAGCGTCACAGTTGCTTGTCTAATCCTTGCGTTGATCTACGAAGAAGCTTTGAGATGAAGATATTATCATGAGTGTTGCGTAGGCAATTTACGTATGTGTGCAATCTCATCAATATTTGTCTTCAATTTAGGTCACTGATATGATGCAAAAGGCCCTCTTTGACTACCTGAAGCATAGATTTCAAGGCCGGTAAGTGATTTGGTTACGTCATTCTTCACAGCATAGCCGCCAAATGTTCGATAACCATGTCAAGTCTCTTTTCTCCTAACCTAATTGACCAATCATCATGCAGGATTCTGACCACACATGCTAAGACTAGGCCCATTTTGCATAATGATTGGTCGATTAGGTTGGGAGAAAATAGACCTGACAGGGCTCTCAAACATTGGACGGGTATGCTCTTCTGCACTAATTCTACCCGTGTTTCAAGTGCAAAACCATAACCTCCCGTGCATCATAATTAGAATTGGACAAACTTCAGGAATATTTATGTATATTCTGTTCACCTGACAAAACAAAGGACCTGTCACATTAAGCTGACTTTGCAGACTTAGACTCACTGAGCTTCGTAATCATTGCGAAGCCAGTTTAGTAACGCACGTGCGAACGGTGCTTTGTTTAAAATTTCTCTGACCGCAAGTATCCTTCATCTTCCATGACTAAGAAACTTGCTGTTTAAGAGTGGTTTCCAAACTTTTCAGATATGTTTGCATGGAAGTTCCTCACTAACTGATTTTTGCATCGGACCCCCCCCCCCTGAACTAATAAACATATGTCATCAAAACATAAGAAACTGCAATATACAGTGAGACAGAATATACTTCGAATTTCGCGTTCTTCATCAGTTAAATGGGCACTACTTTAAACAGAATGCTATTGCAAGCAAGAAGTCGTTTCTGAATATGAACCGAAAAACAATCATAGAAATTTAGTAAACAACACAGTAAGATAGAACAAGCGCTATAGCTCTTTTTCCCTAATAAATAAATGTTTTTATCAATATAACTTGTTATCAGCTATAATAGCAAATCGAACAAGCGAGAGTAACATCTTGCGGTCCCCTGAAATCCGTTGCTGTCCCTGTGGAAACCTCGTCAGCCCCCCCCCCCCGACTTCTATCTCAACATATAACGCAAGCATACATCTCCTTTAATCATGCAGGATATAATTGGCTAACTTGAAACAATACGCATTTATTAAACTAAAGTAAACTAAGAAACAAGCTGTCACAGTGCAAATAGTAATAGTAAATTTGCACATTGACCTTGCACATATGTCACTCAAAAGTCCTATCAACATAATAACGATGAATAGTGTCATTATTCTAATATATATCGTAATAAAATAGATATTAATATATGTCGAATCCGTGAGGCTCTACCTGTACTTCCTTTGATCTCAAATGGCAAGTTTCCGAGCATGTTTTAATAGAGCCAATTTTTCTTGCCAGGGATGCGAAACATCATTCTAAGTGGTGCGAGAAGCGCCTTTCTTAATGACAAGGACTTTATCTATTTATTACACTTCATCGACCTTGGGAAAAATACATGTTGTAGGGAGTGAAAAGTCACAGGAAAATATTTTAGGGTGCGGTAGTAAAAAAGCTTGGGAACCACTTCTATAGAACTTTTTTGCTCTCATAAGCGGCATACAATCCTCACCAGAATGGCTGGTACACTTCGCGAATTCTCGTATAATTTCTCCCTCATCTACCCTTATTCCCATTTCATTTTTGAGTTACGTAGAATTATGAGAGTTTTTGTGGCACTTTATTCTATTGACTGTTGGCTGATCATCAGTAGTGTTCATAGGGGATGGCTTGTTCATGGGGGGGGGGAGGGGGGAAACGAGACATGGAGAATTAGCCACTGTTGGTGAGAAAGTAGTGGCAGTTGGTCTCAAGGATGAATTATATGTTATCGTCCAGCTAATTCGAATGAGGACTGTTCGTGCATTGCTAGAGTATAAACCATACCAATTCACACCCACCCATGCCAATCGAATTTCTCTGGATAGTCAAAGCCATCGAGTATCTTGGTACGTGAAAAAATATCGTCAAATGATATTGGCACTTTTTTTAAGTCGTCATTAATATGCGATATCTGGAAAAACATGAGTGCATTTGCATGACTTTTAATTTTTGAGATTAAATCTGGATGAATAATTTATTCTTTCTAAAATGAAACTGATTGATCAGTCATTCTGCAAAAATGACTGTTTTTGGTTGCATGATCTGATTTCATTTTAGCTTTTGTCAGCTTTCTAATTGATGCACGTCAAGGACTCATTTTAAGTGCCGTTATAAATGGAAATTTCCATTATAACCCCATTGCATATTGTGTGAATAAGGTCCAGTGATCCAGTGAGTTGATTCATTATGGTTTCGTGTTTTAGCGGATTATCTGTCTAGCTACCTTTTTGAATGACTGAAAGAGATCCAGCATTTTCATTAGATTGCTTATCTATTAGAAATCGTCTGGAGCAAAATTATTGTTTGCGTCATGAAGCTGGTTGATTCATTTGAAAGGTCAAAATAATGTTTTATAGCAGTGTTCAGTTAGCGGTTTGAATTTACGATTCCCAATCATTGTTATTATCATATATATATATATATATATATATATATATATATATATATATATATATATATATATATATATATATATATATATATATATATATATATATATATATATATATATATATATATATATATATATATATATATATATACTGTATGTATATATATACTGTATGTATATATATACTGTATGTATATATATACTGTATGTATATATATACTGTATGTATATATATACTGTATGTATATATATACTGTATGTATATATATACTGTATGTATATATATACTGTATGTATATATATACTGTATGTATATATATACTGTATGTATATATATACTGTATGTATATATATACTGTATGTATATATATACTGTATATACTGTATATATATACTGTATATATATACTGTATATATATATATATATATATATATATATATATATATATATATATATATATATATATATATATATATATATATATATATATATATATATATATATATATATATATATATATATATATATATATATATATATATATATATATATATATATATATATATATATATATATATATATATAGACCCTCAAGAAAAAATTCCAACTTTTAAAACGTTTCGGCATAAGCCTTCATCAGTTATATCTGTATATATATACTGTATATATATATATATATATATATATATATATATATATATATATATATATATATATATATATATATATATATATATATATATATATATATATTATTGATATAAATTGATTTGTAGCAATTTACAGTTCATTCCTTCCACAAATGGTATTAATTTTACTTAGAAGGAATGTAGAATAGCCATAATTTATGTCGTTCCTTCTTTTATATGTGAATTAAGGATTGTCATTACCCGTGTCACTGCTGATATCAGCGCAGCTAAGAAGTCAGTAATTCAAAACCTCGGAAAGAAGCCGATCATCAAAGAGAGAGGTACAACACAAGCCACTCAAGGTATAGCATATTGCACGCTACACTACGTCAATATATATCTACTTTTCTCTTTTTGTATTCTGATATTACATATATTTATATATACAAATTGATTCTACACCCCATCCACAACGTATATAAACTGCATAAAAAAGTCAACCAAAAATATACTTTTCTCTAAGTAAACGTTTCGATTAAAATCTTCATCAGTACTCTCTTCATTATATATATATATATATATATATATATATATATATATATATATATATATATATATATATATATATATATATATATATATATATATATATATATATATATATGAATTATTATATATATATATACATATGTGTGTGTGTATATATTTGTAAATCACCATATATTGATATTTGTATATCTATATATAGACACATATTTTTTGTACGTATATATTAGCCGTATGCTTTAAGATGGATGTTATTTTATCCATTCAAGTGAATTATCCATTTTATAACTTACTGCTCGTTTCCAATTCTAGATCCTAGCCAACATCTCCTGAATAGTTTTTTTTCAATATCTTATCAGTGCATGCTTGAATGTTTATTGCAGCTTTTCATCTACATGAAATCTAGATTTTCATATATAGCTTATCGCATTTCAGAGGTCACACAAGAGATAGAAAGGATATTTGAATTATGTAGGAATCTACAATTGGTAGTGCTTGATGCTTTCAGTGTCAACTATCCAACTCAAGTTGCTAAAACATCACTGGCTCCAATTATTGTTTACATCAAGATTTCATCCCCAAAGGTAAGCACACTTATGGTAAATATATCCTGATTTTGCTTCTACAGTATTTGTGTATTGTCCAATAGTGTTGCTCTTGTTTTTCTTTGCTGAGTGTTTTTGCTATTCTACTTTGATGATGGGTTTTTTATTTATCTCCCTGTAGTATTGACTTTTCATTTCTCGATATTCGTGAATTTATATGGCTAATAGTCGAGATTTATTTTTCGTGTGGGGTGGAGTAGAACAAAATGGGTCATTGCAGTATAATTGGTCACTATCAAATATTCTTCATATACTCCTAACTAAAGTACTTATTTTTCAAATAAAGCTAGTGCAGTTGATGGCATGCTCCATCTTTAGAAAGCAGAATAAAGTTTGTCTTCATTTCGTTTCACCCTAAGCTACAGGGCAGCTACAACCTGTTGAATGGTAAATTAACAATATTTTGACACAATTCAAGCTTAAGGTTGTTTTGGAAAGACAGCATGAATTGAATCACTCTTGAGAAGCGTACTTGTTTATTGCTTTTGTCATTCTGAAGTACTTTTAGGAATGCGTCGGAACTATCAAAGGAAAAGTGTGTCTTAGTTTCATAGAATCAGTATATAGGATGCCCTGAAAGGACACTTTAAGAGGGTGGAAATTTATCCGTTGTTCATATCCATTGTGAGTTTGAGATATGACTACAAAGTGTGCATCAGAGCATATTGTTCCCACTGACCATTGCCGAAATGTATGTTTTGTTCAAAGAAGTCCAGACTAAGATTTATACTTTACTAAACATTTGTCTGTTATATCAGGTAAAGCTAAAAAATGATCCATTTTGCCCCCACCCTACTAAGTGTAAAATATACGAACGCTGTATGTATGAAGATTCACTTCACTCAACTCCGTAATTTTTTGTCATTTGTTGATAGATGTAGTGTCATGTTTAGTCCCCCGCCCTTGCAGCCTTCACATCATATGAGGTCTCCAGCGTAGTTTCACTACTAGGGAAAGCGAAAACATACTTGAAGTGCTTTTTTCGTTGAAACTGAGCAACTTAAAAAGTCATTTCAGTATGCTGAAAAATGTCACACTTTTTGGCGAGAAGTGAAATTTTGCAGTGCCATCAGACTACTTAACTAACATAACTCCACTCAACGACGTTTTAAGAATATACTCTCTGTTTTATTTTAAGTATGAAGTGTAAACGATTTTGTACCAAATTGAATTTATTTTCGTTCATTTGCGTTTATCTCTTCTTCTCAGGTGTTGACTCGTCTTGTCAAATCACGTGGGAAATCTCAGTCAAAAAATTTAAATATTCAATTGGTTGCTGCAGAAAAATTGGCGCAGTGCAGTGAAGTGTGTACTCTTTCAAATTTTTTATGTAGTTTAGATTTTTCAGACAATGCCTTACGTTTTGTGACATTTGTGCAGCTGGAACTGAGTAAGCTCAGTAAGTTTCGTTAGCAGAACTTCGTATTTCTTTCATGTCAACATTCCTCTGTTGCATTTGTTGCGATGGTCATAAATGAAGTGATCAAGATGGTTATTGCATTAAAAATGTCCAAATTAACCTGGAATAAGAAATATCAAATTTAGACCATTTATGAAAAATATGAGAAGCGAAAAATGTTCCTTTGGATTCACAATGCTTATGTCTATAGGTAATTGAGTCATTCATTAAAGTATTATCAACGTTTTAAACATTTACAATTAAATAGTTATAGTCAGTTATAAAAGATATAAATTATAATTTTAGGACATGTACGATGTTGTTTTGGACGAAACACAGCTAGAAGATGCTTGCGAGCACTTGGGTGAGTTTCTTGAAGCCTATTGGCGGGCAGCCCATCCTCCACAGTCAAGTTACCAAGGAGGAGCAGCAGGCGCATACAATTCTAATGGACAGCAGGTTGTAGTCAATTACAATAGCATGGACCCATTTAGCACCCAGTCTCCAACTCGCCATCTTCGTACTGCGCAGGTCTGATTTTGAATTGAGATTGTAGGGCCTAGCCTTATGGCTAGGCTTATTTTTCTAGCAATTGCAATACCCATCGGTTCCCTGTTGCTGACTACGTCACCATTTGGTAAATGTAAAGCTGAGAGTAACCTGGTGTTTGAAGGTTCCCATATGTTTATTGCATTGTATGAACTGGCGATCAATTTGGGACAAAAATTGTATCGCATGATAACTATATGTTGACGTCGAAAATTGATATTTACGATGAGGCTTCTCGTGCTTTTAAGTTTGTGCTGGTGGTGGCGATTTTAAACGCAGAATAAATGAATATTGCAAATTTTAAGGGGATCTTTTTGTAAGAAGCTAAACAATGACTCGAGTTGTTGATTCAAGACTTATATTAACCGATATGTTGGGGAAAATATGTAAGAAGGTAAAGAATCTTACTGTCGTGTACCTCCCTTCCAACTCTTATGAAAGTCTAATATAAACCCTGATACAAAATGCGGATGGACAGTACAATGAAAGGTAATGGAGAGTATTGAGAATGAGACTATTACCGTAGCTTTTCCAATATAACCCTGTGAGAACGAGGCCGAGATAGCACTATCAAATGCATAACATTGTCAACGACAATGGTACAACAGCCTGTAATCTAAGCTAGAGGAATTATGTCTTATTTGAATTAAGCACACAAGCCTTGCCAATATTGTTTCGTGCTAATTTTTTGTGTAACATTATTCATTGACACATGAGCATTGTATCTTAGTTCTAACTTGTGAACTTGTGCAAATTGTAAAATCTTATTTATACGAACTAACGTAGGACTGTTATAAATAGCCTGTAATGAAGTTGGACCTAAAATGTTATTGTAGCCATACAGTTTCTCACCGAGTAACAGGTCTTATGGACATTTAAAGTCATTTTTTTCGAACTAAATTTTGGCGTATATATCTCCTTTAGCTTCATGGATAGTCGATATTTGTCTTTAAGTTGTTTGTATATAACGGTTAAGAATTGCAACCCTCCCCGATTTCTTTTGTTTTGTAATTTAGGAACATCGGAAAGAAGCAGAACGATTTGCTTCTCCTCAATTTGCTTCGTTTTCTGCGTTTGATATTGTAAGCAGGTAGTCAGTCCAAAACCAGCTTAATCTGATGGTGTACGTTTATGTAGAAATGTTTTTTGTAGAAATTGCACCCCTTTCAATTTGACTACACCATTTCACTTTCAAAAATTGCTTCTAGCTCTTACAGATAGCAAAGTGACTTACTCATTTATTTGAAAAGAAAATAACTATAGTCGCTTTTTTGCCAGTTTTCTTCTGATTCTTTCAGTTTATTTCTAACCACGATGCGCAAATTTGTTTAAAAAATCGTAAATAATATATACTCTAATAATAAAAGCACCCTTCTTTCTATTTTCCTTTTTTATCTTCAGTTTGTATGATATCAATTCACGGCTGAGTTGTATTTAATTACAGCTAGGGAATGCGTTCATGAATGAGTGAACTGCACCTACTTTGGTCTTAAAACTCATTTGCACCTTTCATCCAGTTTCATCAAGTACCTAGATATCTACCAAAAGAGCCTTTTCGCATTGTATTCAGAAGGATACTGCAAGCAATTTCCTTATCCTGAGCCGTTCTTCCAGTCAAGCAGCCAGTTCTTCGAGACAATAGATTTGTATATTGTGTTCTACGTCCTTTCTATAATTTTGATTGCGAATTCTCTCCGTCGGCAAGATCTATGATACCTTTAAAGGTGTAGCAAGAAAGAATTTTGCTGATTGTACGAATAGTAGAAGGAGCAGGATTACTTTAACTTTCTATTATCTTTCCCTTAATCCCTCTTCCGCTAGTTTAGCACTGTTAGAACTTTAGGGATTCGTATTGTCCCTCCCGTATTATTCTCATGACCTATGCACCCTCACCCTTGTGTACCCTACTGCACAGCATTGTCCATGACATCCCTTAGCAAGGGTATTTGACATCGCAATCCTTGTAAAACTTTATCTGTACCCTAGTATAAACCATAATTTGTTCTTATATGTCTTTTAGAAGAGAAACGTTGAAGCAATCTTCTGTATAACTAATTTTCGTTGTAAATAACTCCTAATTAATGACCATTATCATACCATCGACCATTCGTTGTTGTTTTGTATCAATACTTTCGATCAATGTATGCAGTTTGTACCACCTCCTTCATAGCCTGCTAAAGCATAGCCGCCAAATGTTTGGATGGTCACAAGCTCTCATCCGATCTGTTTTTCTCCTAGCCAAGTTCACCAATTATCTTGCAGCATTCTGACAACACGTGCGGTCCTCACCTACTCTCGGGTGGTTAGTAAAAGGGAGGACACTTATTATTTTTCAGGTTGTTTCCCATCCCCCGGACCTTATTAAGACCCCCGCTTATTAATTTTAGTAAGTTGAAGCGTCAAAGGCCTATGTCAATTATATCTCAAGCATACGCTTTTTCGTTTTGTATTTTCAAAAAGATAATATGCCGTTGCGTTCACGTTTTGAGTGTCCTGTTTAGTTATACTGTAAGTATGTTAGAACATGGAACATGGTGTTCTATTCGCATGACAGGCTCCCTATCTGGAAAATCCCCCCGGCTAATAACTCCACGTTTATTAGTTTTTGAAACATTCCCACCTCCCAACTATTAAGACCCCCTTATATTAAGCACCCGAGAGTATACTTGGATAAAAAGTGTGGCTTGTGCTAGAAAGTGTAAACAAGTACATACCCAACTACTCTCATTAGAATGGTTAAAGCAATGAAAACTCAAAGTGCGAGAAAATAGCCGACCCGAGGGGGAGTCGAACGCGCAACCCCTGGAATTGTACGCAAGTGCTCTATCAATTGAGCTTTCGTGCCACGCCTTCAAATCATTGCTCAAAGGTAGGTCAATTGTTCACACTGCCCCTCTCTTAGCCAGTTTGCACAGGGGAGACATCGCAGCTACATCGCAATGGTGCATTGCAGTTGAGAGAGGACTGTCTACACTGGGGAACCATCATAACCCCGTCGACTGAATAGACTTAAAGGAAGGTATGTAAAGGCGACAGGATTGGGGAGAAATGAAGGAGAAAGTGTGAGCCCCAACATTCTACGTCATGTAAACAAGACAATTCTTGTCGAGGCTCGATATCATTGACTTTTTATAACTGTAAGCTGCAACCTACTCTTGGATGTTCCCAGACGTTCTATCCATCTCTATAGTCCTTTTGTGATACCTACAATCTATGAGGAAGGCCAATGGGGCATTGCAAAAAAGTAACGTCCTTCATAAACATTTTATATGCATTGAACATTTTACTATCTTTGCCTTTTCTACAGAGACCTGCCACGGAACTACCAAGTTCTAACGTACCATAGCTACAGAATTCAAACCAACCAGTCTTTGGACACGTTATCTTACAGACACCACACAGAGAGTTCTCATAAACATCACCTGCAAGATTGATGGGACATCGCAATTTGTAGAAGATATTCGCTGAGCTTCCACGTGAGTGACACATCACAACTTACAGTTCATTGTTTCCTTTTCATCATTCTTTTATGTTCAATCAAAATCAATCAATTTCAAATTTGGTCATTTTTGAGCAAAATACCAAGGCTATAGCCTTACTTTTTGGCCAAAAATGGCTCATTTTCATCACTTTTCAATGTTCAATCAAAATCAATCAATTTCAAATTTGGTCATTTTTGAGCAAAATACCAAGGCTATAGCCTTACTTTTTGGCCACAAATGGCTCATTTTCATCACTTTTCAATGTTCAATCAAAATCAATCAATTTCAAATTTGGTCATTTTTGAGCAAAATACCAAGCCTATAGCCTTACTTTTTGGCCAAAAATGGCTCATTTTCATCACTTTTCAATGTTCAATCAAAATCAATCAATTTCAAATTTGGTCATTTTTGAGCAAAATACCAAGGCTATAGCCTTACTTTTTGGCCAAAAATGGCTCATTTTCATCACTTTTCAATGTTCAATCAAAATCAATCAATTTCAAATTTGGTCATTTTTGAGCAAAATACCAAGGCTATAGCCTTACTTTTTGGCCAAAAATGGCTCATTTTCATCACTTTTCAATGTTCAATCAAAATCAATCAATTTCAAATTTGGTCATTTTTGAGCAAAATACCAAGGCTATAGCCTTACTTTTTGGCCAAAAATGGCTCATTTTCATCACTTTTCAATGTTCAATCAAAATCAATCAATTTCAAATTTGGTCATTTTTGAGCAAAATACCAAGGCTATAGCCTTACTTTTTGGCCAAAAATGGCTCATTTTCATCACTTTTCAATGTTCAATCAAAATCAATCAATTTCAAATTTGGTCATTTTTGAGCAAAATACCAAGGCTATAGCCTTACTTTTTGGCCAAAAATGGCTCATTTTCATCACTTTTCAATGTTCAATCAAAATCAATCAATTTCAAATTTGGTCATTTTTGAGCAAAATACCAAGGCTATAGCCTTACTTTTTGGCCACAAATGGCTCATTTTCATCACTTTTCAATGTTCAATCAAAATCAATCAATTTCAAATTTGGTCATTTTTGAGCAAAATACCAAGGCTATAGCCTTACTTTTTGGCCAAAAATGGCTCATTTTCATCACTTTTCAATGTTCAATCAAAATCAATCAATTTCAAATTTGGTCATTTTTGAGCAAAATACCAAGCCTATAGCCTTACTTTTTGGCCAAAAATGGCTCATTTTCATCACTTTTCAATGTTCAATCAAAATCAATCAATTTCAAATTTGGTCATTTTTGAGCAAAATACCAAGGCTATAGCCTTACTTTTTGGCCAAAAATGGCTCATTTTCATCACTTTTCAATGTTCAATCAAAATCAATCAATTTCAAATTTGGTCATTTTTGAGCAAAATACCAAGGCTATAGCCTTACTTTTTGGCCAAAAATGGCTCATTTTCATCACTTTTCAATGTTCAATCAAAATCAATCAATTTCAAATTTGGTCATTTTTGAGCAAAATACCAAGGCTATAGCCTTACTTTTTGGCCAAAAATGGCTCATTTTCATCACTTTTCAATGTTCAATCAAAATCAATCAATTTCAAATTTGGTCATTTTTGAGCAAAATACCAAGGCTATAGCCTTACTTTTTGGCCAAAAATGGCTCATTTTCATCACTTTTCAATGTTCAATCAAAATCAATCAATTTCAAATTTGGTCATTTTTGAGCAAAATACCAAGGCTATAGCCTTACTTTTTGGCCAAAAATGGCTCATTTTCATCACTTTTCAATGTTCAATCAAAATCAATCAATTTCAAATTTGGTCATTTTTGAGCAAAATACCAAGGCTATAGCCTTACTTTTTGGCCACAAATGGCTCATTTTCATCACTTTTCAATGTTCAATCAAAATCAATCAATTTCAAATTTGGTCATTTTTGAGCAAAATACCAAGCCTATAGCCTTACTTTTTGGCCAAAAATGGCTCATTTTCATCACTTTTCAATGTTCAATCAAAATCAATCAATTTCAAATTTGGTCATTTTTGAGCAAAATACCAAGGCTATAGCCTTACTTTTTGGCCACAAATGGCTCATTTTCATCACTTTTCAATGTTCAATCAAAATCAATCAATTTCAAATTTGGTCATTTTTGAGCAAAATACCAAGGCTATAGCCTTACTTTTTGGCCACAAATGGCTCATTTTCATCACTTTTCAATGTTCAATCAAAATCAATCAATTTCAAATTTGGTCATTTTTGAGCAAAATACCAAGGCTATAGCCTTACTTTTTGGCCAAAAATGGCTCATTTTCATCACTTTTCAATGTTCAATCAAAATCAATCAATTTCAAATTTGGTCATTTTTGAGCAAAATACCAAGGCTATAGCCTTACTTTTTGGCCAAAAATGGCTCATTTTCATCACTTTTCAATGTTCAATCAAAATCAATCAATTTCAAATTTGGTCATTTTTGAGCAAAATACCAAGGCTATAGCCTTACTTTTTGGCCAAAAATGGCTCATTTTCATCACTTTTCAATGTTCAATCAAAATCAATCAATTTCAAATTTGGTCATTTTTGAGCAAAATACCAAGGCTATAGCCTTACTTTTTGGCCAAAAATGGCTCATTTTCATCACTTTTCAATGTTCAATCAAAATCAATCAATTTCAAATTTGGTCATTTTTGAGCAAAATACCAAGGCTATAGCCTTACTTTTTGGCCAAAAATGGCTCATTTTCATCACTTTTCAATGTTCAATCAAAATCAATCAATTTCAAATTTGGTCATTTTTGAGCAAAATACCAAGGCTATAGCCTTACTTTTTGGCCAAAAATGGCTCATTTTCATCACTTTTCAATGTTCAATCAAAATCAATCAATTTCAAATTTGGTCATTTTTGAGCAAAATACCAAGCCTATAGCCTTACTTTTTGGCCAAAAATGGCTCATTTTCATCACTTTTCAATGTTCAATCAAAATCAATCAATTTCAAATTTGGTCATTTTTGAGCAAAATACCAAGGCTATAGCCTTACTTTTTGGCCAAAAATGGCTCATTTTCATCACTTTTCAATGTTCAATCAAAATCAATCAATTTCAAATTTGGTCATTTTTGAGCAAAATACCAAGGCTATAGCCTTACTTTTTGGCCAAAAATGGCTCATTTTCATCACTTTTCAATGTTCAATCAAAATCAATCAATTTCAAATTTGGTCATTTTTGAGCAAAATACCAAGGCTATAGCCTTACTTTTTGGCCAAAAATGGCTCATTTTCATCACTTTTCAATGTTCAATCAAAATCAATCAATTTCAAATTTGGTCATTTTTGAGCAAAATACCAAGGCTATAGCCTTACTTTTTGGCCAAAAATGGCTCATTTTCATCACTTTTCAATGTTCAATCAAAATCAATCAATTTCAAATTTGGTCATTTTTGAGCAAAATACCAAGGCTATAGCCTTACTTTTTGGCCACAAATGGCTCATTTTCATCACTTTTCAATGTTCAATCAAAATCAATCAATTTCAAATTTGGTCATTTTTGAGCAAAATACCAAGCCTATAGCCTTACTTTTTGGCCAAAAATGGCTCATTTTCATCACTTTTCAATGTTCAATCAAAATCAATCAATTTCAAATTTGGTCATTTTTGAGCAAAATACCAAGGCTATAGCCTTACTTTTTGGCCAAAAATGGCTCATTTTCATCACTTTTCAATGTTCAATCAAAATCAATCAATTTCAAATTTGGTCATTTTTGAGCAAAATACCAAGGCTATAGCCTTACTTTTTGGCCACAAATGGCTCATTTTCATCACTTTTCAATGTTCAATCAAAATCAATCAATTTCAAATTTGGTCATTTTTGAGCAAAATACCAAGGCTATAGCCTTACTTTTTGGCCAAAAATGGCTCATTTTCATCACTTTTCAATGTTCAATCAAAATCAATCAATTTCAAATTTGGTCATTTTTGAGCAAAATACCAAGGCTATAGCCTTACTTTTTGGCCAAAAATGGCTCATTTTCATCACTTTTCAATGTTCAATCAAAATCAATCAATTTCAAATTTGGTCATTTTTGAGCAAAATACCAAGGCTATAGCCTTACTTTTTGGCCAAAAATGGCTCATTTTCATCACTTTTCAATGTTCAATCAAAATCAATCAATTTCAAATTTGGTCATTTTTGAGCAAAATACCAAGGCTATAGCCTTACTTTTTGGCCAAAAATGGCTCATTTTCATCACTTTTCAATGTTCAATCAAAATCAATCAATTTCAAATTTGGTCATTTTTGAGCAAAATACCAAGGCTATAGCCTTACTTTTTGGCCAAAAATGGCTCATTTTCATCACTTTTCAATGTTCAATCAAAATCAATCAATTTCAAATTTGGTCATTTTTGAGCAAAATACCAAGGCTATAGCCTTACTTTTTGGCCAAAAATGGCTCATTTTCATCACTTTTCAATGTTCAATCAAAATCAATCAATTTCAAATTTGGTCATTTTTGAGCAAAATACCAAGGCTATAGCCTTACTTTTTGGCCAAAAATGGCTCATTTTCATCACTTTTCAATGTTCAATCAAAATCAATCAATTTCAAATTTGGTCATTTTTGAGCAAAATACCAAGGCTATAGCCTTACTTTTTGGCCAAAAATGGCTCATTTTCATCACTTTTCAAT
This sequence comes from Mastigias papua, assembly GCA_964019165.1. NCBI lineage: Eukaryota > Metazoa > Cnidaria > Scyphozoa > Rhizostomeae > Mastigiidae > Mastigias > Mastigias papua. The sequence continues at coordinate 2,427,315 of OZ025277.1, forward strand.
GTTCAATCAAAATCAATCAATTTCAAATTTGGTCATTTTTGAGCAAAATACCAAGGCTATAGCCTTACTTTTTGGCCAAAAATGGCTCATTTTCATCACTTTTCAATGTTCAATCAAAATCAATCAATTTCAAATTTGGTCATTTTTGAGCAAAATACCAAGGCTATAGCCTTACTTTTTGGCCAAAAATGGCTCATTTTCATCACTTTTCAATGTTCAATCAAAATCAATCAATTTCAAATTTGGTCATTTTTGAGCAAAATACCAAGGCTATAGCCTTACTTTTTGGCCAAAAATGGCTCATTTTCATCACTTTTCAATGTTCAATCAAAATCAATCAATTTCAAATTTGGTCATTTTTGAGCAAAATACCAAGGCTATAGCCTTACTTTTTGGCCAAAAATGGCTCATTTTCATCACTTTTCAATGTTCAATCAAAATCAATCAATTTCAAATTTGGTCATTTTTGAGCAAAATACCAAGGCTATAGCCTTACTTTTTGGCCAAAAATGGCTCATTTTCATCACTTTTCAATGTTCAATCAAAATCAATCAATTTCAAATTTGGTCATTTTTGAGCAAAATACCAAGGCTATAGCCTTACTTTTTGGCCAAAAATGGCTCATTTTCATCACTTTTCAATGTTCAATCAAAATCAATCAATTTCAAATTTGGTCATTTTTGAGCAAAATACCAAGGCTATAGCCTTACTTTTTGGCCAAAAATGGCTCATTTTCATCACTTTTCAATGTTCAATCAAAATCAATCAATTTCAAATTTGGTCATTTTTGAGCAAAATACCAAGGCTATAGCCTTACTTTTTGGCCAAAAATGGCTCATTTTCATCACTTTTCAATGTTCAATCAAAATCAATCAATTTCAAATTTGGTCATTTTTGAGCAAAATACCAAGGCTATAGCCTTACTTTTTGGCCAAAAATGGCTCATTTTCATCACTTTTCAATGTTCAATCAAAATCAATCAATTTCAAATTTGGTCATTTTTGAGCAAAATACCAAGGCTATAGCCTTACTTTTTGGCCAAAAATGGCTCATTTTCATCACTTTTCAATGTTCAATCAAAATCAATCAATTTCAAATTTGGTCATTTTTGAGCAAAATACCAAGGCTATAGCCTTACTTTTTGGCCAAAAATGGCTCATTTTCATCACTTTTCAATGTTCAATCAAAATCAATCAATTTCAAATTTGGTCATTTTTGAGCAAAATACCAAGGCTATAGCCTTACTTTTTGGCCAAAAATGGCTCATTTTCATCACTTTTCAATGTTCAATCAAAATCAATCAATTTCAAATTTGGTCATTTTTGAGCAAAATACCAAGGCTATAGCCTTACTTTTTGGCCAAAAATGGCTCATTTTCATCACTTTTCAATGTTCAATCAAAATCAATCAATTTCAAATTTGGTCATTTTTGAGCAAAATACCAAGGCTATAGCCTTACTTTTTGGCCAAAAATGGCTCATTTTCATCACTTTTCAATGTTCAATCAAAATCAATCAATTTCAAATTTGGTCATTTTTGAGCAAAATACCAAGGCTATAGCCTTACTTTTTGGCCAAAAATGGCTCATTTTCATCACTTTTCAATGTTCAATCAAAATCAATCAATTTCAAATTTGGTCATTTTTGAGCAAAATACCAAGGCTATAGCCTTACTTTTTGGCCAAAAATGGCTCATTTTCATCACTTTTCAATGTTCAATCAAAATCAATCAATTTCAAATTTGGTCATTTTTGAGCAAAATACCAAGGCTATAGCCTTACTTTTTGGCCAAAAATGGCTCATTTTCATCACTTTTCAATGTTCAATCAAAATCAATCAATTTCAAATTTGGTCATTTTTGAGCAAAATACCAAGGCTATAGCCTTACTTTTTGGCCAAAAATGGCTCATTTTCATCACTTTTCAATGTTCAATCAAAATCAATCAATTTCAAATTTGGTCATTTTTGAGCAAAATACCAAGGCTATAGCCTTACTTTTTGGCCAAAAATGGCTCATTTTCATCACTTTTCAATGTTCAATCAAAATCAATCAATTTCAAATTTGGTCATTTTTGAGCAAAATACCAAGGCTATAGCCTTACTTTTTGGCCAAAAATGGCTCATTTTCATCACTTTTCAATGTTCAATCAAAATCAATCAATTTCAAATTTGGTCATTTTTGAGCAAAATACCAAGGCTATAGCCTTACTTTTTGGCCACAAATGGCTCATTTTCATCACTTTTCAATGTTCAATCAAAATCAATCAATTTCAAATTTGGTCATTTTTGAGCAAAATACCAAGCTATAGCCTTACTTTTTGGCCAAAAATGGCTCATTTTCATCACTTTTCAATGTTCAATCAAAATCAATCAATTTCAAATTTGGTCATTTTTGAGCAAAATACCAAGGCTATAGCCTTACTTTTTGGCCAAAAAATGGCTCATTTTCATCACTTTTCAATGTTCAATCAAAATCAATCAATTTCAAATTTGGTCATTTTTGAGCAAAATACCAAGGCTATAGCCTTACTTTTTGGCCAAAAATGGCTCATTTTCATCACTTTTCAATGTTCAATCAAAATCAATCAATTTCAAATTTGGTCATTTTTGAGCAAAATACCAAGGCTATAGCCTTACTTTTTGGCCAAAAATGGCTCATTTTCATCACTTTTCAATGTTCAATCAAAATCAATCAATTTCAAATTTGGTCATTTTTGAGCAAAATACCAAGGCTATAGCCTTACTTTTTGGCCAAAAATGGCTCATTTTCATCACTTTTCAATGTTCAATCAAAATCAATCAATTTCAAATTTGGTCATTTTTGAGCAAAATACCAAGGCTATAGCCTTACTTTTTGGCCAAAAATGGCTCATTTTCATCACTTTCAATGTTCAATCAAAATCAATCAATTTCAAATTTGGTCATTTTTGAGCAAAATACCAAGGCTATAGCCTTACTTTTTGGCCAAAAATGGCTCATTTTCATCACTTTTCAATGTTCAATCAAAATCAATCAATTTCAAATTTGGTCATTTTTGAGCAAAATACCAAGGCTATAGCCTTACTTTTTGGCCAAAAATGGCTCATTTTCATCACTTTTCAATGTTCAATCAAAATCAATCAATTTCAAATTTGGTCATTTTTGAGCAAAATACCAAGGCTATAGCCTTACTTTTTGGCCAAAAATGGCTCATTTTCATCACTTGTCAATGTTCAATCAAAATCAATCAATTTCAAATTTGGTCATTTTTGAGCAAAATACCAAGGCTATAGCCTTACTTTTTGGCCAAAAATGGCTCATTTTCATCACTTTTCAATGTTCAATCAAAATCAATCAATTTCAAATTTGGTCATTTTTGAGCAAAATACCAAGGCTATAGCCTTACTTTTTGGCCAAAAATGGCTCATTTTCATCACTTGTCAATGTTCAATCAAAATCAATCAATTTCAAATTTGGTCATTTTTGAGCAAAATACCAAGGCTATAGCCTTACTTTTTGGCCAAAAATGGCTCATTTTCATCACTTTTCAATGTTCAATCAAAATCAATCAATTTCAAATTTGGTCATTTTTGAGCAAAATACCAAGGCTATAGCCTTACTTTT